>JANAVB010040419.1:16386135-16406118 GCA_029216955.1 Iris pallida | reverse complement strand
ATAGTTTTCTTTAAATAGACTATGTATATATTATAGTCTTTAAATAATATATATAATATATATATATATATATATATATTATATATATATATATATATATATATATAGTTTTCTTTAAATTAGACTTATGTATATATGTTGATTGATTTTGTTGTCAGACTTTAATTCCAGATCTGGAAGGACTTAGAAGCTTGTAGAATTGCATTGTGCCCTTTCTTATAATATGTTAGACCATGTTGTGACTTGTGGTTACCTTAAATAGGTTTACATCACTCCAGTTCAGTTACACCTCCTCATCAGCAGCTCGGATTGTCAGGTGAGTACATTCTCTGATAGTTCTTTCATTTACTTGTCAAATTCTATATTTCAGTTTTAGTAAGATCTATTTGATTTTCGGTTACAAACACGAATTGATATTTTCTAGAATTCATGTTTACGACACACATACCTTACTTGTCTAGCCTCTATTACAAGAACCATTATAAGAATCACCTACAAGCACCTTCATGTTCTGGCTAGATTTATTCTCGATTTACGTGTCGTGTTATGGATTCACTCATATTTATCGGGCGGGGAAATACTTGAGTAGACATATAAACATTCCTAAATACTCGAACCACCTCCCTGTGAATTATACAAGAACGATAGCCATCCCATACTTGGCCAGTGTGTGATGTACCGGATTACCCCTAGCCGTTTACATGTCGATCTCAGTATTTTAAAATACACTGTAAGTATTGTCTAGAATCTTTACTAGAATCACCACAAGAATCTTTACTAGAATCATCACAAGAACCATTACAAGAATCACCCTACTTGGATCATTGAATGGAATCACACTTGACATATATTGTACCACTGGACTCATATCACATTATTCTAGTTCAGCTAGCTTTTATTTACAGTCTTCATGGACATGATATTCTGTTTCACAGCTTTTACTTTTCTTGTTCTTTTACTATAGTTTTACATCTTAAACTGTCTCAAATTCCCATGCTTCATCAATAAAATTGTCTATAATTATTTTATAGTTTTCGTCATTTACTTGGATTTACTTGATGAGATGTATTCGTTAGATGTATTCGTTCCTGTCCTAACTGGACCTGTTAAAATATTACAGATGTTAGCCCTGAGGATATATGCCCTGCTTACTATGGATCTGGAGAGGGATTAGCTACCTTTAGCCCCGATTCTCAGGAGTGATCGGAAGACTATTCTAGTAGACTGTTTTAGATTTCTTTACTGGAACTTGAATTGTAATAATTTTAGGGTTGTCTTATTTTGAGTTGTTTGAGATACTATCATTTAGTAGTCTTTATTGTTTTATTTTAGTTAAAGAATTCAGTAATATCCTATCGTTCTTAGACTGTGATTGAGTTATATTATTTCTATATTTATCCTCCGTTCAGAGTTGGGATTTAAGACAAGTACATTATATAATTGCGTGAGTTGGTTTAGATAGTGACCTAGAACAGTGTTCTACTACCGATTTCGTGGCGTAGGCTGGGCGTTGTTACGCACTTGTACCCTTATACTGGGTGCGGGTCGTGATATGACGAAACCAAGGAACTTGCCGCTGGAGACTCCCAGAAAAGACTTGGTTGGATTCATCTTGAGTTGGTGTACACGTATTAGTTTGAACACCATTCTCAAGTCTTGGAGGTGGTTGCCCTTGAGACGACTTTTAACTGTGATATCGTCTACGTAGCACTCTAGTGTTTTGTGCAAATGGTCGCAAAAAATTGTGTTCATGGCTCGCTGGTATGTTGCCCCTGTATTTTTTAATCTGAAGGGCATCACCGTATAGCAGTATACTCCCAATGGTGTTCGAAAAGATGTATGCTTCTTATCGTCGGGGAACATCTTGATCTGGTTGTAGCCTGAGAACCCATCCATGATGGACATACGCTCAAAGCTGAAGGTATTGTCGATCATTACGTCGGTGATCGATAGAGGGAACTTGTCTTTCGGGTATGCAGAGTTCAAATCACGGTAATCGATATAGACTCGAACTTTACCATTCTTTTTCATGACTGGAACGATGTTGGCAACCCAGTCAGGGTGTTGTTCTTCGCGAATGAATCCACTGGCAATGAGCTTCTTGACTTCATTCTCGATGGCCTCCATAACATCTGGTCGGAATCGTCGTTGTTGCTGCTTCACTGGCTTAGCTTTAGACAAAATATTTAGGCGGTACATGGCGACTATAAGGTCCAGGCCTGGCATGTCTTCATAGCTCCATGCAAAGATGTCGATCTATTCTCTTATAAGCTGTATAAGAGATTAGCGTTCATCGCCAGATAGACTTTTACTGATGAAGATTGGTTTAAAAGATGATTCATCTCCTAAATTGACTTGGATGACTTCATCTTCGGTAGGTGGTTCACGTTGTTCGAAGCACAGCTCCCACCTAGTATCCATCTTTTGAGCCCATTGTTCAAGCTCGATCGATTGGACATCATCTACAATTTGGTCAACTATGTTGGCGGGCAGAGTTGCTTTGAACATGTCGCCAATGCTGGAGTCTGAGTCCCAGAGGCAGGAACTAGAAGAATGAGAACAATGATCTGCTTCATCATCTGATCTTTCGGGAGTTGTTGGAGGAGTGACATAACCCAAACCAATACCGTTTCGTTGATAGTAGTTCTCGAGTTTGCCGAGAGGAGCGAAGTGTCGTATTGGCAACCGTCATCCTCGGCCATAATTTAGCCTCTGGTTACTTTTGATGTCATATACCATATTCTGGATGATATTCTTGGCCTGCCAACTATATCAAAAAAGTTGCATTTTCCCAGAGTCATAATCAGCTTCCGTGTTGTGCTTGGAAGAAGTAGAGTCCGAAATAAACTTTCTTTCGCCAATTATTCGACCGAAGATGATTAGTTCTTTGTCCTTCTTTCTGGCTGGAACGATGAAGTAGTGGATATCTTCTGGGTAAACTTTTTCTCGCAGGTGAGGCATCGTGACCGGCATACAGAGGTGTGGTCCTATGCCGTGCTCTAGAGCATATATCGTATCTATGTAGTAGTTTACAGATTGATAGACATCGGAGTAATCCAAAGATAAACCTTTACTAAAAAAATATGCAAGTTCTTCTTCAGGGATAACATCATCCGCTGAAGGTACATTATTATGAGTATTGATATACTCATTGAGAGGATCATCATCTGGAAGAGGAGCCACAGTCTTGGCCAAGTTCACTACGTAGGGTAATTCTTCAGGATTGGGAGGATGGACTTCAGCAGGTTCCTTCCGAGGTGTCTTGCGGAGAGTTATGGTTAATGGTTTGACCTTGTCAGGGTTCTTCTTTTTCACCCAGATTGTGAGAGGCTTCGGAGTAGTACGTCCTTTGACTCGGATAATCAGGGGACCGTCATTGGAGGATAAACTTGCATCAGCTTCGTTGTCAGCTTCGTTGCCGTCATCCTTGGGGGGCTGAGATTGGTAAAGTACCGAATCTCCATAGTAGGCTTCGATGCCCTTAAAAGGATCAACATCGGCAAACTCCGTCTTCACGACATCGTCGTTGTTGACGTACTTAAAGCACTGGTGAAGTATGGAAAGAACGATCATATTCTCGTGTATCCATAGACGACCCTATAAGATGTTGTAGGATACGTTGGCATCGATCACATAGCAGGAAATCTCTGTTCGGAGATCACCGATCTGGCACTTGAGACGGATCTTGCCCAGCGGGTGGCTTTGACCAGCATTAAAAGCTATGATAGTTGTATTGGTTACAGATAGCTTGTACAGAAGGATTCCTAGAATTTGAAGCAAACTTCTAGGAATGATGCTGAGGAAGGATCTTGGATCGATGTGCATGCGGTCCACCTTGATTACCCCGATATATCCTGTATAGTACAGGGGTTTATCATGACGATTATTTTTAAGTAGTATGTCCTTCTGTGAAAAGGTGATGTTGGGCACCACTTCCATAGTACTGTGGCAGTGGGGACAGGAGACAGGGTCTTCAGCGAGAGCTTTGACTTCAGCGAGATAAGAGTTGGCATATAGTAATGCCTTACTTAAGGCCTTTCGTGTTTATTTGGAGAGGCACAATAGATCGAACAGAGAAAACCTGGCAGGTGTATTGGCCAGCTGTGCCAGTATGTTAAAGTTGTAGGGCCGATCTATGCCTTCGGAAGCTAGCTCCCTCAGAGACTTGTTGAACTGCGTCTCCTTTTGCTTGGCTTTGTCGGTAGTTGAAGGCTTAGACAGGCCGACTTCTGAGCTTGTGGGGGTAGTAGGAGCTTGAAAAGGTACTGCTTCTTCTTGTGTGGGATCGTATGTCCGAAGATAAGCCATCCCCGATCGCGTCTCGCCAGATAGAACCTCGTAGATGGGAGAAGACACCATGTGGCATGACTTGTATTTTTTGCCTCTTTTTGCTTTGGAAGATACCACCCCCTGTGTTATTTCTTGCACCAGGTCGGGATGGACCCACATGATCTCACCATGTTCAGTCGTGAGTGGCACCAAGGTTGAGTTGCGAGCTAGCGGTAGGTTGACGACTTCCATTATTGCCTTGGGGATCGGGACCACACCATTTGGGACTTGTGTGGGAATAAAGTCACCAAACTGAAGAGAGATCATGTTAGAAGATACGACCTTGTCTTCAGCTTCGAGGTTGATCACTTGGCTGTCGATAAGCTGTTGTATCTTCTTCTTCAAGATGATGCAGTCCTTGGTGGAATGATACACGTACTGATGATAGAGACAGTACTTGGGATCGTTGAGTTGGTTCGCCTCTGTAGGACATCATGGTGGAGGCAATGTCAGCTTATTACCCTTCGTCAATGTGTGAAAAATGGTAATAACATCATCTTCATCAAAGGAGAAGGTCTCCTTAGGCTTTATCAGAGGCGCACTGAGAATTGGAAGCTCCTTTGGAAGTGTCGACTTTCAGGACTTCTTTCCCTTTACCCCCACAGACAGGGATAGTTTGAGGATGCTTGCCCTTGTCTTCAGATTTGGGTATTTTCAACCCTAGTAATTCCAAATTAGTAACGTCGTTTTCAGCAGCATCAGTGGCCCCAATGAAAGTGGGCCATGTATCATACTTATTTATACCTAGACAGACCTTTATTGTAGGAAGGAAGTTATGTCGATAAGTATCCATAAGTTCTGAGTCTGGTATGCCAAAGGGCATCTTCTGTGCTAGCCGCCTGAAGCGTTCGATGAAGGCAATGACAGATTCAGTCTTTTTTTGCTTGGTCTCGATGAGGGTGGATATACTAACATGCATGCCACTCTCGTAAAACCTGTTGAGGAACAACCTCTCCAAGTTTTTAAAAGAATTGATACAGCTGTCAGGCAGACTACAGAACCATTCGAAAGCTATCCCCTGCAAGGTGCTAATAAACAGTTTCGACAAGAACGGATCGTCCCTGGGTAAGTGTAGAGTCTGCGTGTTGAAGTATGTCATGTGTTGACGAGGAGAAGTCAACCCGTCAAATGAATTTAGCGTCAGCGGCTTGTAGTTAGGAGGGCAAGTAGCATTCTTCCATTCAGGGGGGATAAGGTTGAGATATCTCCATCTTCTGAAGCTTGTCTTAGTGTGAGATGGTGTCGAGACGGGCGACCAGGGAATCAATTGCATCCTGTTGATTAAGCAGGTATTGAAAAATAGCCGCTGAACGGTTGTCAGGCATCGTTGGCGAAGGACCACCCCCAGCATTTGTAAGATTTGGGGGAGGCACAACTGAATGATACTCCTTTTGTAGTGAAGAAGGGTTGTTGCTATGAGCCGAACTAGCGTGAGCCGAGACATTTTATTGAGGTGGAGGGACTGCCCCGGCCGCTTGGACCGCCATGATACTGGTAAGCATATCAGTAATCTTGGCGAATACCGTTTTAAGATCCTCTAGCCGTTTGCTGGTCTGATCATTGGCTTCTTTAGGTCTTTCTCCGTCTGCCATGTATGTAGATAACATGCGAGGATGAACAGAGGAAATAGTACAACTGGTGCTAATACTGTCTGTCTCTGAGTTGACAAGTCCCTCATCTTCATGTAGAGGAGGTAGATAGTCGCCATCAAACTCGGAGGGATCGTCGTCCTCTGGAAGGCTACCCCCAGTGTGAAGGTCATCCGCTTCAGACTCTGAGGGAATACTACCCCCAGCTTGTGAGTCCTCGTCATTTATACGAAATCTTGCCTTTGACCGAGTACCCATATAGGCTCCTTCATATGTGACAGCCTGCTGGCCATCTGTTGGTAAACTTCTTCTCCTTCTCGTAGAACTAAGAAAGAAAGTTGGGTTTGTGGTCCACCATTTTGATTGGGGCTTCCATAAGGGGGACCCCATGAAGCCATATTGGATGAGACACATAGCGGCTTTCCATCGTTAGAGAAATGCAGCCGTCGAAATACGGACTGTCTCTGAGGCACTCTTGTTGCTTTGGAGCAGCAACAGTTGATGACAATACTGGTGCACGAATGTGCACTATTAATTGTTATGTCCTCCCTCGCTTTACGCTTATGATTTATCATGTTACGTAAGTCAATGGAAGGGAGTTTTGCCTTAAAACCCATATTACATGCATCGCTGAGCTTTACATGCAGGTTTGTAAGGAGAGTTGGCGCATCCAGACTTAGTTCACGTGTAGGGGAAACCCCCACACCTAAGATCTGTGATGTTCTTGAAGACAGCCCCGTGCTATACGCGTTGGGGCCTATCTTTTTGCTGTGGGCGCATAGGCCTTGGAGACTGGCTTTGGGCACATACTTCTTGGCAGCATGTCTGAGCCTCATCGATATGGGTGCATAGATGGATCAGTTGAGCCTGGACACATAGCCTTGGGCGTATGACCCTGGATGCCTAATATGTCGAAAACAGAAGCCTTCTGATTAGAGTTATGCGCCTATACACCCCCTTGGGTGCATGCTCGGTGGAGCAGCATTATTTTCTTCCTGCTTGAACACTCCGATTCTTCGCATCGTAGTATTTTCCTTTGCCAAGTCTCGAGCGTTGAACACTCTATTGTTAGTTGTACAGGAGAGAAGTCGTTGGGCTAGTAGAGCCCAGAACGGTGTGAGCCTTCTTTATTTGGGGAGCTTCTGTGGCAGAGCCATGCGCCCATGTGACAGAGTCCTCTAGTTGCATATCTGCTATGACACTAATAGGATATGCACGGCGAGCCTTCGGAAGCCAAGTCTTGCGAGACTTGTTTGGCTTCACTGATTTTGAGGGAGTAGAGCCGTCCCTCGAGAGTATCTCTTCGAACGCCTGCTGATCGAACTTTACGATCAGCATCTTCTGAGTGCTCTCCCCCTTTGTCGGTATCGGATAACATTACCACCTTTTCATCAAAGGAAATGGTAGTCCCCAGCAGAGTCGCCATTTTTGTGGACACATAAAAAAAGAAGAAAAAATGCTGTCTTTTTTTTATTGGCGTAAGGCACCACAAATCGAGTACGCCTGAGAGATCCTGTGCTGAGGATCCCCGAGTACAAAAAAGAATTCTAGGGAATGGGACGATAAAGATCGAGCGGCAGTTGCTCCATTACTCTATTGATACTCCGATTACAAAAGTGGGAGAAAACCTAATAAAATTGCTAACTCTCAGCTTACTGGCAAGAAGTACAACAATTTGGCTCTTGAAAATGCTCTCTGTTCTGTGTTTTGAAGTGGAATGAGACCCCTTTTTATAGTAATTTCTGAGCTGGAATGATGTTATGAGCCCACATGAGGAAACACACTGGTTTTCATGTGGGCATATGGTCCTGCTTTGGGTGCATAAGATGTAGGCACATGCAGGCTGCGTGGTCGTGGGCTGATCGTGGTGCTGACGTGGCCGCATGCTTCGGTGCATGATTACTTGTGGAGACTGACGTGGCCGTTTGCTTCGGTGCACATTTTGATCATGGCTTTGATCGAGTCAGGGGATGTTTTGGCTTGGGCGCATAGCCCTATTTCAGGCTATGCACCCTCCTTCTGGGGGAGCTTGTCTTGGGCGCATAGAGCTTCACAGGGTGGCTTGGGCACATAGAGCTTGACAGGGTGACTTGGGCGCATATGAGCTTCACTTGGGCGCATATGTTCTCATTGGCTTGGGCACATAAGGCTTCATTGCTAAAATTTTCATGCTTCTACAACCATATGACACACACACACACACACACAGACCCTTGTCCAGACCCCCTCCTGATATTTGAGTTGGGGTTGAATGAACCTGGGTTTGGGATATGTATATATATTTGAATGTTGATGTATATAGATATTTTGATATATGTTATGTATAAGGATTATATATGCTTTAGGGGCTATGGAGGGTTAACAAATAGGTATATATGTTATAAATGTTTGGGGGGTTCAGTTTATGTGAGTGTTCAGATCATTGAAAGAGTGTGAGAGTATAAGTTGTGTTTGCAATTGTATACGTATCGGAGTTTTAGGGAGAGGGGCTAACTAGGTTGAATGTTAGTATATATGTATGTATGTGTGGGTGGGTGTCTCTGTGTTTGAGAGTAGTATTGGTTGGTTAGGATTTTAGAGTGAGTGCGTTTGTGTTCTGTTGAGTCCCAGGTGTGAGTGTTTGGTAGTAGCAGTAGTATCAGAGATTAGAGAGAAAGGAAATAAGTGTTAGAACATAGAAGGGGTTAGAGTGAGGGTGTTTGTGAGTAGGTTCAGAGTTTTGTTTTGTTCAGTGGGTTATAGGTTATTAAGTGTGAGGTTTAAGTATGATAGTCTTTGTATTTGTGAGTGATATGTAATATAGGGGACTTAGAACAGAGCAATAGCAATCCCTACTTGTTGAGTATTAACCCTTGTTTCACATGCTGCTGTCCACATAGCCTTTGTTCAGTCCTCAATCTCTTGAGTTTAGTTTACCTGTCTTCTTGAACTTAGTGGCACATAGCAGCAGCACCTGCAGTGGCATGTAGAGTTGAGTTCCCATTCATAGATGTATATGAATACTACTTATATAATACCTTAGCGTGTGGATATATGATACATATAATATACATATATATAGGATACTATGTATATAGGCCTATGACTACCTATATATGATATATATGTATGGTATATATATAACTTATGTTATGAGTTAAGGATATACATGAAAGGTTGGCTAGATACTATATAAGAGTTATATGTATATATGTGGGATTGTTATATTGAGTATAGTTATATATGTGAGATGATGTTGTGAGGGTTTACCCCCATGTAGGCTATTAGCTATATTTATGAGATATAGTAAACATGGTAAGGGTACATTGTGATATAGTTAAATATATATATGGTTATATATATGAGGGCATGTTAGATATGAGTTGGGTTGGGTTGGTTTCATAGCATATGTATACCTTATAGGGTTATCACATAATGGTAACTTGTTATAGGATATACCTTAGATATGGATGTTGGGATATGTTATGGATTGGTTAGGATGATGAGTTTGGCCTTGTAGCCTAGTAAACCAATACCCTATACTTGGACTAGTTGACCAAATTGACCCTTAACTGTAGAAATGACCAATGGCTATAGTTGACCAAGTTTGACCCAAGTTTGACTGAGGGTTGACCAAAGTTGACCAAGAGTTAACTTTGACCTAGATTGACCTAGAATCATGTAGATTGCATTGTAAACTTCAATTATTACACTTTGAACACATTATAATCTGTATTGCTCTAAATAGGACCTTGTGATTCAAGTTCGGACAACTGTTTACATCAGTCGCTCAGGGTATCAAGCGAGTACATTCTCTAATAGTTCTTTCATTTACTTGATGATTACTGTATTTCAGTTCTAGTTAGTTCTATTGATTCTCTGTCAACATGGATTGGTATTTCTGGATCCATTATATGCGACACTCATATTTTACATGTCTGGCCTCTATTACTGGAATCATCCCTACTGGCATCATATTGTTCTGGCTGGACTTGTACTCTATTTTTGTGTCGTTTTATGGATTCACTTGTACTTGTTGGGCAAAAAAACACTCGAGTAGACATGTAAATTGTCCTAACACAGGAAGCACCCCATCTGGTCTAATATGGTCTAATCTGGAAGCATCTCATCTGGTCTAATCTGGAATGATAGCCGTCGTACACTTGCCAAGTGTGCAATGAGCTGTATTTACCCCGATCGTTTACATGTCGAACTCGATATTTCAAAACACACTGGTTAGTGTCTTGTATAAGACTCACACTGGGATCACACTTGACTACATTGTACTGTCTGGACTCATATCACATTGCTCTAGTTCAGTTAGCTTTATTTTACAGTCTTTATTGCCATGCTCTCTTGATTCGCTATATTACTTTTTCTGTTCTTTAAACTGTTGCTCTATTTCATTACCTGTCTCAAACTTCCATGTTTTATCAATATAACTGTCTATAACTGCCTTATAGTCTTTTTCATTTACTTGGGATTGCTAGATGACGTGTGCTCGTTCCATCCTGACTGGATATATTTTTCAGATATTTGTCCTGGAGATACGTGTCCTACTTTCTTTGGACCTGAGGAGGGATTAGCCACACTGAGCCCTGACCTTCAGGAGTGACCAGATGACTAGTTATAGGACTTGTTCTAGATTTTCATGCTTGAACTTGAATTGTAATAAGTAGAGATATTTGACTTTGTATTTGAGATTGTTTTGAGGTATTATTATTTAGTAGTTTATTTAGTTGTTGTTGCTTAGCCTTATTTAGTTATCAAGACTTCTGTGTTATCTTATCGTGTTTAGACTGTGATTGAGTTTTACTATATCTTTACTTGTCCTCCATTCGGAGTTGAGATCCATGACAGGTACATTATATAATTGCGTGAGTTGTTAGATAGTGACCTAGTATAGCATTCTACCGCCGATTCTGTAGCGTAGACGGGGTACTGTTACGTACTCGTGCCCCTATACCGGGTACGGGATATGACAGTCTGCTGTCTGAATTGTGTCTCCAGTGTAGGTAGTGGTCCCCTCTGATATCCTCCGGGTGCTGGTGCTTACTGGACTGCAGTCGCCTGTGCTGGTGGTCTGGGTCCTGGTGGAGTTGGCCTTGGGGCCAACTGCTGAGCTCTGTCATAACATTACGGGAAGTCCACAGCCTGGTGCTGTCCCGATCCTCACCTCAAGCATTGGTTGAGCCTCTTCCTGTAGTCCCTTTGAACGTGCCCCTTTCTGCTACAATAATGACAAGTCGGAAGCTCCTTCGCCTGGTATGGGGCGACATGCTGCTGAAGATGGGTTCCCGGACGTCTGGTCGGACCTCCTGTCTGAACTCTGGCTGGTGCGGCTATATATGAGTAGGGCATCTCGCGCTGAACAAATCCCTGTTGATGGCTTCCTGGACTCTGGCCTCGGCTAACACCTCTTCGTATGTAGTCCTCGACTGTGCGCTCGTATACATCTGGAGCTCCTTCATCAGGCCATGATGGAACCTCTGGGCCTTCTCTCTCTCATCTGGTATCAGTAGTATGCTGAACCGACTGAGGCAGCTGAACTCCGCATCATACTCATCTACGGATCATATTTCCCTGCTTGAGATGGAGGAACTGATGGTAGCTGGAAAGTACTTTGCCTCAAAGTACTCAAAAAAACTGCTCTCTTGTCCTTGCCGACTTCCCGCTCCTTCGATTTCCATCAATGATGGGCGTTCCCCTCCAGTTGGGTCCTTACGACATTCATCCACAAGTTAGTAGGTAGCTACGAAGCATCCAAGATCTTCTGCGTGCTGCCTATCCAATCAGAGATCTCCTCCGGGCTCTAATTACCCTTGAAGGGTTTTATGTCCATCTTGCGATACCCACGAATGCTGCCTACCGGCTGAATTGGTATTGAGGCTAATGGTGGTGCAGGTACTGGGACTGCCATCCTCTCCAAGGCAGTCATCAGAGTCTGTCACCCCCAGTGCGATCTCATAATGGTGCTCGACTTAGAGTACTAATTACGAGCCTGCGACTAGGACATAGGATCTAGGATATGATAGGAGTTACTCAATCACATTTTAGAAAAATTCTGATCTTTTGATTACCATGACAACTTTTCTTGCATTGAATTCAATTGTCCTTCCTTGATATTCCTTATCATGTGCCATATTGATCTCCTGGTTTCAATTCGTCCTTAGGATGACGATTACTCGCTCTCAGGCAGCAGGATCTAGTGTTGTTCCAGAGAGGCCCGATCCGGTAGGACCTCCACCTCTGGCTGAGGGAGCTGCAGTTGAGGGAGTTACCACCTCAGTTCCTGCCCTTTATACGGGAGTAGCAGCGACGGTTCCAGGAGGTCTTCCACCTCCAGCTGCGGGACCATCCATAGTCATTCCTGAGACTCTTCCACCGCCGCCTCTGTTACCGACTGATGTACATCAGATATTGCAGACCCAGAGGGCCCAGGCCGAGGCACAGCAGCATCAGGCTGACGCATCCCACCGCTAGACAGAGGTGCTACGGTAGAGCATGGAGAACTCCCACCAGCTGGCGATAGCAGCTGTTGAGAGGGTTGTATCGGGTACAGTTCAGGGTGCCCCAGTTCAGCAGTAGGGAAACCCGTCGGTGGACGAGTATGCAGCGGAGTTCTTCCGTTTGAGTAGGTTTGTACCAGATCTGATCCAAATGAGGGGTATAACGCCCGCAAGTTTCGGAGGAGCCTTATTCATGCGGTTCGCACTCGTACTTCCGGGCGACGCGATACGACCTTCGAGCAGATAATGATGGAGAAGTAGATAGCAGAGGAGGACTTTGGCCTCAAGCTGAAGAGGGGCAACGATGTTCTTGGTACGAGTTCTAGTGCGGGGCTGGCAAAGCGCTCTCACTTTCAGTAGAGGCAGTTTCAGCAGCAGCCTCAGTTACAGCTTCAGCAGGCACCAGCACGTGCCCACCAGCAGCAGGGTCAGGGCCAGAGGCAGGCCATGCAGTATGTTTTCTGCGGGAAGTCGGGGCACACCCGGAGGGTTTGCAGGATGAGGCTAGGAGTTTGTTTATTCTGTGGAGCTTCAGATCACCAGATGAAGAACTGTGCTGCTCATACAGCCAGGCCAGGACAGAGTACAACAGGCTAGGGGAGGCCAGCAGGGGCGAGCTTTCGCCATGGTAGTCGAGGACACACAGGCAGTAGCAGGGCAGATTGCAGGTTCCAATCTTCCGAGCTCATTTTCGTATTTGCCTCCTTATAACTGTCTTGAAATTCGATTCTATCTGTTCATTGTTAATTGATCAATTTGTTCTGTTATTGTTGTGATATGATTTTGATTTCCTCTGAGATAAGTCGTATGGGCTAAGTCGCCTCGATTGTGGGATTTTAGAGTCTTCTATGGTCATGTTAGCAGGCATAGTGAGGATATATAGTCGGATTATGGATGTATTTCTTGGGTGTGGAAATTTAAGGTTTTCGCGGCCAAGCATGCGGCAATACAAAATTTTTAAATACCATGATTCTAGAGGTATGTACCTTAGTCGAGGACTCTGTGAATATCGTAGCCTTGCTCACTAGCATGACGAAGATTCTGAGTATCATGATTTTGGATAGACGCATATGATTCTCGAACTGCATGATTTTAAATTGAAGTTAATTTTGACTTTTTTAATTTTAATCATTTATTTATTGACATTTAAATCATGATATGATTTTGGAGATTTTTTATTTTATCATTTTAAAACTATTTAAAGTCATGACTTGTGATTTTGATGTGTTACTAGTGAAACCCTTGAGACTGCTTGACCTAGAGCCTAACCAAGTGATTAGGATCTTTTTAATATTATTTCTGGCCTAAGGGTATTTTGGTCAATTGATCTCTTTAAATTATTTTGATATTTATTGCATTGGTGATTGTTATTTTGACTTTTGATAGGAGTGATTTTGTGTTGGTTTAGTTTCCGTATCATACACGTATCAGCTTTTCTTTACAAGTGTTTGATGTGCCTCAAAGAGATTTTTTTTGGGTAATTTTTGAAAAGTATTTGAATGGGATTGTTTTCTGCATGTGTTTCCTGTGATTGCTTTGTTTTAATTTTGAGAACGAAATTTTTTTAGGTGGATAGATTTATCACCCCCAGTTTTCAAGAACAGGGGTATTTTGGTCATTTTTTATTTTTGAATATTTTTGGATTTATTTTATTATTTATGATATTATTTTGGGGTTATTTGAGCCGGGTTCGAATTTTAACTCAATTCGACTTGTATCGGGGACCCGGGTTAGCTTTGACTCTAGTAGGACCCACTCATCAGTTAGACGTGGCCCACATGACAATATTTGAGTTAGTATGGTTAGACTAAATATTCATGAATAGGTTTGGTTTAATTAGAGACTTAAAACTAGACTAATTTAGCCTCAAACTAAAACCTATTTTAATTAAATCAATAAGAGACAAGTGGGGGGGGGGGGGGTATTTTAGACATTAGCAAATAGGGACACCTTGCTATTGTTGGCCGGCCACATAGGAGGGGATAGGCATGAGCATCATTCATTTGTTCTCATCCACAAAAACTCTCTCTTGTTCTTCCCCAAATTAGAGAGGAGCCTCCATTGATTTCCACCTCAAAATCAATCCATTTCTTCATCAATCCTCTTCTTTTCTTTTCTATTTCAATCAAGTGGAGAAGCTAGCTAGTTTGGGAAGTTTTGGATCTTGTTCGTGTCCATTTGGAGATCTCTTCGTATCGGTGTCGTATCGGAAGGAGTTTCTTTGGATTTGATCTCCCGGAAGGTAAAATCTCCCCTCTATTTCACTTCTACATACATATAGGACCATTTTGAATCCATAGGAATGACCCCCATGGTTGTGTCTCCATTTGTGTCCATTTTGGATCCATTTGGAGATCATTAGGATGTGTCCTTGTATAGTTTTGTGTGCAAGTGGGAAACCCCCAATTTTGGACACACCAAGTGTTTGATATATTATGTGAATGATTATTTATGATTTTAATCTCAGATTTTGGATGATGGAGATGTGTTCTTGAGTATCAATACATGTTCTTCATGGTATCTTAATGTATCATATTGTATCTTAATGTATCATATTATATATATATATTTCATTGTTATACATATAAGTTATGAGTGTGAGTGTCTATATATATTTATGTATCTCTATATACATTTTTATGTGTGTGTGTGTGATCTAAATATATATGTTATGGTGTGTGTGGTGTATGGTTTATATTGTTCATTTTGTTTAGGTGTGTGTGTGGAGTTGAGAGTGAGAGAGGGATATAGAGAGTGATAGAGAGGGTGATAGAGAGAGTGTTAGAGAGTGAGGGAGCAGTGAAGGATGGGAGGGAGCTGCTGTTTTGACAGTAGCAGCAGGAACCATATCGAACTGCTGTCCTCAGGACAGCAGCAGTCCCAATTGCAGCAGCTGCGGTAGCAGCTGTGAAGGGGAGCAGCCCCCTATTCACATACAAATTTTAGCCCCTCTATTCACTCATTCAGCCATTCATACATCTATTAATCCCTACACCATACATTCAGTCATCCATACATACACCCTTTTATCCATTCATTCAGTCACACATTTATTCATGCATTTATTCTTCCACCATTCAGCCCCCATTCATACATTCATCCATCCATTCTTATACCCATTCATTCAATCACCAGCCAACCATTCATCCATTATTTACTTCATTCATCCATATCTATCCATTCATTCAGCCCCCATCTATTCACCTATACACCTATTCATCCCTTCAATCCATTCAATTCAGTCCCCCATTCATTCATCAATCCATTCACCCAGCCATCCATCTAATCATCCATTCATACACCCTTTCATTCATCCATTCGACCACCCACTCAATTCAGCCCCCCATTCATTCATCTATCCATTCACCATCAGCCATTTAGTCATCCATATCCCCATCCACATCAACCATTCATTCATCCATCCATTCCTTCATACATTCAACCATTCATTTATACCATTCCATTCATTCATCCATCCATTCCTTCATACATTCAACCATTCATTCATACCATTCCACATATACACCACTCAATCCCATTTCCATCTCATCCCCTTTCATGATTGTTGTGAGAGTGTGTGTGTGTGAAGAGATTAGAATAGTGTTGGTTAGAAGTTAGTGTTGGTTAGAAGTTAGATGGAGAGTGAGTATTGTTGAGAGTTAGAATGTTAGAAGTTATAAGGTAATAGATATAGCTAGTTAAGGTAATTAGCTAACTATAAGGTATGTGATTTAAGGTTTAAGATATAAGTAGAATTTGGTTTCCTTGGTTGGTAATGGTCAGAAATAGTGCTCTTAGACTAGTTTTGACCTTGGTTGACCATTTTGACCAAAAGTCAACAAAAGTCAATCGAAAATCAAACTTAGCCTACAAGTGACTAGAATTGACCCAAAACCAAACCAGAGTTGACCAGTTGACCAAAAGTCAACAATTGGTCAACATTAGCCTAGTTTGACCTAGGGTTGACCAGAGTTGACCAGTTGACCAGTTGACCAAAAGTTAACTGTAAGTCGACCTTTGACCCAGTTTGGCCTAGTGTGACTTGGATTGACTTCTTGTGACCTAGTATGACCTAGTATGACCCAGTTTGACCTAGTATGACCTAGTATAACACAGTTTGACCTAGTTTGACTTAGACTTGCATATTATGACTTAAATTAGTTTTTCTTTCATTATTAAACCCTGTTTTGACTTATAGTATCTCATCTTTAGGTCTGTAATTATTCTGAGCATCTGTTCACCTTATCAGCTCAGGACCACAGGCGAGTACATTTACTGATAGTTTTTATTGTCTTGATATCTGCTATATCCGATTCAGTTGTAGTGTCTTACTTGATTTTCAGACACGATAGTTCACAGACTAGTATATGTTGGATCATGACATGAGATGTTGTTCCTAGATTTTCTTGGTATATTGGTACATTTCCTGTCTTGTTCACTGTACTTGTATAGACACCAATTTTTAAGAGGACTTGCTACCCTCTTATGGAATCCCGTGTCATGTCCGGATCCATTATACTATTCGGGAATAGAGAATTATTAGGGGCTATGTGATCAAAGCCACCCTGTCACTATATTCTTGTGCTTGCGCCACTCTCACCTCACGTAGGGTGTAGCGAGATCTTATTCATGTGCTCGTTATCCAGGTTGGCCGACATAACCCTTTCCAGTGATTTTTATGTGATTGTCGGGCCAAGTGGATAACCTGTCCTGTAACTTTCCCAAGCCGATCACATAACGCTCTAATAATTTAAGGCATATTTTATATTTAGTTTATTATATCATATATCCTGGTCAGTTCTACATTCAGTACTTTTTTCACCATGCTATGATATTCATTACTCACATGTTCTACATGCTCTTATGCTAAACCTTGATTGGAGGCTAAGTTCTGTTCGGGAGAAGGGTTATAACCCTGGTCCTTGTTAGTTTACGGGTTATAACTCGGCTTTCGAATAGCTCCCAAGTTATCCTACATCTTTGTCTTATATTTTATTATAATTGTCTCTTATAGAATTTGTCAATTCATATGGAACTGCTGTTAGTGTTTGTACTTGCTCATTTTCCTGACATGATACCGCTGACATATTACAGATGATTCTGAGGCAGACTGCTCGACCTATTATAGGGTCGGGATAGATGGAGACTTAGTCCAGGACTGTGGCCCGATAGTTGAGCCACTAGACTTTGTACACCCAGAGTAGTATAGCTTAGATAGGTTTGCCTGGACTGCGATCCAGCTAGTGCTTTCAGACTGAAGTATTCTATATTATATTTTGTGACTCTGTGATATTGTTTATATCTCTTGGCTTGTGTTAGATCCTGAACTTATTTTTTGTTTTTACTTTTATCATATTTCTATTCCATGCTATCTACCTTAGTTTTATCTTGTGATTGTGTTATGCCATATTATATTCCTCCGTGCGGAGATGACAGGTACCCTTATACTTTTTAGTTGTAGTATTTACAGACATCATATACAACGTTCTACCGCCGATTCTGCGGCATAGGCTAGACGTACCCACGTACTCGTACCCTTAATCAGGGTGCAGGTCGTGACAGAGTCTGCCTCATGACCTCCGTCTGTTGCCACTGTTGCTGCATTATTGCCTGGAAGAACTGGAACATCTTGGGCTGACCCTCCGGCTGTGACCTCTGGGGCAGAATGGGTGCATACAGCATCTGCTGTAGGTATGCTCCATGCGGTATCTAGGGCAGATTGGGTGCATACGACACCTACTGCGGGTATGCTCCATACGACATCTGGGGCGGATTGGGTGCATACGACACCTGCTGTAGGTATGCTCCATGCGGCATCTGGAAGGAAAGGGTGGTGGTGGCAAAGGGTTCTCCTCCTGGCATCGGCGTCTCTGACGTCTGGCCCTTCTGGTGCATTGGTGCAGGCTGCGGTACGAACCCCACATGAATAGACGTGGTCGTCGGAATGGTATGAACACATCCAAGAGTCTGGATCTCTGTAGGAGCTGGAGTCCTGTTGTCACTAGGTGTCGTGTCACGTGTCGGGGGGCACCATATGCTGTGCGTCCGTTGCGCAAATGCATCTTTCTAAAGAGACAAAATTTTATAAGATAGGTATAGGAAATAAACAAGAGGCTGGATTTTTCAATCGTAAGATAGGAATGTGGAAGTCAAAGGCGATAATCAAATTGTGGATGAGATTCTACATTTCCTAGTCATAATTGTAGGCTCACGTCAGTTTGTAACCTAAGCGATAAACTGACCTGCATGTGCCACCACTAAAACCCTGACACGTCCCAGTCCCAAAATATGTGGGATATGGGCATAACCTGGCCAGCTGATAAAGCCTAGAGTGAGCTGCCCAATTTAATGGACTCACTTAGGTGTACTATGCTGTAAATATAACTAAACTAACAAATAGCAGACAATCATCTAAATCTCATCCACAGAAATAGTAAAGAAAAGTACCGAAATAAATGCAGAGTAGTCTGAATATCCATAGTACAACAAAATGAATCCAAAGTCTCGTAGGAACAAACCCATAGTACAACAGAATGAAAATACTGGAAATGGAAAGATAACAAGCCAAGTGCAACGGGTAACTAGATAATGAAGCTCTCAACCAAAGTAGCAGCATACCCTGAATCAAGGGAACTTCTCATGAAGCACCTCGTAGTCCTTCGCTACGTATGATGTCGCAACTCCGGAACCGTATATCGTCGAGTACAGATGCTCGTTAGGAGCTGGAAAGGAACCAGGTCCTTAGAGGACATAGCAAGATACAAATAGGAACATTCCGTAAAGTAAATACTGATATAAACATGAAGGGTGAGCTAACCAGTCTAAGTGAATGCATATGAAAACAATTTTGGAACGTATGGGTAGGTAGATAAAGGAATGGCATCGAGTCACGGGCCGATGTCGAATCACGAGCCGATGTAAATATATAGGCACTAGTATACCTCTCGACCGTACCTAGCACACAGCTAGTGGCCGCTGCCGGACATATTCCTAGTGTATGTACGGCCTATAACCGGGTATCCATGCCCATAACCGGGTATCCACTAAGGCTAAAATAATGTAACTGTCTGTCTCATATGCCTACTGGTTGTCTTTCCCGCCCAAAAATTGTACAAGTCATATCCACGACCCAAACATCTACTCTTAATGCAAAGTCAGCTATCTAGAACCATCACAATTATATATGTACCGTCACACGTGCTACTCGTACCGATGGCCAGTCGAGAGCACCAGCTTGTGCCATGACTTAATCTCACTCGATGCCGTGTCGTAAAGTGTGTCACGGTCATAGGAGTTATAATAACAACTCTGCAACTGAGGGTACCACATCTAGAGCTAAGTCAAGTAGTATCGATGACATTATCAACTATACCCGAGGCAATTCCCGAAATTATCTAACTAAGTCCACACAAGCAAGAGTATAAAGAAATATATGTAAACCAGTAATACAATGCAAGGTATACTTGCCTACAACTCTGAAATACGCAACCAAAGCTCTGGTCCCTCCTATTTCGATTGTGTCGTCACGGGGACCTACAAATACAACAATCAAGGCTTACGATACGTTAAGTAACCAT
>JANAVB010040419.1:16093635-16383635 GCA_029216955.1 Iris pallida | reverse complement strand
GGTGGGGGGCTCCGGCCCCCTCGTGGTTCGGTGGCGGGGGCCTCCGGCCATACTGGCCACCGATTTGGCGGCGCCGCCCCTGTGGGTGACCCGTCCAGGCGGCCTCGAGGCCTGGAAACGGTGGCTTCTCCGGTGGGGGATCCGGACCCCCTGTTGGATCGGCGGAGGGGCCTCCGGCCATCCCGGCCCACGTATTGGCGGCGGCGCCCATGTGGGTGACCCAGCCACGCGTGTGGATCAGGGACCCCTGGGGGTTCGGCGGAGGGGGCTTCCGGCCATCCCGGCATACTATTGGCGGCGGCGCCCATGTGGGTGACCCAGCCATGCGTGTGGCTCAGGCGGGAGTCCTTGGGGACGGCCGGCATGCGGGGGTATCATCGGATCTGACACGGTGTTGAGTCCTCTGGCGGGGGCTCCGACCTTATTGGCCACCGCGACAGGCCGAGGCCGACTCAGGCGGTTGCTAGTGTTTCTGGGGGGGTTCCGCCCCTATTCCCAGTGACCTGTTGAGCCCGCTGGTTGTGGCGCCGTCTGTTGGGGCGGGGAGTTCCGCTCCCTCTGGTCATCCGAGGGAGGGTCAGGAGGCCGTTCTAGGGGAAGGACCGGTTGCGGGGGGGGGGGGCTCTGCTCTTTGTGGGCCCTCCCCCGGTTTGGTTGCGGAGGCAAGGTCGCCTTTGGCTCACTCGGTTGCGTCGCCTCAGGTGACGGGGGCACGCGGCGGTAAGAATGGCCCGGTGAACTTTGCTGCTGCAGTTTCAGGGCGATCAGCGACGGGTTTGAAGGGTGTTTCGAGGGTCTCCTTTCGTCCAGCTTCTGTTGTGGATGGTCGGAAGATGGCCGTTTTTTCCCCGTCGGATATGGTGGCCCTTACAGCGCCCTGTGGGCTGGACCTTATTGGGAAGTTTTCTCGGCGGAGACTTCCGACTGAGACCATTAAGAAGGATTTTGATTCGAGGGGATTCCGGGGGTTGATTGAAGTTAAGGCCATTGACGATCGTCACGTCCTTATTCGACCTCATGAGGAGAGTGATTTTCTCAGGCTTAGATCCAAGGACTGCTGGTTCGTTGGACGAGTCCCGATGGCGTTATTCAGATCTTCGGTGGATTTTTCGCCGTTAAGAGAGGATCCGAGAGTTCCGGTTTGGGTTGCCTTTCCTGGGCTCCCACATTGCATGTTTGATACTAATGCGGTCCTCTCCATTGCCTCTGGTCTTGGTACTCCGCTTTATACGGACCGAGCAACGGCTTCGTTTTCCAGGCCGGGGTTGCTAGGGTTTTGGTTGAAGTGGACGTTAGTAAACCACTACACCATGAGGTTTTCTTTCAAATTCCTGATGGCGTCCGTTCGCAGCCGGTAGTGTATGAGAGGACCCCATTTTACTGTGTTGCATGCGGCTTGCATGGCCACGTAGAGAGTGATTGTGGTCAGCCTAAAGTGGTGACACCGCCGGTGGGCAGCGTTGAAAGGACGAACGTCATTGACGCTACTTCCTCGGGCGTCACGCTAGTGGAAAGTGGCACGGGGGAGGTCGTGGCGCCAGCAGGGATGGCCCGGAGGGTGGACGTGGGACTAGCAGGGGTCGTCGGAGGAGACGATCAAGGCGCGAGAAAGGGAAGGGGACACGGATGATGTGGCGGCGTGTCGGGGGCGTGATGATAGCACGGGGACCTCGCAGCCAGGATTGCGCGAGTAATGATAATCGCCGAACTCCGTTCCGCCTTCCTGGCACGTGGGGGAGTCTTCCTCGGGCCAGCTGGCTCTGTGGTCAGATGGCGGGCGGCCCATGATGGAGGGACGTAGCGCCCCAGGCTCTAGCTCGGGTGGGCAGTTGGGCCCTGAGCGGGGAATTGGGCCTATTGATTTATCGGATCTTCCTATCATTATCCATAACCAGTTGGGTCAGGGAGTTATAGCGGTTGATTCTGACACGGAGGATCGTAGCTTGGTGGTGTAGGAGGCCGGTCACGGTCCTTTATCCCTTTGGGGTTATGAATCGGCTCCGGGTGACGATTTGGTTTCTCTGCCCGAGGTTAGACCTTCCACCTCGATCTCCGAGGGACGTGAAGAAGAATGGCAGATAGTTCCATTTAAGAAGGCGGCTGGTAGGCGAAGGAAGTCGATGGCACCTCAGTCGGATCGACTTCTTCGATCGCATGCTTCCCGGGTTAGGCGGGACCCTCAGAGGGTCCATGGTTAATTTTCTTATTTGGAATGTTCGGGGGACGGCGAACAGAGCTACTTTATCCCGTCTCAGGTCCTTGTGTTGGACCAACTCTATTCAGGTTCTTGCCATTATTGAACCCAAGGTGCTATCCTCTAAGCTTCTTTCTTATCGACTGAGATTGGGTTTTGATGATAGCTTTTGCAATGATAAGGGCAATATTTGGATTTTCTGTAAGTCGGGTCTTGGGATCAATTATATTGACTCCTGTGATCAGGCTATCACGGTGCAGCTTTCTTTGAGTTGTTTTTCGCTTCCGGTGCGGCTGTCGATTGTTCATGGTGCAGGGACACGACAGGGGAGAAGGACTATGTGGAGGCATCTTCTAGACGTCCAAGCCAGGGATATTGCCATGCCCTGGGCGGTTGGCGGGGACTTCAATATCATTGCCTCTCCGGATGAGAAATTTGGAGGTCGACCTCCTGACACGAGGGCCATTGCGGAGTTCCTCGACTTTCAGTTGGCTGCCGGGTTATCCGATGTGGGGTTCAGAGATAGCATCTATACTTGGGTGAACGGGCAGACGGGGCTTGATTGACAGGGGTCCCGTCTTGATAGGCTGCTCGTGACGGGTAGTTGGTTGGATGGTGTCCAGGTCTCTTGCGAGCATCTTAATCGGGCAGAATCTGATCATTCTCCTCTTTTGATATCCTGCCAGCCAGCTTCTTCGAGACTGTGCAGAGGCTTCCGTTTTCTTGAGTTCTGGACTTCTCATCCGGATTTTCTTCCGCTTGTGGCTCGGGCGTGGAATTCATGTTGGCATTATGATGCGCTTGAGCGGCTGGGCATGCGATTGAGGATGACGGGGCATGTTCTGGCTGGATGGAGCAGAGTTACTTTCGGCGATGTTTTCCAGGAAGTCCGTCGGGCCGAGGACGCTGCCTTGGCGGCGGAGCAGGATTATGAGCTTCATCCTTCGGAGAGGGGGAGGGCTTCCTGGATGGAGGCTGTTGCCAGATTGAAGCAAAAGGTCCAGGTTGAAGATTCTTTCTGGAAACAAAAAGCCAGATTGAGGTGGGACCTGGAAGGAGATAAAAATACTCATTTTTTCCATGAGTGCACCAGGAGCAGGCAAAGAAAGGCGGGTATTCAGAAAATTATTCGGGCTGATGGGTCAGAAACTGGATCTACCGAGGAGGTTGCGACGGAGGCATCCTTATTCTTCACTAAACTGTTTAGAGCTGAGCCTATTTCTGATGACGACGCCTTCCTCGATGTCATCCCTAGCATTATTTCTATGGAGGACAATTCTGATCTTGTTCGTCGCCCTGACAGAGCGGAGTTGTTGGAAATTGTTCAGGGGATGGATCCGGCTAGTGGCGCCGGTCCGGATGGCTTTTCTGGGATATTCTTCTCTGTTTGTTGGGACATTATTGCTGCTGACATGGAGGAAGCAGTTGGATCATTTTTTATGGGTGCGCGCCTTCCGGATTCCGTCTCGGATACATTCTTATTTTTTATCCCCAAAGTCGAGCACCCGAGGAGCCTTTCTGATTTCCGCCCTATAAGCCTTTGCAATTTCTGTAACAAAATTATTTCCAAGACTATTGCTTGCAGGTTGCGGAATTATCTTCCTAAAATTATTTCTCCGGAGCAAAGTGCATTTGTCCAGGGGAGAGAGATTGTGGACAACATCATAATTGCCCAGGATATGGTGGCATCTATGAGGGAACCAAACCATGGTGGAAATGTTGCTATTAAGCTGGACATGCAGAAGGCCTATGACAGAGTTAATTGGCATTTCCTCCTAAGGGTTCTCCGGAGATTTGGTTTTAATGAGATCTTCTGTGATCTTATTTATCGTCTTCTGGCTGATACCCGTTATGCCGTGCTTCTAAATGGCGCTCCTACTGCTTTTTCTCGGCGTCTAGAGGGATCCGGCAGGGGGACCCTCTTTCCCCGGCTCTCTTTATTATTGCTGCGGAGGTACTCTCTCGGAACCTAAAGCTTCTTCAAGAATCAAATATGAGATCTTCATTTCATACTCCGATTGGGGGACCTCGTATCTCGCACTTGGCTTATACGGATGATGTTCTCATTTTCACTTCGGGAGATATTGCTGGATTGCGTTCTCTCCAGCAAGTTCTGCATAATTATGAGGCTGTGTCTGGACAGAAGATCAATTACTCCAAATCTGCCTTATATACTGCGAATCCTTTGGGTGAGGATCGTGCTCGGACTATCTCTACTCTTTTCGGATTTAGTCCCGGTACTTTGCCTTTTTCTTACTTGGAGTGCCCGTTAACTTGCGGAGAAGGAATGTGGGGATGTTTAGCTATTTGCTAGATAAAATCCGGTCGAGGATGACGGGATGGCAGAACAAGATCCTCTCTCCTGGGGGTAAGTTGGTCCTTATTAAGAATGTACTTTTATCCATCCCTATGTACACATTGGCTGCATGTTGTCCTCCTCGGGCTGTTCTCAGGGCGATTGAGAGGATGTTTGCGGCTTTCTTCTGGGGTAGTAAGGATGGGGTGGCTAAGAGGAGTTGGATGGCGTGGCGGTTCGTTACTCGGACTAAGTCCGAAGGAGGCCTTGGGATCAAGTGTCTGAATGATATTATGGATGCCTTCTCTATGAAGCTTTGGTGGAAGCTGAGGCATGGGAAGGGACTTTGGGTGGAACTTCTTAAATCAAAATATTTTCGGAAGCGTCATCCATGTGAGGCGTTTATGACTTCCAAGTGCTCCCATGTTTGGCGACGGATTTTGAGGGGAAGGAAATTGGCGGAACCGCACATTTCGTTTATACTTGGGCGGGGTGAGGGTTCGGCGAGGTGTGAGTCTTGGATTCCGGGGGGCCCTCGGTTGGATAGTGTTTTTATACCTTCGGCCGAGGGAGTGACTTCAGGGACCAGGCGTGGCACGGGGAGACGGACTCGGGGGCGGAATCGATCTCAGGCGAGAGAATCTGCTGAGGTTGGACGGACGGGCACTGGTGAGCTTCGGAGGTCGGCTAGATTGGCAGGGAGAAGGGTGATTCTTCCCCAACGTACGGTGATTGTTCGGGTTCTTTCGGATAGGGGAAGAAAGATCAGAGATTCTAGGGCGAGGAACTCTGATAATGGTGGTCCGGTTATTCGATCTTACTGGACAGACACTGGTTGGGATCTGCCTATGTTTTCGGCACAGTTTGGAGTTGAGGCAGCGGGACGGCTCAGAGAGGCAAATCTGACATGTACTTCGGCTCCTGATTCTTTGGTCTGGGGTGAGCGGAAAGGTTCTTTCTCGCTGGCTGCGGCTTGGAGATGTTGCCGGATCTCTTACCCTACTTCTTCACTTTTCTCTAATATTTGGGGCAAGTGTATTCCAGCAAAGTGGAGCATTCTGATGTGGCGGGTCTGTCACAACCGGCTTCCTACTGATGATATTCTTCAGAAGCTTGGCTTCCAGCTGGCCTCCAGGTGTCATTGTTGTCAGGTTGGGCATGGGGAGAACCTTCAGCATTTATTTTTCCACGGGGATCTTGCTAAGACGGTTTGGTCTGCTTTCCGGTGTTTCTTCAAGGCACGTTTACATAGTGACTTTCTGGTATTTCTTCAAAGGTGGTGGCGGGGTCAGGGCATCCATCATCGGAGATCTCTGGCTGGTGCGATCATTTGGGTGCTTTGGAAAAACAGGAACAAGCATAGATATGAAGGGCATGGTGCTGGGCCAGATTTCTTGGTTCGGGAGGTGAAGCGACAGTTTCGAAAGTCTCTTTCGAGTTGTCATCTTCCCCCGTCTATTCCTTCCTGGGCTTTTCAGTAGTGGTTTTATTTGCTTTTTCTTTCTTTTTCTTGTTACCATGAGGTCGGATGTACTCATTACCCTCTATTTCAATAAAGGTAACGGTTTTTAAAATATATATATATATATATATTTTTTCCTAAAAGCAAGATTTTATTGAATGGAAAGGCAGGAAACAAAAAGAACCACAGGACAACCAAATTCGAATTTCCAAAGAAATTCGAAATTCGAACACACCAAAAAAAACACAAAAAAAAACCGCCAAAATGGAGGGAACAGTAACTCCGCTCGCGTCCCAAGGGGGGGTGGGCCCGAGCCCCACGGGAGCTGGTCCCGATGGGACAGGGGACGCTGCCCGAGGGCCTGAAGGCTGGGGGTCTGCCCGAGGATAGCGCGACGCTCGAGGGGAGGCGGGAGGTCCGATGAGCCGCTGCAGGCCGGCGAGGGGGGGCTCGGTCCCGCCGGAGGAGGGAGACTCGCCCCGAGGAGCCGCCTCAAGCGGCGAGGAGGGGGCGGTCCTAGCTGAGGAGGAGCCGCCACAGCCCGGCCCGAGGAGCCGCCGCTCGAGCTTGAAGGGGAAGACAGCCACGCCGGGGAGGGCTGCGGCACCGGGGAGGGGGGCGGCCACGTCGAGCATCAACACGTCGGGGGAGAGGCGAGACCTCAGCGCCTGGAAGGAGAGGGCGGGCGGCCCGAAGCGGACAGCCCGGCGTACTACCGGATCCGGCAGGGGAGCTGCACCAGGGAGGTGGGGAGGGGTCACGGCGAGCCGGAGAGGAGGGGCCACGGCGGGCGGTCTCAGAGGGACACGGCCACGAGGCGGTGAGGGAAGGCATGACCTCGAGCGGCTGCAGCAAGGGCGCCACTACGCACGTGAGGGGAAGGGGGCCACGGACAACGGCGAAGGCCGGAGCTAGACGGGGGGGGGGGACCGGAGGTCCAGGAGGCCTAGGCGGGGGGCTCCGGCCACACGAAGGGGGCCGGGAAGATAGCGTAAAGGTCGGGGGATAGGGTGCACCACGGGCAGGGGCATGCCCTGGCGGCGGGGTGCGAGAGGGATGCTGCCGCGGGGACGCCGGGAGCCGAGGGTGGCGACCAATACGCGAGGGAGAGGGAGGCAGCCGAGGCTGCCGACGCCGAGAGAAAGGGGAGGTAGCTTGTAGAAGCTGGGGGGAGGACCACCGCTGGATGGGGAGGGGGGTCCACCGTCGGCGGAGAAGCCGGAGCTGGAAGAGGGGGAGGGAAGCTCTGGGGGAACGAGGCGGAGGCAGGGAACTGACGAAGGGCGGCCTCGACAGGTACGCCGGGGGGAGGGCTGCCGCCGGAGGACGCGGCCAAGGAGGCCTAGGGCCACCAGAAAGCGAGAGAAGGCGGGACGAGGGCCGCGGCCGAGGGAAGGGGTGGCACGGGGGGAGGAGGAACGGCGAGATGAGTAGGGGGAGCTAGGGGCGGTTCCGGCAACGCAGTGGCTGGAGTAGGCAAGAATGGCGGGGCTGAGCGATGCTCCGGCGGGCGATCGAGGAGGGAAGGAGGCGGAAGGAGGCCAAGGGAGGCTGATGGCGGAGGAGGGTCGATCCGCCATCGCCGAGCCCTGGCACGACGCGGACGCCGGGGACGACGACGGCACCGAGAAGGGCAGAAGTTCGTGGGGGAGCCGGCGAGGGAAGGAGGAAGGCCCCACGGGGAGGGGGGGATCCACAGGGCGACGGTCGACCAACCAGGGGAGGTCGGGCGGCGGGCCGAGAGGGAGCCGTTGAGAGGGGGGTTGGGAGAGGGGAGGAGTCCTGGGAACGTTGACGAAATGGGGAGACCCGCCGGCCACCCCACAAGGAGGAGGGGGTAGCTGCTCCGAACCAAAAGGCATCCTCCGGAGGAGCTCGGGCGGCTCGCATCTCAGAGATACATATATATATATATATATATATATATATATATATATATATATATATATATATATATATATATATGTCACTACCACATTTTAGCTTGAGGGTATTTTGGTCATTTTGTGAATTTTTGAATTTTAAATTGATTTATTGAACTGGTGATTGTTATCTTTGACTTTGACATATTGAGACTTTGTAGACTAGCATAGAAGCTAACCCTAACTATGGTGACTTAGTAGGCAATGGTGTGACCCTAGTCTAGCTTAAGTCAAACCTATTTTTAGTCACTAGAATCTAGTTTCAATAGGAAGGATTAAGAATAGGTGAAATGACTTGTGATTTGATTTCATGACTTATGTAATTAAGCCCATGGCCCATGACTTGAGCCCAAACCCTAACCAACCACACATGGCCGGCCAACCTAGGGTTTCCCCCCCATTTAATATCCTATCCACTTGTTCTTGCCTCTTTTGTGCTCAACCAAGTTTTAGAAGGAAAGGTAAATCCCCACTTTCCTAAATTCATAGTAAATCCATTTTAATCCTTTTTGACCTAAATCTTTTGCATATGATTCTAATCAACATCTACTTGCTATTCTTGAGGAGTAATTTCAGTTTTCTTGATCTTTACAACCTATAGGTAAACCCCTCTAATTCTATTTTAATTCTGTTTTTATTGTATGGTAGCCTAGATCTAGGTGTCTCCTAGCTATAGTAAAAGTTTGGTGTCCATTGCATGTGTTTTCGTGTCCGTATCGGATACGTATCAATTCCCTAGTCTAGGTGTTTGTAGAAATGCCACAACCAATTCTTTTTATTATTTTTGAAAATGTTTTTGATTGGATTCCTAGATCTAGGGCTTGTCTTCACATTCGTGTCCTTGCTCTATGATTTTGGAGTCGTGTCGTGTCTACACGAGGACATGAATATATTGTGCTGACACGCGGGACACTGTCCTGCTACCCGACGGCTAGATCTCTGTGCACAGGGCACGTGGCGGCCTGGAATTTGACGTCGAGGAGGGGGCACTGACTGACATATCAGCCCCCAAGTCTCGAGTCCAATGGCATTGTGTCGGACTCGAAATCTGACTCGCACTGGTCACATGTACTATGCTGCACACACGTTTTTGGCCACTGATACGTGGCTGGACACGACACGTGTTTTGGACACAGTGCAGGGTGTCGATCGTGTAGCCTGACATGCAGGCTACACATGTGCACGACCACGTGTCTCCATGTGGCCTGTGTCATACGCTAAACACGTGTGCACGCGTGTACGACGCTATGTCCAGTCTCAGTGATTCGTGTGTGTTTTAGTGTCTTGGACACGGTTGAGTCCACTTGGTTGGACACAGACACTTGTGAGACAAGTGCACATGTGTGTCATGGTTTACCAACCACTAATTTGTTTTATATATAACCTCCTCCACAGACCTCAAAACCCTAGACTTCCAAAACAAAAATTACGGCAGAACATACCCTCTTCGCCTACGAGTTCGTTTCACCAGCGACGGAGTTGTGTGTGCGACGAACGGAGCATCGAAAGTCAGCCCCTCGTCATCCACGGAGCAGTTTTCCTACTCAAGGTACCTTACTTCCCGATGACGTAACTTTTTACTCGTATCACCGATTTTTGATCCGTAAGATTTTCTGGAAAGTAGACTTGACCCTCTTCGAGATCCTCCTGATGGATTTCGACATAACCATCTAGATGGTTCGAAAAATCGAACCGAAGTTAGCAAAAAATCTATTTTTCTGGACTGTTAAATTCAATTCTAAACGGCAACTTGTCGGCCAATTTTCTTGTTGTGTATTAAAGATTTATAGAAACTAATTGAAAACAGTAAAAAAAACATAACCGAGATCGCAATACATCTTCTGGATCGTTGTTTCGATTAACGAGTAAAAAGTAAATTGATGTTGAAGTTGGAGAAAAAACTGTGTTAATTTATATAAAATTTCTAAAATTTTCTCGACACAGCGTGCGCCTCGAAAAACCGGGCGACGTGGTCACGTGCTATACGCATCGAAAGGCACGTATGGACGTTACCGACGTGTGGGAACTGACGGACTCAGTTTCGTCGTGTGTGCGCGACGAAATCAGTCCATATCCGTCGAGATACCCCCAAATTGCCAATTTGCAAATTTTGCCCTAACTTCGTGTACAGTCGTCAAATCGAAATTTTGGTCGACTGGAACCCCTTTTTGGCGGGCCCGCGACCCACTCAAACGGGTCCGAATCGAAATTCTGGTCCTGTGTGCCAAGTTTGGTTCGATTATGAGAAAGGTCGACTAGAACCCCTTTTTGGCGGGCCCGCGACCCACTCAAACGGGCGATTTTGTACGCGGCTCATCGAAATCCCAAACTAGACATACCATTGAGTTCCTCTCCGCAAACTGAATTCGTAGACATATAGTTTGACGACTTTAGAGACCATAGACTTTGGCACGCATTTCGGTACAAAGTAGGTCTAACGGCGGACATCGTTTTGGCCTAAAATTACTATTTTGCCCCTGTTCCAGAATTAGACTTTTGGACAGGCATTTCTTAGGTATATCTTATACACCGAGTACATTTTTGATGTTTTTTTCATCGTCCGGAGTTTTTTGGAAATTATGACGTTTCTTGGCTGATATTGTGATTTCTTGGACTTGCCACTTTGCACCATCAGGCAGATACCTTGCCACCTTACTCTGTGATTTACATATTCTTATTTTCAGTTGTTATTTTCAGCATTTCTTATTTGTTGTTATAAACTGTGCATCCAAGTCACACTTGGGTGCAAGCGACCTTGTCGGTCGTTTTTCTCGCTTTTTATTTATTTTTCTTGCATTGACTTAGTCTAGTGACCACCCCTTTCTTGATGAGGTATTGGTATATCTCATGCGGCCTTGACACATACTTTATCATGTGATGTGAGTCACATGTAAGATACGTACTCGCGTAGTCGGCCGGCCACCGATACATATGAGGCGTGCGACGGTTAGGAGTAAACTGCCAATAGAATTGTATGCTAGTAGACTTGGCAGTTACTAGATGGTCATATGAGTCATGGATGTGACTCCATTAGGCATTGGGAGGGAAGAACCGTTCCTAGATGTATGGGCCACATTTACGTACTACTATTGTACCTGAAGCTCCATTGGAGACGCAGGTTCACCCTATTGTACTGATTCCCTCTGACATTCATGGAACGTTATGGACATTTTTTTACTGATTCCCTCTAATGTTTGCCGAACGTTATGGACGGATTATACTGATTCTCGATGAGATGGACGATGCCACTGCTATACAGCCTGAGTGCCCATATGTGAAGGATTGTTCTTTATTGCATATTCACTATAGTACGGTTAGGTACCCTATTGCATGCATCCCTTATTTTTTATTATATATCACAGTTTATATGGCATGGTATTTTCTTGTATCTTGTTACGTCCCTCTGAGGACCTGGTTATCTCTCCAGGATTAGACGATTTCCCACAGGAGTACGGAGCGGCATTGGATCCATCTTTTGTGGGCGACGAGGCATTTTTTTTGACATTTAGCTCTATTCTTATCTTAGAGAATTATTGAGACTATGTAGTGGATATCTTATGTTCTTTCATTTACTTTCTATTTTGCGGAGGTTGGACTCCGATCTTTGTGACTATTTTTTATAGCTGTTTGGAGTGGGTATGTCCACCCGGCTATCTTTTGATGTATTATTTATTGGACTCTCGTTTCTTCTGTGTTGAGCTGTGATGAGATTAGATACTTATATTCTGGCCTATGATTTTATTATATATACAGCTTATGTACGTATACGAGGATTTTATATATTGGAGTAATCTTTGTATATGTGCAGCTGGCATGTTGCGTACTTGGTCCTAAGTATTTTGGGACTGGGCGTTACATGTTTTTGTGGTGGCCCATACAGGTCTACGATAATAGTGTTGGGTTACATGACTGTGCCCAACAAGCCTGCATATAGGAATAGGAATAGTATCTCATCCAGAACTACTACTTCCCTTGACTTCCAATCTTTTCAAATTTCGTTGATTACTTGAATTACCTCATATCTAACTTCTCCTAATATCGTTCTATTCTTCCTTGTGCCAACAGTATGAATCTAAGAAACGGACACACTTCCACCTTGGTCATCACCTCTGGTGATGCGGCCACCCAAGAGGAACAGAATCCTCCGATGACCCCGGTGACCTCGTACCAGCCAGGACAGTCGCTGCCTACTACGACTCCGACGACGGTACACCATGAGACACAAGCATCCCCAGTCAGCCAGGCTGGGCAGACCACTACCATGCCATCGTAAGGGAATGTACTACTGCCTCCACCACCACCATTCCCTCAGCAGTTTCTACCACAGTCGGGACATCAGATGCCTCCACCACTGACTGATGGGAGCCCTACTTCCCAGTTTATGTAAGCCATGATGCAGGCTCAGTGGCAGCAGACTGAGCTGATGAGATAGACAATGATGGCATCATTGGCTTGACCTCCACCACCACCTCCAGTACCAGTACCAGCACCAGCACCGGCTCTGTATCCTTATGAAGGCTCTATCAAGAATTTCATAGATATGAACTCCAAGGCCTTTAGAGGAACAGAGAAGCCACTAGAGGTGTCACAGTGGCTTATTAATACAGAGAAGCTACTGAAGGCATCCCAGTTGCTAGCTCGAGATTGGATGACAGCAGTGGACCTACTGTTAGAAGATAATGGTCACCACTGGTGGAAGGCGGAAGATAGACGACGAGGCACTGGGATCACCTAGAAGCAGTTCTATGATGCATTTTATGAGAGGTTCTTCCCTATTCATGACCGAGATGGTCTCTATGATCAGTTCCTTTATCGGAAGCAAGGAAATATGATAGTTGATGAGTATGACTCAGAGTTCAATCGCCTGAGTAGATTTGGGGCAGGATTGATTCCGACATAGTTAGAGAAGGCGAGAAGATTTCACCAGGGGCTTGCCCAGAGCTCAAGTCTTATACGACTACCCAGTCTCGAGTCTTCCATTCAGCTATCTTGGAAGAAGCTCGTGCCCAGGAGATTCTTCGCAAGGAGCAGCAGCAGACATCGAGACGCTATAGACTAGTAGTCGCATCGGCTAGAGCTACACATGATGGACCTATCAGGAGGCCTACAGGATAATACCAGCAGAGGCCCACACCATATCAGAAGCCCGTTTGCCATTACTATAGGAAGGAAGGACATGTCCAGAGAGACTGTCGGATCCGTCATGGATGGTGCTTGAGGTGTGGATCCAGCCAGCATATGGTCAAGGATTGTCCAGAGCAGCAGGCGATAGTATATGCTCGTCAGACTCCGAGGCCGACAGCTCCTACACTCCCAGCACCCCGACCAGGACAACAGGTGTCTGGGCTTATAGCACCAACAGTAGAAGCTCCTCGCCCACCATTACCATCCCAGCCAGAGCAGTATGACAGGACTAGAGTTCAGGACCCCGGCCAGAATTACGGGCATGCCTTCTCGTTAGCAGTGGAGAATATGGAAACAGAAGGAGAAGTTGTACCAGGTATGATTTTTTTAATTTTTATATTCCCTGTTATCATATCCATGCATCATAAGTTTAGCCAAGGCCAGAGAAAATCAGACAGTAGGACATTGTATAAGCACGAACACTGGAAACGGCTTAGATTCTTAAACCTCGAACTACTCGTGTTTTCATTCAATCATAAATCCCTTGTACTAATATTTGGACTAGTCTGACTAAACACCGCTATTATAGCCTAGATTTTGCAAGCTTCTCCTTATCGAGCTTGTTCATGACATGTGTATATTGGGGACGCCCACTAACATATTGTCTAATCAGAATCAGTGTATGATGGTCTGATCAACCTTCGTACAGTTGGTTCGCTTTTATTTGCTTATCCTACGTGGATTGAGATATAGATGACTCTAGGATCTCATCCGCAGCTGCCTTGACAACTCTATTTGAAATGCCTCTAGAATTCCATATTCGTATTCGATCCTCTCACTTTGGAACACTTATTGTTTTAGCCTTTACAGATTTCGGAAAGTCAGATGCTCGTATTGAGGGAAGATAGACCCGTAATATCCTCCTCAGTTTATCATACCATCTATAGGCAGGAAAGATATATTCATACAATCATTGACATCTGTTGGAATCAAAGTACGGTCTTCAAAACTTGACTCATATCTATCACATCTCGTATCCTAGTACATCGTGTAATATTCTTCCACAAATTGAGGTATGACCTTCCAACTCGAACCTTTCTAACTCCACTAAACCATAGAGCGGTGTCTTTGTTAACTTCTAGAAATGAATTACTGTAGGATATAGATCGTAGAGCCCCAGTAGAATTTAGAATGTACTAGGATTGCCTATTGATTAGAATAAGTAGTTTCTGTTAGAATGATAATTAGTGCCTCATGAACTCCTACTTTCTATTTAGAACATTTTTGGGTCCTCGACCGTGGCATTTAGATTCGGAGCACAAGACCAGCTGCTACCTTCCAACAAATTCCATCTGCAAGACCTATACGAGTCCACCTTCATGTAGACATATCATGTCCCACTAAAATACGTCCCCTTGTACTCTATTTTCATGATACGATTTTTGAGCAAAAACGGGCTAATTATAAACCTTACCATAATACTGACGAACCATTCGGCTTCAATTTGAGAACAAAACTCAACTCAAAACTTTTGACCCGATATATGGTTGTGATCTACTCGAAGCCCAATATGAACCTGCCCTAGTGTGATACTCAATTGAGACCCTATCTGCCACTTGTACACAAAGCCATGGAAGGCATATTTTTGACTTACGGCACCTATCTAACCAATCCGATTCTGAACTAGCCCAACCTCTCGAGTTAGGACATGTTCTAGACTACCATAGCCTAGCAGAGATGGTATAAGTTGATCTTACGAGATATTGCCCCACCAATATAGTTTAAATTCGAGATGGATTCATTCAATATGAAACCCCTGCACCTTTTAGCCCCTCTCAGAAGGCTCGTAACGACGTTTATCACGGAAAGCCAACTTTACAAGTGGTGTAGAACCTTGAACCAAGAACACTTACCCTATAGAAATTAAGCCAATAAGGTTCCTTGTACAACTACCCTCATTTGTTCGAAAACCAAGGGATGACTTTCATGCGTTAGCCCCTTAAAATTTTTGCATTTGCATTAGACCCCCTTACCGTAGTTTTAATTTCGAGGACAAATTTTTTTTAAGTTAGGTAGGATGTAAACCCCCCTAATTTATTAAATTAGTTAATGTTAGTTTTGTGTAAATTTTTGCTAAAATATATGTATGCATAATATTAGGAGTGTAGTACATAGTATGGGTGTAAGTTTATATGATATATTTATATATATGTATACGTATGTGTGTATGTGTTGATTTACTAAGTTGTATATATTTATATATACGTATATGTGGGAATATATGTGCATATAACTATATCTAATTATTGAATTATTGAAAAGAGTTTTTAATTAGAAATAATAAATAAAATAGAATTTAGATATTTAAATAGAGTAATAATAGAAAAATAGAAAATAGGTTGAAAAAAGAATTTCTAAACAAAAAAAAGAATTTCTAATAAATAAAAAGAAATAAAAAAGAAAAAGAAATGAAAAAGAATGAAAAAGAAAAAGAAATAAGAAAGGAAATGAAAAAGGAAAAGAATAAGAAAAGAAAAGAAAAAGAAAAAGAAAAAAAAGGCCACACCCACCCACTTAAGTGGGCGGGCCCCCCTATCCCTTGCTTGCTGCTGAAGCAGCAAGCTAACGCACCACCAACCCGTGGACAAAGCCCAATTGGGTTATTAGTAATAGTGCTAGTATTAGTTTTTTCAACCAATTTATTTTATATATAACCTCCTCCACAGACCTCAAAACCCTAGACTTCCAAAACGAAAATTACGGCAGAACATACCCTCTTCGCCTACGAGTTTGTTTCACCAGCGACGGAGTTGTGTACGCGACGAACGAAGCATCGAAAGTCAGCCCCTCGTCATCCACGGAGCAGTTTCCCCACTTAAGGTACCTTACTTCCCGATGACGTAACTTTTTACTCGTAGCACCGATTTTCGATCCGTAAGATTTTCTGGAAAGTAGACTTGACCCTCTTAGAGATCCTGTAGATGGATTTTGACATAACCATCTAGCTGGTTCGAAAAATCGAACCGAAGTTAGCAAAAAAATCTACTTTTCTGGACTGTTAAATTCAATTCTAAACGACAACTTGTCGGCCAATTTTCTTGCTGTGCATTAAAGATTTGTAGAAACTAATTAAAAATAGTAAAAGACAACATAACCGATATTGCAACGCATCTTCTGGATGGTTGTTTCGATTAACGTGTAAAAAGTAAATTGATGTTGAAGTTGGAGGAAAAACTGTGTTAATTTATATAAAATTTTTGAAATTTTCTCGATACGGCGTGCGCCTCGACAAACCGGACGACGTGGTCGCATGCTATACACATCGAAAGGCATGTATGGATGTTGCCGACGTGTGGAAATGACGGAACTCAGATTCTTCCTGTGTGCGCGACGAAATCAGTCCGTATCCGTCGAGATACCCCCTTATCGCCAATTTGCAAACTTTGCCCTAACTTCGTGTACAGTCATCAAATCGAGACGAAACTTGTGCCAACAGGTCCGAATCGAAATTCTGGTCCTGTGTGACAAGTTTGGTTCGATTATGAGAAAGGTCGACCGGAACCCCTTTTTGGCGGGCCCGCGACCCACTCAAACGGGCGATTTTCTACGCGGCTCATCGGAATCCAAAACTGGACATACCATTGAGTTCCTCTCCTCAAACTGAATTCATAGACATTAGTTTGACGACTTTAGAGACTATAGACTTTGGCACGCGTTTCGGTGTAAAGCGGGTCCAACGGCGGACATCGTTTTGACCCGAAATTATGATTTTGCCCCTGTTCCAGAATTAGACTTTTGGATAGTCATTTCTTAGGTGTATCTTATACACCGAATACATTTTTGATGTTTTTTCAGCATTCGGAGTTGTTTCTAGATTATGACATTTTTTGGCTGACATTATGATTTCCTGGACTTGCCACTTTGCACCATCAGGCAAGATACCTTGCCACCTTACTTGTGATTTATATATTCTTATTTTTAGTTGTTATTTTCAGCATTTCTTATTTGTTATTATAAAACTGTGCGTCCAAGTCACACTTGGGTGCAAACGACCTTGTCAGTCGTTTTTCTCGCTTTTTATTTATTTTTCTTGCATTGACTTAGTCTAGTGACCACCCCTTTGTTGATGAGGTATTGGTATATCTCTTGCGACCTTGACACATACTTTATCATGTGATGTGAGTCACATGTAGGACACGTACTCGCGTAGTCGGCCGACCACCGATATGTATGAAGCGTGCAATGGTTAGGAGTAAACTGCCAATAGAATTGCATGCTAGCAGACTTAGCAGTTACTAGATGGTCATATGAGTCATGGATGTGACTCCATTAGGCATTGGGTGGGAAGAATCGTTCCTTGATGTATGGGCCATATTTACGTGTAATGCCCCAGAACCAGAATACTGGAGAGCGGGGGCGAACATAGCCACCTACGTATATTGAAGTGTAACCCACCTCCTTATACGGTCACGACTGTCTAGATACATGAGAGTTTAACTACAAGCTATCAGTCTCTTATGGTCATGAACAAGCCTATTGTCTCAATCTCAAGCAAGTAATAACAGTTATAAGATGTCAGAGCACCAAATATACAATAGCAAGGCATTCCATACATTACATATTTGGATGATCATGAAGCTAGTTATACAAAATGTGAAGACTAGCAAGAGTTTCAGTCATACATGATCAACCCTAGGATTTCTCAACCATGTTACAGCCCGTAGGCAGACAATAAGTAAAGTGCAATCGAGCTAACACGTGCTCGTCGGCTAAACGCCTCAAAAGAATAATTTTACAATAGAGTGGGAGAGCCAAAATAAAACCCACTCGTTGCCAGGGTTACGCCTGGTGGTCACCATCTGGCTGAAAGGTAGGGAGATCCTCCGGAGCTGCTCCGGTATCTGGCCACGCAAAACCAGCTGGGTCAGATTATAGAAAGTGTACGTGCCACAAAGGAGGCTTTACTTAAGAACTAAAACCAGCAATTAACACAAAAACATAGTTATATAATAAAAGACTGAAAATATAGAAAATCATGATGATATATGATAAGATAATTATGGAACTATTCAGATAACCAAGTTACAACCCTTAAACCAAACAAGGACCGGGGTTGTAACCCTTCGTCTGAACGGAACTTGGTTTCCCACCATTATCAATAAGGTAAAGCATAAGCATTCATGTCATGTAACAATCATGTACAGGATCAGGATAAGACTAGACTGGATTAGACTCCATCCAATCAATCACGGCCAAGCAATAAGTACTGCTTGATACTTAAACTAACTAGGGTTATCGCAGGCCTAGTTACTAGCAAGATGTAATGAGATTATTCCAATAGCCACAAGCCCTGCAGACCATCCAGGTTATTCCGGTCGAATATCCGTTCATGAAGGGTGCAACACATGACAGTGTGCTGGAAATATGCCCTACTCGTCGGCAGGCTACAAGTCTACTTGCGCGCCCAGATAACGGGATTGCCTGTAGCTGGGAAATCTCTTCATGACTACTGGATTATTCTAGTTATTAGCCTTAGTCAATTTCAGTAGGTACCCCTGACCATGGTATTCAGGGGTCCCCGTCCTAGACATAATGCAAGACAATACTGGTTCATTATACAACACATTTACAATTGTTCACCTACGGTGTCCAGGTCAGTAATACTGGTCATATCAAAATAGCCGTCACAACGACGAATCAATAGTTCATGTCATGTCATGTTACTTGTCTGGAGTGCACCACGGTGGGTCACTATCTTGCATTAACATTTTTGTCGTGAGGGTGCCACCATGGGCCATTAACATGATTATCCATGCCATGTTCTGACATTAAACCATACATAGAAAACCGTGACATGCCCAACCAAATCGTGCCAAGGCTTGCACGATTCGTGTCGTGTCGAATTCGTATCAAAAGGCGTAAGGTATAAACAGGGGACGCCATGCGCCTAATGAGTGAGGAATTAAAATAGGGCAATTAGGGTGCCATGGCTAGGTTACGCCAAAAAAAAATGCGTCTGGCCACTGGCCGGATTGCGCCAGGGGCACAGGCCAGGTTGCGCCCACTGGGTCTGGCGCTAAGAAGCGCACAGGTTGGCCAGTTGCGCCGGGCTAGGGATTGCGTCGGGGCAAGATGGGCCGGGGCAAGATGCGCTGGGGCAAGATGAGTTGCGTCCAACTGGTTCTGGTGCTAAAAAGCGCGCAGGTTGGCCAGTTGCACCGGGCACTATAAAGTACGCAAGACGACGAGATGCGCCGGGCTGCTACATGGCCTTCTTCTCCACCAAGGCTGAGAGCCATGGCCAAGAAGAACCCAAGAACTTCCAAAGTCCATAAAACTCTCATTTCTAAGCCAAAATGGGACTTCCATAGGTCAAAGTGGGGTAGAACGAAATTCTCTACAACATAGAACCATCAAAACTTGAAATTAAAGAAGTTTGATAGATCAAAACTACCAAAATCCAAAAATGACTAATTTCTAGATCTACAAAAATCAAAGCTTCAAAATAGAAAATGACCATTTCTAATGTGTCTTAGAAACATGAAAAGAAGATAATAGAACAATAAAAATAGGATCTCTTGTGGAAGCAAGTTGCACTTGCCTAAGGGGTATTCTTGGTTGGTGGTGGGTTTAATGGAGAAGGAAGAAAGTAAATGAGAATGTGGCGGAGAGAGAAAAGTTAGGTTGGGTTTTAAATGATGATGGTGGTGGTAGGTAGGGGTTTTCTTTTAGTTCATGATGAACGCAAAAGCAAACGAAACCAAGCCAAACCAAACCAAGATAAACCATAATCAATGAAATGCTAAAATAAACCATGCAATGAGACATACAATATGAGTCAAAATACGTACATGTATACCAAAATACGTAATATGAACTACGGGCGTTACAACTCTACCCACCATAAAAGAATTTCATCCTCGGAATTTAATTAGGAAGCTAGAGAGGTCAAGCAGCTACACTAATCACATGCAAGATATAACTTAAGCAATCAATCAAACAATCAATCATGCAAGCAAGGAATTGAGAGCAAAGGCATAAGAAAGACATTATACCTTACGAGTCAAACAGGACGAGATATCGCGATCGGATATCATCCTCACGATCCCACGTTGACTCACCCAAAGAGTGATGACCCCAAGCAACACGGACTAACTTGATAGTCTTGTTCTTGAGTATCTTCTCTCTTCGGTCCAATATGGATACGGGCCTCTCCTCATACGAAAGGTTGGTACCAACAACCAATTTCAAATGATCCAGGATGTGGCTCGGGTCCGGGATATATCATCGTAGTTGGGATACATGGAAGACATCATGCACCTCACGCAACGACGACGGAAGAGCGAGACGATAGGACACATCACCTACTCGCTCTAGAATGTCGAATGGCCCTATATACCTAGGACTAAGCTTTCTCCGTACGCCGAAACGAATGACGCCATGGGTAGGCGAGATCCTGAGGAATACGTGGTCGTCGACAGAAAATTCAAGGGGGCGCCGATGAGAATTGGCCCAATGGTACTAGCGATCTTGTGCGACGCGAAGAAGATCTCTGACTCTTCTGACCACCTCAACTGTCTGAGCAATCATTTTCGGACCGAGCATCTGTCTCTCTCCAATATCGTCCCATGCGAGCGGGGATCTGCACTTCCTACCATACAGTGCCTCGAATGGTGCCATCTGGATACTGGCCTGAAAACTGTTGTTGTACGAGAACTCCACCAGGTGCAAGTGATCATCCCACGAACCACCGAAGTCGAGTGTACAAGATCTCAACATATCTTCCAAGGTTCGTATGGTACGCTCTGACTGACCATCTGTTTGCGGATGATAAGCTGAGCCGAATTGGAGGTGAGTTCCCAAACTCTCTTGCAGACTGCGCCAAAAGTGCGACGTAAATCTTTAATCTCTGTCCGAGGTGATACTGACTAGTACACCGTAAAATCTGACGATCTGCCTGAAGTACATCTCTGCTAGTTGAGCCGTCGACTGACCAACTATGAACGGGAGAAAGTGGGCCACCTTCGTGAGCCTGTCTATAATAACCCAAATAACATCTCTATCGGCCGGAGACCTAGGTAATCCAGTCACAAAATCCATGGTTATGTGCTCCCACTTCCATTCTGGAATCGGCAAGGGCTGAAGAAGTCCAGCCGGTCTCTGATGTTCAACTTTTACTTGTTGGCAAACCAAACACCGAGAGATAAACCGGGCTATCTCCCTCTTCATGCCATTCAACCAAAAGTGCTGACGGATATCACGGTACATCTTCGTGCCACCGGGATAATGGAATATTGAAAACTGTGAGCTTCTGCCATGATCTCATATCTGATATCTTCACTGGGCACATAAAGATGCCTCCCATGCCGAAGTGTACCGTCCTCATGGATACATAACTCTGGTCTTCGTCCTGCTACACACTCTGCTTTGAGTCGCTGAAGCTTTGAATCTGTCGACTGTGCCATCCGGATCCTCTCAACTATAGTGGACTGAACTTCTAGACTGGCCATTAATGCTATATTGGTAGGAAGGACAACTTCTATACCCATCTTCTGAAGATCTGCTAATAACTCTGGTTGTACTGTTAGAAAATAAACTTTGGCTCTCCTGCTCAATGTATCTGCAACAACGTTGGCCTTTCCAGGATGATACTGCAGGTTGATGTCATAATCCACAAGCAGCTCTAGCCATCTCCTCTGACGCATGTTAAGATCCTTCTGAATAAATACATACTTCAGGCTCTTGTGGTCGGTGAAAATCTCTACCCTATCTCCATACAAGTAGTGTCTCCAAAGCTTAAGTGCAAACACAATTGCTGCCAACTCAAAGTCATGGGTTGGGTAACTCCTCTCATGATCACGAAGTTGACGTGACGCATAAGCTATTACCTTCCCATGCTGCATCAAAACACATCCCAAACCTCTGCCTGAAGCATCACAATACACTGAGAATCCCCCGGTCCCATCGGGAAGCGTGAGAATGGGTGCCGTCATCAAACCTCGCTTCAACTTCTCAAAAGATTCCTGACACTTTGCCGTCCAAGCAAACTGCACATCCTTGCAGGTCAACTGGGTCAATGGTGCTGAAATCTGAGCAAAGTCTGAAATAAATCGCCGGTAGTAGCCGGCCAAGCCAAGAAAACTGTAAACTTCTGCAACTGTGCTAGGTACTGGCCACGTCTCGATAGCTACGATCTTCTGGAGATCCACTTCTACTCCTCCTCTGGTGATGATATGACCCAAGTATGAAATGCGATCGATCCAAAACTCGTATTTACTGAACTTCGCATACAACTGATGCTCTCTGAGAATCTGGAGGACCACTCTGAGATGCTGCTCATGCTCCGCTTCACTCTTGCTGTAGACCAGGATGTCATCTATGAACACAATCATGAACTGATCCAAATAAGGCATGAAGATACGATTCATGAGGTCCATGACTATAGCCTGCGCATTGGTTGCTCCAAAGGGCATAACAAGAAACTCCTAATGCCCATATCTAGATCTGAAAGCTGTCTTTGGGATGTCCTACTCTCTGATTCTGATCTGATGGTATCCTGACCGTAAGTCAATCTTCGAAAATACTGCTGCCCCCTTGAGTTGATCAAATAAGTCATCTATCCCCGGGAGAGGGTATCTGTTCTTGATTGTCACTGAGTTTAAGGTACGATAATCTACATATAACCTGGACGTACCATCCTTCTTTTTCACAAGAAGCATCGGGGCTCCCCAAGGCGATCCACTTGCACGAATGAATCCCTTAGTCCTGAGTACTTCAATCATCTTGTACAATATCTCTAACTCTGACGGCGCCATCCTGTGGACTCTCTCCGACACTGGAGCTGTCCCTAGGATCAAGTCGATAGTAAACTCGATCTCTCGCTCTGGCGGCATTCCTGGAAGCTCTTCTGGGAAAATATCTGAAAACTCCTCGACTATCCGGGGTAACTGTACTGCTGCTACTGCCATCCGCAATACTGGAGGAGAAGGTTCAACTTCGCCTCGGAAAAAGAAAAACTCTGGCTCACCTGGAATGCTAAAAACAACCCTGCTAATATGGCAGTCTATCCTAGCGGACTGGTTCCTTAACCAATCCATCCTTAAGACCACATCATAATCGGCCATTGGGAACTCTATCAATCTAGCGGGGAACTCTCTACCGCTAACTACGATCCGACACGAAGAAAACACTCTATCTACTCCCACAAGATCGTTACCAGTAAGTATATTGAGCCTTACTGATAATGACTCGGGCTCCAGTCCTATCCATGTCACGAATCGTGTAGACGTAAATGAATACGATGCACCAGAATCAAATAATGCTGATGCTGGGAAGGAGTTGACGAGAATAGTACCTGCTATAATCTCACCCGGTGCCAATCCTTCTTCTACGGTCATCGCCATCACCTGACTATGTCCTCTGGGTGCGGGTCCCCTCTGCCGAAAACCTCTCTGCCTGCTCTGAAACAGGGCTTGGGCTTGTGTATACTACTGGGGGTATTGCTGCTGGAAGGCTTGCGCCTGCGTCAGTAATGGCCTCTGAGGCTGATACTGTTGTCGTTGCTGGACTGGTGCTGGTCCTCTCACCGAAGGACTAGTAAAGTTGGACGATGATGAACTACCCCTATTCGGACAGGATCCTATCTTGTGATCCGCTGCCCCACGAGGCAGGCATAATCCCTGCGCCTTGCGATATTCTGCCAACACATGCCCTGGCTTCCTGCAATGGGAACATCCTACTGCGGAAGAGTGCTTCTGCTTTTGCTGCTGAGGGTTCGTTGGGGTTGAATATTGAACCGACGTCATTGAGGCTGCCCGCCTCGGGGTTCCAATTATCAAAGCCCTAGCTGTCGGGGCTGGTACTGAAAACTGATTCATGCGGCCATGAGATCGCTTTCGACCTCCGGTCCTGTCCTCAATCCTCCGGGAGGTATACCCGTGCCTCTTAGCTGCTCTTAATATCGTATCAAAACTCTGATGCTCAAACTGCTCCACTGCCAATAAAATATTTAGATGGAGCCCCTGTTGGAACTGCTGGGCTTTGTCGAACTCGGTCGCTACCAAGGTGGGAGCAAACCGACAAAGTCTCAAAAACTCGGTCGCATATCCGTCGACCGTCCTGCCCATCTGCTTCAGATTGGTGAACCGTATCTGTAGATCATACCGAGCTACAGCATCGAAGTACTTGGTCTGGAATCTTTCTCGAAATACTGCCCACGCAACAGGTGCTACTAATCCAACGGCCTGTGCCGCCCACCAGCTGCGGGCAAGATCCAATAACTGTAAGCGTACTACCGCCACCTTCTCGTTCTCGGGCGTCTTTGCCGCTTCTAGAATCACTTCTGTATCCTGCAGCCAAGCATCTGCGGTAATCGCATCCTCACTGCCGTCAAAGAAGGGAGGGTTCAAACGCTTGAAGCTGTTGGCCACACTGTTACCTTGATGACCACTTCTGCTCAGAGCATCTTGTACTGCCTGGTGCAGGGCGTCGTCCCGACGATCTTGAGATGCTAGTAATGTCCTGATGAGACCCACCAAGGTGCCATCATCAGGCTCTACAGGCTGGACTGGCTGAACTAGTGGCTCTTGACCCCCAGTAGGCATGACTCTGGAGGCTACTCCTGAATGCTGGACTTGATCTCCAGGTTGCTGCTGGCCCACGGGAGGTGCTCCGTCTTGCCGATCGGTAGGACCAGGAACAATACCGCTGAAGAAGATGACACAGAAAACAATAAGGAAGGACCAGGACAGATCAAAGACACAAGCATGTGATTAGGTCAAGAATTCAGGAATTTAGAGGGTCCGAACAGAGATCAAGGGCGAGTGCTGATTGAGACATCTATTCAGTAAACCCTCACATATCTTGATTTACAAGACCTACATGGGCCACCACTTAAACCATGTAATGCCCCAGAACCAGAATACTAGAGAGCGGGGGCAAACATAGCCAGCTACGTATATTGAAGTGTAACCCACCTCGCTATATGGTCACGGTTGTCTAGATACATGAGGGTTTAACTACAAGCCATCAGTCTCTTATGGTCATGAACAAGCCTATTGTCTCAATCTCAAGCAAGTAATAACAGTTACAAGATGTCATAGCACCAAATATACAATAGTAAGGCGTCCCATACGTTATATATTTGGATGATCATGAAGCTAGTCATACAAAATGTGAAGACTAGCAAGAGTTTCAGTCATACATGATCAACCCTAGGATTTGTCAATCATGTTATAGCCCGTAGGCAGACAGTAAGTAAAGTGCAATCGAGCTAACATGTGCTCGTTGGCTAAACGCCTCAAAAGAATAATTTTACAATAGAGTGTGATAGCCAAAATGAAACCCACTCGTTGCCAGGGTTACGCCTGGTGGTCACCATCTAGCTGAAAGGTAGGGAGATCCTCTGGAGCTGCTCCGGTATCTGGCCACGCAAAACCAGCTGGGTCAGATCCCAGAAAGAGCAAGTGCCACAAAGGAGGCTTCACTTAAGAACTAAAACCAGCAATTAACACAAAAACATAGTTATATAATAAAAGATTGAAAATATGGAAAATCATGATGATATACGATAAGATAATCATAGAACTATTCAGATAACCAAGTTACAACCCTTAAACCAAACAAGGACCGGGGTTGTAACCCTTCGTCTGAACGAAACTTGGTTTTCCACCATTATCGATAAGGTAAAGCATAAGCATTCAGGTCATGTAACAATCTTGTACAGGATCAGGACAAGACTAGACTGGATTAGACTCCATCCAATCAATCACGACCAAGCAATAAGTACGGCTTGATACTTTAACTAACTAGGGTTATCACAGGCCTAGTTACTAGCAAGATACAATGAGATTATTCCAACAGCCACAAGCCCTGCAGACCATCCATGTTATCCAGGTCGAATATTCGTTCATGAAGGTTGCAACACATGACAGTGTGCTGGAAATGTGTCCTACTCGTCGACAGGCTACAAGTCCACTTGCGCGCCCAGATAACGGGATTGCCTGTAGCTGGGAAATCTCTTCATGACTACTGGATTATTCTAGTTATTAGCCTTAGTCAATTTCAGTAGGTACCCATGACCGTGGTATTCAGGGGTCCCCATCCTAGACATGATGCAAGACAATACTGGTTCATTATACAACACATTTACAATTGTTCACCCACGGTATCTAGGTCAGTAATACTGGTCATATCAAAATAGCCGTCACAACGACGAATCAATAGTTCATGTCATGTCATATCATGTCATGTTACTTGTCTGGAGTGCACCACGGCGGGTCACTATCTTGCATTAACATTCTTGTCGTGAGGGTGCCACCACGGGCCATTAACATGATTATCCAAGCCATGTTCTGACATTAAACCATACATAGAAAATCGTGCCATGCCCAACCAAATCGTGCCAAGGCTTGCACGATTCGTGTCGTGTCAAATTTGTATCAAAATGCGTAAGGATATAAGCAGGGGACGCCATGCACCTAATGAGGGAGGAATTAAAATAGGGCAATTGGGGTGCCATGGCTAGGTTGTGCCAGGAAAAAATATTCCAGGTCACTGGCCGGACTGCGCCATGGGCACAGACCAGGTTGCGCCCATTGGGTCTGGCGCTAAGAACCACGTAGGTTGGCCAGTTGTGCCGGGCTAAGGATTGCGCCGGGGCAAGATGCGCCGGGGCAAGATGAGTTGCGCCCAACTGGTTCTGGCGCTAAGATGCACGCAGGTTGGCCAGTTGCGCCGGGCACTATAAAGTGCACATGATGACGAGATGCGCCGGGCACTAAATAGTGCGCCAAACGATGAGATGCGCCGGGCTGCTACAGGGCCTTCTTCTCCACCAAGGCTGAGAGCAATGGCCAAGAAGAACCCAAGAACTTCCGAAGTCCATAAAACTCTCATTTCTAAGCCAAAATGAGACTTCCATAGGTCAAAGTAGGGTAGAACAAAATTCTCTACAACATGGAACCATAAAAACTTGAAATTAAAAAAGTTTGATAAATCAAAACCACCAAAATCTAAAAATGACTAATTTCTAGATCTACAAAAATCAAAGCTTCAAAATGGAAATGACCAGTTCTAATGTGTCTTAGAAACATGAGAAGATGGTAATAGAACAATAAAAATGGGTTCTCTTATGGAAGCAAGTTGCACTTGCCTAAGGGGTGTTCTTGGTTGGTGGTGGGTTTAATGGAGAAGGAAGAAAGTAAATGAGAAAGTGGAGGAGAGAGAAAAGTTAGGTTGGGTTTTAAATGATGATGGTGGTGGTAGGTAGGGGTTTTCTTTTGGTTCATGATGAACCCAAAAACAAACAAAACCAAGCCAAACCAAACCAAGATAAACCATAATCAATGAAATACTAAAATAAACCATGCAATGAGACATGTAATATAAGTCAAAATACGTATACATATACCAAAATACGTAATACGAACTACGGGCATTACATTACGTACTGCTATTGTACCTGAAGCTCCGTTGGAGATACAGATTCACCCTATTGTACTGATTCCCTTTGACGTTCATGGAACGTTATGGACGTTTTCTTACTGATTCCCTCTGACGTTTTCCGAATGTTATGGACGGATTGTACTGATTCCCGATGAGAGGGACGATGCCACTGCTATACAGCCTGAGTGCCCATATGTGAAGGATTGTTCTTTATTACATATTCACTATAGTATGGTTAGGTACCCTATTACATGCATCCCTTATTTTCTATTATATAACACAGTTTATATGGTATGGTATTTTTTTGTATCTTTTTTACGTCCCTCTGAGAACCTGGTTATCTCTCCAGGATTAGACGATTTCCCACAGGAGTACGTAGCGGCATTGAATCCATCTTTTGTGGGCGACGAGGCATTTCCCTTTGACATTTAGCTCTATTCTTATCTTAGAGGATTATTGAGACTATGTAGTGGACATCTTATGTTCTTTCATGTACTTTCTATTTTGCGGAGGTTGGACTCCGATCTTTGTGACTATTTTTTATAGCTATTTGGAGTGGGTATGTCTACCCGGCTATCTTTTGATGCATTATTTATTGGACTCTCGTTTCTTCTGTGTTGAGCTGTGATGAGATTAGACACTTATATTCTGGCCTGTGATTTTATTATATATATACAGCTTATGTATGTATACGAGGATTTCATATATTAGAGTATTTTTTGTATATGTACAGCTGGCATATTGCGTACTTGGTCCTAAGTATTTTGGGACTGGGATATTACATGTTTTTGTGGTGGCCCATGCAGGTCTACGATAATATTGTTCGGTTACATGACTGTGCCCAACAAGCCTGCATATAGGAATAGGAATAGTATCTCATCCATAACTACTACTTCCCTTGACTTCCAATCTTTTCAAATTTCGTTGATTACTTGAATTACCTCATATCTAACTTCTCATAATATCGTGCTATTCTTCCTGAGATCCTTCCTCCGCAGCAGCCTCCACATACGGGGATGGTATATGCTGTACATCGGTTCACTTTTATGGAGAGGATTCTGGAGTCTCACCAGCAGCAGCAGCAGCATCAGACTGTCGACTTCCGTCAGGGGATTGACGAGGTATATCAGGTGGTCCGTACGACTGTGGAGATGGTATCAGCTCAGGGGGTACAGCAGCAGCCTCGCAGGAGGGAGAAGGATATCCAGGACTTTCAGAAGATGCATCCTAGTGACTTTCTGGGCACCGAGGGTATTTACTATGCAGATGATTGGATTGAGCATATCGTAGAGATTTTTTGGCTGGCAGAGATACCAGCCATGCTTCATATTGAGGCAGCGGGCAGTCAGATGCAGGACTTAGCTCGTACCTGGTACCAGACAGATCCCAGAGTAGGAGTAGAGGATCAGACTTGGGAGTAGTTCAAGGAGCTGTTCAAGGAATAGTTCTTTCCAGATGTGGCACTAGGAGGCATTGAGGCGCAGTTTGAGAGTCTAGTTCAGAAGAACCAGACAGTTGCTGAGTATGCCAGAGAGTTTTGCCGGTTGGCCCGGTTTATTGATTATCTGACGGAGAAGACGAAGGCAAGGAAGTTCCGTCGAGGTTTGATCAGGGATGTTCGGTCACTGACTAAGAGTGACCTAAATGCTACATTCGCGGAGATCTTCACTGGAGCTATGGCAGCGGAGGACGACCTAGGGTTGAAGCTGAAGAGAGATCGGGACTTTCAAGGAGCTAGCAGCAGCGGAGGCCAGGCCAAGATGCCTCATTTTTAGCACCAGCAGCCGCAGAGGCCAGTGCATCAGCAGCAGTTTCAGTAGCAGGGCCGGGCACCTTTGCAGCAGGTGCAGCATCAGCAGCCGAGGGTGCAGCAGCAGGCACCCCGACATCAGGTTATCAGTTGCACCTTCTGCAAGAAGCCCGAGCACAGGTGGGATGACTGCAGGAAGTGGCTTAGGAGATGCCTGATGTATGGATCATCGGGCCATCAGATGAGAGACTATCCAGTAGCATCGAAGCGTCCAGCACCAGGAGGAGGTGGAGGAGCCGAGGCTCCAGCAGGCTAGCAGAGAAGACCACTGTAGACTCAGTAGCAGAGGTTCATCCAGCATCAGCAACAGGCTCGGAGAGGTCAGTAGGGACGAGCTTTCGCCATGGCGGTCGAGGATGCAGAGGCCATTGGGGAGTTAATTGCAGGTTCGGTTCTTCTCGACTCCATTCCAGCTTTCGCTCAATTTGATTTCGGGGCTTCCTATAGTTTTGTGTCGGTATCATTTGCTATTAGACACCGCCTTGTATCTGAACCATTGCCTAGGACCTGCAAGATCATGACCGGGGGTGGTGTTATCCTCGTGAGTGATGTTTACTGGGAGTGGAGTATTATTATGGGAGGCCGAGAGTTTGAGGTGAGTCTGCTCGTTATGCCACCATCAAACTACGATATTGTATTAGGTATGGACTGGTTGAAAAAGCATTACGCCAGCATAGATTGCCGAGGGGGTAGAGTTCTATTTGGAGCACCAGGAGAGCCAGAGTTTGAATACACCCGACGGCAGGCGGAACAGGACAACGAACTTTTCTGCGGAGCTTCAGTTGAGGAGCAGGTGGCTCCACATCCTTTGGTTGCAGAGTTCATAGACGTCTTCCCGGAGGAGTTGCCAAGACTTCCACCAGACATGGATGTTGAGTTCTCGATAGACTTGGTTCCCGGCATGGAACTAATTTCTCAGCATGTCTATCGAGTGAACAACAGTGAGTTGGTAGAACTGAAGAAGCAGGTAGATGAGCTGCAGGAGAAGGGCTTCATCCGATCAAGTTCTTCATCTTTGTACCTAAGAAGGATGGGTCAGTATGGATGTGTATCGACTATATGGCACTCAACAACCTGACGATCAAGAATAGATACCCACTACCGTGGATCGATGATCTTTTTGATCAGTTGAGCGGAGCTCGAGTTTTCTCCAAGATTGATTTAAGGTCAGGTTATCATCAAGTGAAGGTGAAGGGGGAGGATATTCCGAAGACCGCTTTCAGGACACGGTATGGGTAGTTTGAGTTTTTGGTGATGCCGTTTGGGCTGACCAATACACCGGCAGTATTTATGAACTTGATGAATAAGGTGTTCCACCAGTACTTGGACAAGTTCGTGGTGGTGTTCATCGATGATATCCTAGTGTATTCGAAGACTGAGGAGGAGTACGAAGAGCACTTGAGAGTGGTTCTGGAGACACTCAAGAGGGAGAGGCTGTATGGCAAGCTCTCGAAGTATGAGTTCTTTCTGGACAGAGTTGACTTCTTGGGTCATGTGGTGACTGGAGATGGGATCTCAGTGGACCCGAAGAAGATCACAGCAGTTGAGGCTTGGTCGACGCCGAGTTTAGTAGCAGAGATCAGGAGCTTCTTGGGGCTGGCAGGATATTTTAGGAGGTTCGTATAGAATTTCTCCTGGATTGCAGAGCCGTTGACTAGGCTGACCCGAAAGGATGCTGAGTTTGTTTGGTCAGAGGAGTGTCAGTCTACTTTTGATGAGTTGAAGAAGCGGCTTACGACAGCTCCGATTTTGATATTGCCATCATGTTTAGGAGGGTTCACTATCTACAGTGACGCTTCAAGGAAGGGGTTGGGTTGTGTCTTACAGCAGCATGGAAAGGTGATTGCCTATGCTTCCAGGCAGTTACGTCTCCATGAGAAGAACTACCCTACCCATGACTTGGAGTTGGCAGCAGTAATTTTTGCTCTGAAGTTATGGAAGCACTACTTGTATGGAGAGAGAGGGTAAAGATCTTCACAGATCATAAGAGCTTGAAGTATGTATTTACACAGAAAGAGCTCAACATGAGGCAGCACAGATGGTTAGAGCTGATGAAGGACTTCGACATCTCACTACAGTATCACCCAGGGAAGGCCAACATGGTTGCCGATGCCTTGAGTAGGTATCCGACAGCCATGTGTTTGACTATGGATCGTCACTTGCTAGCACACTTGGAAAGCCTGGGGATTGAGGTGATTGTGCCTGGAGTGCAGATGCAGATGTGGGGCCATCAGATTCAGTCAAACTTGATAGAGAGGATCAAGTCGACACAGTTCGAGGATGTTGCTCTGCGGTATATTTGAGAGCAGGTTCGAGCAGGGCTAGTAGATGGTGAGTTTTCTCTTACAGAGGATGGCGCTTTGAGGCACGCTTCCAGGCTGTGTATGCCTAGTGGAGAGCTCAAGAAGCAGGTCGTACAGGAGGCTCGCAGATCTCAGTACTCTATACATCCTGGTGCCAACAAGATGTACAGGGATCTAAGAGAGCACATCTGGTGGTATGGGATGAAGCGGGGGGTAGCTCGCTTCGTAGCTAGATGCTTGGTCTGTCAGCAGGTCAAGGCAGAGAGGCAGAGACCAGAAGGATTATTGCAGTCATTGCCCAATCTAGAATGGAAGTGGGAGCATATCATGATGGATTTTGTATCTGGGTTGCCGCATACACCAGGAGAGAAAGACGCGATTTGGGTCATCGTTGACAGGTTGACCAAATCGGCCCACTTTTTACCATTTAAGGTGGGTACGTCTACTGAGAGGCTTGCAGAGATGTACATACGACAGATTGTCAGGATTCATGGAGTTCCGGTCAGCATTATCTCAGATCGGGATAGTCGCTTTACTTTCCATTTCTGGAGGAGTCTGCAGACTAGTTTGGGTACTCAGCTCAAGTTTAGTACTACATACCACCCCAGATGGACGGACAGTCAAAGAGGACTATTCAGACGCTCGAAGACATGCTGCGGACGTGCGTCTTATATTTTAGAGGTTCCTGGGAGGATCACCTACACTTGGTGGAGTTTTCTTACAACAACAGTTATCAGGCCAGTATTGAGATGTCACCTTTCGAGGCTCTATACGGGCGTAGATGTCGTACACCCTTATCTTGGGATGATGTTGGAGAGCAAGCTTTATTGGGACCTGAGATGGTTGTTAACGCAGCCGAGAAGGTGAAGCTCATCAGGGACAAACTTTGCGTGGCACATGACAGACATCGGCACTGGGCCGATAGCCACCGGAGGCCTTTGGAATTTGAGGTACAGATTAGAGATAGGATTAGAAGTAGGTTGTTTATTTTTGTGGTGTTTGATCATGTTTGATTATTTAGTAACTTAAGATCTTGTTTGTGATTAGGTTAGAGACATGATTTTCCTAAGGATATCTCCGACTCGTGGTACCATACGTTTTGGTGGAGGTGGAAAGCTTAGCCCGTACTTCATCAGACCTTTCGTGATCAGCGGGAGGGTCGGTGATGTGGCTTATAGGCTAGACTTGCCACCTGCACTAGTGGGTGTCCACAACGTATTCCACGTATCACAGTTGAGACGGTATGTGGCTGATCTTAGCCATGTGCTTGACCATTCGGAGATTGAGCTGGGACCTACTCTCAGTTATCCAGAGCAGCCTGTGGAGATTCTGGATCATCGAGAGAAGGTGCTGAGAAACCAGGTGATACCTTTGGTTCGTGTCGCATGGAGGTATCATTCTCCAGGAGAGTCTACCCGGGAGCCGGAGGATGAGATGCGCGAGCGATACCCTTATTTTTTTGGACCCTGAGGTATGATTGTCTATCCTTCTCATCAGTTTAGATTTGCCTTTTAATTTTGAGGACAAAATTATTTTAAGGAGGGTAGATTTGTCACTACCACATTTTAGCTTTAGGGTATTTTGGTCATTTGGTGAATTTTTAAATTTTAAATTAATTTATTGAATTAGAGATTGATATCTTTGACTTTGACTTATTGAGACTTTGTAGACTAGCCTAGAAGCTAACCCTAACTATGGTGACTTAGTAGGCAATGGTGTGACCCTAGTCTAGCTTAAGTCAAACCTATTTTTAGTCAGTAGAATCTAGTTTCAATAGGAAGGATTAAGAATAGGTGAAATGACTTGTGATTTGATTTCATGACTTATGTAATTAAGTCCATGGCCCATGACTTGAGCCCAAACCCTAACCAACCACACATGGCCGGCCAACCTAGGGTTCCCCCCTAATTTAAGGTCCTATCCACTTGTTCTTGCCTCTTTTGTGCTCAACTAAGTTTTAGAAGGAAAGGTAAATCCTTACTTTTCTAAATTCATAGTAAATCCATTTTTAATCCTTTTTGACCTAAATCTTTTGTATATGATTCTAATCAACCTCTACTTGCTATTCTTGAGGAGTAATTTTAGTTTTTGAGCAATTTGGAGGATTTGGATAGCAACGGGAGCTGTTTGATTTGGGGCTTTTTTTGATCTTTGCAACCTATAGGTAAACCCCTCTAATTCTATTTTAATTCTGTTTTTATTATATGGTAGCCTAGATATAGGTATCCCCTAGCTATAGTGAAAGTTTTGTGTCCATTGCATGTGTTTTCGTGTCCATATCGGATACGTATCAATTCCCTAGTCTAGGTGTTTGTAGAAATGCCACAACCAATTTTTTTTACTATTTGTGAAAATGTTTTTGATCGGATTCCTAGATCTAGGGCTTGTCTTCACATTCGTGTCCTTGCTCTATGATTTTGGAGTCGTGTTGTGTCCACACGAGGATACGAACACGCTGTGCTGACACGCGGGACACTGTTCTGCTACCCGACGGCTAGATCTCTGTGCACAGGGCACGTGGCGGCCTGGAATTTGACGTCGAGGAGGGGGCACTGACTGACATGTCAGCCCCCAAGTCTCGAGTCGAATGGCGTTGTGTCGGACTCAAAATCCGACTCGTACTGGTCGTATGCACTGTGCTGCACACACATTTTTGGCCACTGATATGTAGCTGGACACGATACGACACGTGTTTTGGACACAGTGCAGGGTGTCGATCGTGTAGCCTGACATGTGGGCTACACATGTGCATGACCACGTGTCTCCATGGGGCCTGTATCGTGCGCTAGACACGTCTGCACGCATGCACGATGCTGTGTCCAGTCTCAGTGATTCGTGTGTGTTTTAGTGTCTTGGACACGGTTGAGTCCACTTGGTTGGACATAGACACTTGTGAGACACGTGCACATGTGTGTCATGGTTTACCAACCACTAATTTAGATTATTAACATGTTTTTGATTTTCGAATTAGCATTTTCCATTTTTCCTGATACTTATTTCACTATTTTGTAATTTCTAAATTTAATTGTATTTTTTAACTGTTTGTTAATGATCTAAATCACCATGTTAATTCATTACATATGTATTAGTTTACTGTAATATTGGTTTATGATTGGTGTTAGGAATTGGGATTTTGAATTGGGAATGGGACTGATGTGTAAACTGTTAAGGTGGACTGTTAGTTAACTGTCATTTGAGTTGTGCACTTCCTGAGAATACACATTCTCATTCAACATTTCCTGAGTTATTTTACTGATTCATTTCACTGTAGCTGAGCTCATCTACCACACATGCCACATAGACACCCTGAATATTCCTGAGACACTTCACCCTGTTAACACATACACTGTTTAGTTACCCATTTTACTGATTTTTGAGTTCAACCACACAAATCAGTTTTCCTGAGATGGAGAACACCCCTTCCTGTTAGTTTATACACGTCACTTATAAACTGTCACTTGAACACTATGTAATTCATGAGAACATGTTAGTATCACACACACCCCAGCCAATATGCTCACACACACATCACTGTTTCAGTCACACACACATCACTGTTTCAGTCACACACATCCAAACCTGAGAACTAACCTATTCCCTGTTTCTCCATTACACCAACTGTCATTCACACACACTTTGGTCATGTATCACACCCACACTGTTACATATTACACTCTCACATTGATACATTATACTGTTTTCTATATAAACACACACACTTTTGTCATGTGAACATACACCCTATTTATATGCACTCATGTACACACACACACACACATATTCTTATATGTCCTTCCCTATCACTCTATGTATATATAAATGTATATATATTATCTATATGCTTGATATAATAATGTGGTATATATATAAATGTGAATGTTATTATATTAATTGGGTGTATATACAATATGTGTGATATAGACTATGTATGGCATAGAGCCTATGTCACATAGCCTATGGGTGTATTCCTATGAGATAGCCTATGTGTATATGGTATGCATACACATGTGGATTGGTGTTTGTTGGCTTGTATAGCCTAGTTTTGATGTGTGCTTGCTAGAATAGGCTGGCTAGGCTTAGTGAGACTTGTTTGGGTTAGGCTTGATCTAGTTGACCTAGTTTGACTAGTGTAGTTGACTAGAGTTGACCAAAGGTTGACTTTAGCCTAGATTGACCCTAAACATCATGTAGATGTATTGTAGCAGTCTATTTTACTATTTTGGACATGTAGTGACTTGTACTGTTCTATAGGAGCCAGACACCACTCCTCGGACAGTATATTCTCTTCAGATATTCAGGATACCAGGCGAGTACATTTTCTGATCATTTCATATCTTGTTTAGGATTATATTTTTTGCTTTAGATTACCTTACTTGATGCTGACACGTTGGTAACACAGATTAGTACTATATGGATCTTGTCGTGCGATGTTATCCCCTTAGCGGATACATCGGGTATTTCATGTTCGTGTATTTTATCATGAGCATCGTGTATTCCTTGTATTCGTGACATTCGTGTATAAATTGTGTGAATCGTGTACTCTCATGTGCTCATATGATCTTCGTGTATATTCCTCATCGTGTGCAATAACATAACTTGACTGGATCCTTGTGTACTGATTGGGGACGGGGGAGTAGAAATGGTTATGTACTCAATCTTGTAGCTTACTCGTGTATAACCTCTGTAGATTACTCGTGTACAACATCATGCCGTTTACATAACCATCTTGTACTCTGAATCACTAGCACTGATTAGTTCTCTTATTTATTGTAGCTATTTACTTACAGTCTCTCTTTTACATCATGTTGTTCTTTCAGTTTCATGTATCTTACTCTCTAGCATATTTATATTTCCTAACCTGTTATGATTTGTTGAGATGTATTGTGCTCGCTCCTGTCCTGACTAGACCTGTTGAAAATATTACAGAGGATGAGAATGAGGCGTGCCGTCCCACATATGACTGTAGAAGCATGGAAAAAAGACAAGGAAAGCCCATGCGGCTCAAAACAGAAGGAGCCTCATGCGGCTCATAAATCCTTCAGGATCCCATACGGCTCACAAACAGAAGGAGCCTCATGCGGCTCCAAAAGTCCTTCATGCGGCTCGGATGGCTCCACGCCACGTGGCCTCACGCTGTCCGATCCGACAACTGGCCATAAAGCAGCAGCTTGAATTAATTACTCTGACGGCAGCCCTGACAATGACAGCTCTGACAAATGATATCTCTGACATAAAAGTCAAAATGATGACTCTGACATGATGGCGTGTTCCTAGGGAAAAGAAGAAAATCTTTTATAGCTGGCATGATCCACCAACTCCAAATCTCCTCATGCGGCTTCCACTCCTATGCGGCTGACACCTTCATGCGACCGCCATTCTCATGCGGCTGCCTCCTTCATGCGGCTGTCACTCCTATGCGGCTGCCACCCCTATACGGCGGCCACCTTTATGCAGCTGCCTCCTTCATGCGGCCGCCATCTTCATGCGGTTGCCTACCCTCATGTGGCCACCACCTTCATGCGTATGCTACCTTTATGCGGCTAGAATTGTGGAGGGGCCACCCGTATGCGGTTCACTTAGAGACCGCACTCATGCGGCTCTACCAGACGCCCCGCTTATGACAGTTGAGACACGTGGCGGTCCTCGCGACAGTTGAGACACGTGGCGGTCTTATCCCCCTCGGAGTTATGGCTGCTAGCAAATCATAACAAACCCAGATTTGTTACAATCATCATAATTACCCGGATCAAATCAGATTTATTGCAATTAAGTAGATTGAACACGTGGTGGGAGATCCGAGCCTGTCATGACAAAACATGAAGATTCGTGGCAATCAGCATTAATTGCCCATACGGATTTGGTGCAATCAAAAATTAACTGCCAAGATGTGATGCAATCAAGATTAATGGTCTAGATTATTGGCCGCCGACTTTTTAAGGGGCAATCATTGCAAACCCTAATGATCACACCCCACTCCTATAAATAGCATGGTGCCATTCCCTTGCAAAAGAGATTCTCTCCACCCAGCTGGACACACAGAGAGACGAAGGCACGAACAGAAGAGTCTTTCCACACATCCCAAGAGCATTTCTTCATCAGAGCCAAGGCTACGTCCGATCGTCCAAGGAGTAAGGCAGAGCTGCCGTCGCTTTCCTGAGCCTCTATCGTCACCCCCCAGAATAAAAAATAAACAATTGTACTTAGATTGCTGTACCTAGGTTTTCATTCCTAGGCTTTCTTTGTGCGAGCGAGTTTGTATTGTGAGTCTAAGTTCAGTCCTCCTATAAAATTGTTCTGCACTTTTACAATCAATGGCAAACACGATGGCGACTCTGCTGGGGACTAACTTCTCCATGGCTGAGGAGTTGGTGACGCAATCGGACGCAACCAAACTTGGCTCCACTCAACAAATACTGGTCGCCCGGTTCGACCAGCAGGCGTTTGAAGAAATGCTCTCCGACGAGAGCGCTGGTCCGGTCCAGCGGCGAGCCCGCACGAAGAAGGCCCGAAGGGAGTGGAGGCCCAAATCATTCGCTCCTCCCCAAGCTCTCAAAGAAATACTCTCTGTTGCTCAAGATGGCGTAGAAGCCTCGCAGGCAACCCTACTTCAGACCATAGAGGACTCTGCTGTCCCCAAGTCCGGCAGAAGAAAACACTATGATGCTGGACTTGCAGGGGCAAAGAGGAACTCTATGCGATCCGAGCCGCATAAGGGCGTCAGCCGCATGAAGAAGGCTCATGCGGCCACGACAGCTAATCGCATGAAAAAGGCTCATGCGGCCGCAATTGCCAACCGCATGGAGAAGACTCATGCGGCCACGGAAGTCAGCCGCATGCAGAAAGCCCATGCGGCCAAAACTGCTAGCCGCATACAGGCAGCCTGCATGGCCATGACTTCCAGCCGCATCCCGAAGGTTCATGCGGCCACCGCTCCTAGCCGCATACAGAAGGGTCATGCGGCCAAACATACCAGCCGCATGCAGACAGCCTGCACGGCCACCGATCCCAGCCGCATACTATCTATCCCATGCGGCTCACGGTCAGTCTTTGACCGCCTCTCATACGGTCCTGACCTTGGAGGCTCTCTGAAGTATATGCCAGACTCTGTTGTGACCAACTTGGACTCTTCCTATTATGCACTCTCAGGTGTCAAAGGAAAAAAGTCTAGGACGGCACGGACTCGTCGAGCTCAGTCGGCTGTCCTAACTTCTGACTATCAGGGCGTCCCACTGACTATTACGCGGGCCCCTGATGGAAAGTTGTATAAAACTATCCGTGTCCAGCCCCCGGCGGCCAACGAACGGGATAGTTATCAAGAATCTCCCAACAATGATCAGGGACAAGTACTCGTACTACCCCCACATCAGGAAGCAGGCAGAAGGCCAACACACTCATGGGCTCAAAACTCTCGGGCCCACAAAATGGGTGACTTGTGCAACGTGATTCTTTACAAACGTAAGAAAAGAGACGAAGATTTAGTGTGCAGAAAGTCCTGTCAGGGACATCAATGCACCCAAGTCATTGTCAACTGCTGCTGCAACAAGACGGCAGTACAAGAAGACCGACGGTCCGTCTTCCAACGGCTACAACACCCAAGCTTAGAAGACGAGGCGCTTCTCGTCGCCTCCTACAATTCTGCTCTGAAGATTCCTGGCAGCGGTAGAGGAAAGAAAACAAATGTCTCCAGTCCGAAAATCTCAACCGGCGTAACCAAGAAACTCTCTTCTAAGCGGTTGTCTACCACCGTTACAGGAGGAGTTTACCAAGGTACCCGCTCAAAGATAAAATCTGCCACACTTGGAGGCATTGGAGCCGGGGGTAGCACTCCTCCAAACATCCACAACAATTCGGTGTTCCAAGAAGACAATCCAGGGGAAACGGTTCACCCAACAGATGCAGCAGATCCCGACGTCCTCGAGGACGTCCATAATTTTCAAGACGAGGCAAGCTCCAAAGCTGGGGGTACCACTCTTTCTGAGTTCGAACCAGAGGAGAACATTCCCACATGTCACGCCCCAGAACCAGAATACTGGAGAGCGGGGGCAGACATAACCAGCTACGTATAATGAAATGGAATCCATCTCACCATACGGTCACGGCTGTCTAGATATGTGAGGGTTTCACTACAATCTATCAGTCTCTTAAGGTCATAAAATAGCCTATTGTCTCAATCTCAACCAACTAATAATAATCACAAGATATCAGATCTCCAAATATACAATTGTAAGGCGTCCCAAACATTACATATCCAGATGATCATGAAGCTAGTCGTTACAAAATGTGAGGACTAGCAAGAGTTCAGTCATACATGATCAACCCCCGGGGCTTGTCAATCATGTTACAGCCCGTAGGCAGACAGTAAGTAAGTACAATCGAGCTAACACTTGCTCGTCGGCTAAACGCCTCAAAAGAATAATTTACAATATTACAGTGGGAGAACAAAAGAAACCCACTCGATGCCCTGGTTACGCCTGGTGACCACCATCGGGCTGGAAGACAGGTAGATCCTTTGCTGCTGCTCCGGTATCTGGCCATACAAAACCAGCTGGGTCAGACCCCAGGAAGAGCAAGTGCCACAAAGGAGGCCACAAAATAAGAACCAAAGCCAGCAAATTAGCACAATAATATAATTACATAATAAAAGACAGTAATTTAAGAAAAGCATCATGGGTAATTATAAAAGACAATCTTGCATAGAATCACTAAAAGATAGGACATATGGAAAAGCATGTCAGGAAGATATACGATAAGATAACCATGGGACTATTCAGATAGCTAGGTTACAATCCATAAACCAAACAAGGACCGAGGTTGTAACCCTTCGTTTGAACGGAACTTGGTTTCTCTCACCATTTATCGGCAAGATAAATATAAGAAATCAGGTCAAGTAACAATCTGGAGTGACAATCATTATAGTGACAATCTGGAGTGACAATTATTATAGTGACAATATGGAGTGACAATCATTATAGTGACAATCTGGAGTGACAATCATTATAGTGACAATCTGGAGTGACAATCATTATAGTGACAATCTGGAGTGACAATCCTTCAATCATTCTGGTACAATCTTACAATCAATTAATTCTAGACAATACTATACTGGACCAGACTCCATCCAAGCAATCACGGCCAATCATTGCCTACGGTTTTCTACATTAACTAACTAGGGTTATCACAATCCTAGTTACTAGCAAGATGCAATGAGATGCTCCAAGTAGTCACTGGCCCTGCAGCTATCCAGGTTATCCAGGCAATCATTATAGTGACAATCTAGAGAGTACAATGCATTATAGTGACAATAGAGTTCAATCATTTAAGTGACAATCAAGAGTGCCCCACATAACAGTGGGCTGGAAATGTGCCCTACTCGTCGGCAGGCTACAAGTCCAAACATTTGCGGCCGGGATAACGGGATCGCCTGTAACTGGGGAACATCTCTTCATGACTAGTAAATTATACTAATTATTAACCTTAATCCAATTCAGTAGGTACTCCTGACCGTGGTACTCAGGAGTCCCCTCCTAGACATGATGCAAGACATGACTAGATTATTTGTACAAACATAATCGCCCACGGTGTCAAGATTAATTATACAGGTCATGTCATGTCAGGTAGCCGTCGCAACAGCTATTCAAGATGTATCAGGTCAGGTTATCATATCAAGTGTACTAGTCAGGAGTGCGCCACGACGGGCCACTTATCAGGTCTTGCTCAATTATCAATTCCAAACATATCTAGTAAATTCGTGATTATCAAGTTCAGGACAAAAGGCGTAAGGATATAAAATGGACGTAAAGTATCTAGTAAAATATCAATATACAGGGCTATAGAAGAGCCAAGCTTAAAGAATTAAGACCAAAACTCCAAGCGCCAATGGGTTAAGCAAGGGGTCAGGGGGCAGCGTACACAAAGTCACGCACGCAGGGGGAGCTGCGTATGCAAAAAGTCACGCACGCTCAAGGGGAGCAGTGTACATGAAAAGTCACGCACGCTCAAGGGAGCAGCGTACATGAAAAGTCACGCACGCTCAAGGGAGCAGCGTTCATGAAAAGTCATGCACGCTCAAGGGAGCAGCGTACATGAAAAGTCACGCACGCTCAAGGGAGAAGCGTACATGAAAAGTCACACACGCTCAAGGGAGCAATGTACGTAAAAAGTCACGCACGCTACAGGGAGCAGCGTAGGTGAAAAGTCACGCACACTCAAGGAGACACGCTTCCAACAAGAAGCGTACTCAAGCCTGCGTACGCAGCGCTAAAGATCACGCGTAGCTCAGGGTGCGTAAGCTAAATAGCTCTGCACACTGCTCACTGTCTTCTCCAAACAGCAAGAACACCATGATGAACCCAAAGCTACAAAGCATCATAACTTGGCCATCCGAACTCCAAATCTGGATTTCCAAAGTTCCAACTGGAGTAAAACTGAATGCTCTTCCACATGGAAATATCAAAACCCATAAACATCCAACTAAAATAGATCAAAACATACAAAATCCAAAAATAGGAAAACTTAGATCTAGAGCAATGGAGACACCAAATCACAAAAAGCCAAGAACTAATATTGATTACCATGTCCTAATCTAGCTAATGGACCAAGAAAATAGGGTTCTCATGTAGTGGCAAGATGCACTTGCCTATGGGTGGAGAGTTGTGGAGGAAGGAGAAGAAGAAGAAAATAAATGGTGGTGGTAATAAAGAGAGAGAGTGGTAGGTGGGGATTATAAAGAGGGGAGGATGTGGTGTGTTGAAGGTGGAGCATAGGCTAAGGTGATCCAATACCTATTAAACCCAACCAAACCAACCCAAACCAATTAAAACCGAGCCATGAGAAAAACCCAAAATACGAGAAATATCAAAATTTCACAAGCTGAGAAAAATAAAAATACATACCAAAAATCCAGATACGAGTCTAAATATAAAATACGGAAAATACGGAAAATGAGGGTGACAACTCTACCCACCTTAAAAGAATTTCGTCCTCGAAATTTAATCAAGGAGCTAGAGATTATCACGACAAGCTATACTAAGCACAGACAAGTTACACTAAGCAGTTCAATCATACAATCATACAATGCAAGCAAGGAAGGAAAAACGTAAGGCATAAGGAAGATATTATACCTCACGAGTCAAACAAGTAGGGATAACGCGATCGGATATCAACCTCACACTCCCACGTTTGACTCTCCCAAGGAGCGATGAACTCAAGCAACATGAACTAAACTGATAGTCTTGCGCTTGAGGTCTCTCCCCTTGGTCAAACAGGGACATGGGCCTTTCCTCATACGAAAAGGTTGGTACCAATAACCGTTTCGAATGACCTAGGATATGGCTCGGGTCCGGCATGTACCGTTGTAATTAGGATACATGAAATACGTCATGCACCCCGCATAATGACGGTAGAAAAGCAAGATGAGAGGACACATATACCTCTCGGTCGATTCTGGATCTGGGCCTGGGCCAGGACGAACTGCTGAGGCCTCTGTTGCTGGAAGGCCTGGGCCTGAGACGACAATGGACTTGGGAACGGAAACTGCTGTGTTGGTGAACTGGAGCTGGTTCTGGTGCTAGTGCTGGTCCCATAACCGAGGGACTAGTTACTGTCGATAATAATCTGTTTCTGAACGGACAAGATCCTATCATGTGGTCCGGCGAACCACAAACCAAGCATAATCCCTGTGCTCTGTGGCACTCAGTAATAATATGTCCGGGCTTCCCGCAATAAGAACAACCGGTTGCGAAAGGCCGCTTCTGCTTCTGCTGCTGGGGATAGGTCGGGACAGAATGCTGCAAGGAGGTAACCGAATCTGTTCTCGTAGCTCCAATGGTCAGGGCCCTAGCTGCTGGAGCCGATGCTGAGGATTGGTTCATCTGGTTGTGAGACCGCTTCCGATCTCCGGTCCGGTTCGCTATCCTTCGAGAAGTGTACTCATGCCTCCTTGCTGCTCGTAAGATGGCATCAAAAGTTCTGTGCTCGAACTACTCTACTGCCAATATGATCTCCAAGTGGAGCTCCTGCTAAAATCGTTGTGCTCTGTCTAGCTCGGTCGCCACCAAGGTGGGAGCAAACCGACTCAACCTTGAAAACTCGGCCGTATATCCGTCGACCGTCCTGTTCATCTGCCTGAGATTACTAAACCTAGTCTGCAGGTCATATCTAGCCACTGCGTCGAAGTACTTGGTCTGAAACATATTACTGAATACCGTCCACATAACAGGCGTACCCAAACTCGCTGCTTACATAGCCCACCAGCTGCGGGCTAGATCTAGTAACTGCAGGCGCACCACTGCCACCTTCTCTGCTTCAGGGGTCCTGGCTACCTCCAAGATAACTTCAATGTCCTGTAGCCAGGCATCTGCAGCAATAGCATCCTCGCTGCCGTCGAAGAAGGGAGGGTTCAGGCGCTTGAAATTGTTGACCGCACTGTTCCCTAGAGGACCAATTCTGCTCATAGCATCTTGTACTGCTTGCTGCAAGGCATCACCTCGACGGTCTTGAGACGCAAGCAACTCACGGATGAGCCCTATCAAGACTCCATCCTCTGACCCTGCTGGCTGAACTGGCTGGACTGGGGGCTCTGGTTCTCCAGAAGGCATGGCTCGAGAGGCGGCTGCTGAGGACTGATCTTGATCTTCTTGCTGTTGTTGGTCTGCCGGCCGAACTTCTTCTGGCTGATCAATAGGAGTGATGCCGCTGAAGCAATGACATCAGGAATATTAAGGAAGGACCAGGATAGAACAATGATGCAAGCATGTTATCAAGTCAGGAATCCAAGGAGATAAGAAGATACGAGTGGAGATCAAAGGCAAGTACAGATTGAGACATCTATCTGGTAAACTCTCACATTTCTTGATTGACAAGACCTACATGGGCCACCATTTAAACCATGTCACGCCCCAGAACCAGAATACTGGAGAGCGGGGGCAGACATAGCCAGCTACGTATAATGAAATGGAATCCATCTCACCATACGGTCACGGCTGTCTAGATATGTGAGGGTTTCACTACAATCCATCAGTCTCTTAAGGTCATAAAATAGCCTATTGTCTCAATCTCAACCAACTAATAATAATCACAAGATATCAGATCTCCAAATATACAATTGTAAGGCGTCCTAAATATTACATATCCAGATGATCATGAAGCTAGTCGTTACAAAATATGAGGACTAGCAAGAGTTCAGTCATACATGATCAACCCCCGGGGCTTGTCAATCATGTTACAGCCCGTAGGCAGACAGTAAGTAAGTACAATCGAGCTAACACTTGCTCGTCAGCTAAACGTCTCAAAAGTAATCTATAATATTACAGTAGGAGAACAAAAGAAACCCACTCGATGCCCTGGTTACGCCTGGTGACCACCATCGGGCTAGAAGACAGGTAGATCCTTTGCTGCTGCTCCGGTATCTGGCCATACAAAACCAGCTGGGTCAGACCCCAGGAAGAGCAAGTGCCACAAAGGAGGCCACAAAATAAGAACCAAAGCCAGCAAATTAGCACAATAATATAATTACATAATAAAAGACAGTAATTTAAGAAAAGCATTATGGGTAATTATAAAAGACAATCTTGCATAGAATCACTAAAAGATAGGACATATGGAAAAGCATGTCAGGATGATATACGATAAGATAACCATGGGACTATTCAGATAGCTAGGTTACAACCCATAAACCAAACAAGAACCGGGGTTGTAACCCTTCGTCTGAACGGAACTTGGTTTCTCTCACCATTTATCGGCAAGATAAATATAAGAAATCAGGTCAAGTAACAATCTGGAGTGACAATCATTATAGTGACAATCTGGAGTGACAATCATTATAGTGACAATCTGGAGTGACAATCATTATAGTGACAATCTGGAGTGACAATCATTATAGTGACAATCTGGAGTGACAATCATTATAGTGACAATCTTTCAATCATTCTGGTACAATCTTACAATCAATCAATTCTAGACAATACTATACTGGACCAAAATCCATCTAAGCAATCACGACCAATCATTGCCTACGACTTTCTACATTAACTAACTAGGGTTATCACAATCCTAGTTACTAGCAAGATGCAATGAGATGCTCCAAGTAGTCACAGGCCCTGCAGCTATCCAGGTTATCCAGGCAATCATTATAGTGACAATTAGAGAGTACAATGCATTATAGTGACAATAGAGTTCAATCATTTAAGTGACAATCAAGAGTGCCCCACATAACAGTGGGCTAGAAATGTGCCCTACTCGTCGGCAGGCTACAAGTCCAAACATTTGCGGCCGGGATAACGGGATCGCCTATAACTGGGGAACATCTCTTCATGACTAGTAAATTATACTAATTATTAACCTTAGTCCAATTCAGTAGGTACTCCTGACCGTGGTACTCAGAAGTCCCCTCCTAGACATGATGCAAGACATAACTGGATTATTTGTACAAGCACAATCGCCCACGGTGTCAAGATTAATTATACAGGTCATGTCATGTCAGGTAGCCGTCGCAACAGCTATTCAAGATGTATCAGGTCAGGTTATCATATCAAGTGTACTAGTCAGGAGTGTGCCACGACGGGCCACTTATCAGGTCATGCTCAATTATCAATTCCAAACATATCTAGTAAATTTGTGATTATCAAGTTCAGGACAAAAGGCATAAGGATATAAAATGGACGTAAAGTATCTAATAAAATATCAATATACAGGGCTATAGAAGAGCCAAGCTTAAAGAATTAAGACCAAAACCCCAAGAGCCAATGGGTTAAGTAAGGGGTCAGGGGGCAGCGTACACAAAGTTACGCACGCAGGGGGAGCTGTGTATGCAAAAAGTCACGCACGCTCAAGGAGAGCAGCGTACATGAAAAGTCACGTACGCTCAAGGGAGCAGCGTACATGAAAAGTCATGCACGCTCAAGGGAGCAGCGTTCATGAAAAGTCACGCACGCTCAAGGGAGCAGCGTACATGAAAAGTCACGCACGCTTAAGGGAGCAGCGTACATGAAAAGTCACGTACGCTCAAGGGAGCAGCGCATATAAAAAGTCACGCACGCTCAAGGAAGCAATGTACGTGAAAAGTCATGCACGCTACAGGGAGCAGCGTAGGTGAAAAGTCACGCACACTCAAGGAGACACGCTTCCAACAGGAAGCGTACTCAAGCCTGCGTACGCAGCGCTAAAGAGCGCGCGTAGCTCAGGGTGCGTAAGCTAAATAGCTCTGCACACTGCTCACTGTCCTCTCCAAACAGCAAGAACACCATGATGAACCCAAAGCTTCAAAGTATCATAACTTGGCCATCCGAACTCCAAATCCGGATTTCCAAAGTTCCAACTGGAGTGAAACTGAATGCTTTTCCAAATGGAAACATCAAAACCCATAAACATCCAACTAAAATAGATCAAACCATGCAAAATCTGAAAATAGGAAAACTTAGATCTAGAGCAATGGAGACACCAAATCACAAAAAGCCAAGAACTAATGTTGATCACCATGTCCTAATCTAGCTAATGGACCAAGAAAATAGGGTTCTCATGTAGTGGCAAGATATACTTGCCTATGGATGGAGAGTTATGGAGGAAAGAGAAGAAGAAGAAAATAAATGGTGGTGGTAATGAAGAGAGAGAGTGGTAGGTGGGGATTATAAAGATGGTAGGATGTGGCGTGTTGAGGGTGGAGCATAGGCTAAGGTGATCCAATACCTATTAAACCCATCCAAACCAATCCAAACCAATTAAAACCGAGCCATGAGAAAAACCCAAAATACGAGAAATACCGAAATTCCACAAGCTGAGAAAAATAAAAATACATGCCAAAAATCCAGATACGAGTATAAATACAAAATACGGGAAATAAGAAAAATGAGGGTGATATTCCCACATACCCTGACGACTTCTCTGTACAAGGGTATGACTTAGAGGGTACGTCCTCTACCGTTCCTTCCATCTCTCCTCATGTGAGGACGATATTCATGACGGACAGCAACCAAGACGGTCATAGTGATCGCCAACGCATCGACACTGTAACACCCAGTTTTCCAGATGAGGATAATTTTGAAATTTTGTAATTATAATTATTATTTATTGATATTTATTTCACATTATAATTTTTGATAATTTTTAATCATTTTTAAACTATTTAAAAACTGTTTTAAGTCATGACTCGTGATTTTGATGTGCTGCTAGTGAAACCCTAGAGACTGTATGACTTAGAGCCTAACCATGTCATTAGGATGATTTATTATCATTTTTAGCCTAGGGATAATTTGGTCATTTTGGCTTATTAGAATTATTGATTAAAATATTGGATTAGTGATTCCTAGTTTGGACTTTGACTCATTGAGCCTTGTAGACTAGCCTAGTGGCTAACCCTAGCTGTGGTAACCCTAGTCTAACTTGAGTTAACCCATTTTAGTCACTTAGAATTTAGTTTTGGAATAGGAGGATTAGGTTTAGTGAAATCAAGTCATGACTTATGGTTTTAGGAAATGGCTTATGACTTCATGACTTAAATGATCATGACTTAAGCCCATGGGCCAATTTAAAAAACCCTAACCCTAATTAACACCCCCATGGCTGGCCATAGGAGAACCCCCCCATTTAATGTCATGTTGAGGTGTTCTTGCCTCTTTTAGAGCTTGACCTAGAATTTGAAGAAAAGGTATTTTCTTCCATTCCAAAAATCCCAATAAATTCATCTTAATTTCTTTTTAACCCTAGTCTTTTGTATTAGGATCTAATTTCTTTATGTTTATTATTTCTAGAGGTTTATCTCAGTTTTAGTGTCATTTGGAGCTTGGGAGTTGCTATTTAGAATCCTCCCATTTGGAGCTTCTTGGAGTATTGGCATTCAATAGGTAAACCACCCTAACCTACTATTTTTCCTGATTTCTTTGCATTTAGGGCTAGATCTAGGAGACCCCTAGTTGTCCCTGGAATTTAGGCACAATTCGTGTCCATTACGTGTCCGTATCGGACACGTATTATTTGTGTAGGCTAGTATTCGATGAATTGCCCCTTAGGGATTTATTTTCATATTTTGAAAATCTAATTTTATGAATCCCTAGATCTAGGTGTGTACATTAATTTTTGTGAAGAGTGTTTTGTGTTTTCGTGTCATTTTGTGTCGGATTTTCGAGTTGGACACGCGGCCTACGCACGTACACCGTGTCCTGCATCACGGGCTGAATATCTCCCTGTATCGGACACGAGGACACGCCAAATTTTGGGAGGATGTCAGGGCACTGACTGACATGGCTCTCCCAAAATTTGAGCCTATTTGGTGCAGTGTGCGAGGAGTTCTCCTCCTCGCACTGGCCGTACTGGTCGCGCACGCGGGCTGTGCACGCGCATGAAAATGCCACTGACACGCGACTACAACTCTGACACGACACCACGTGGACATGTTTCAGGCACGTGGACACGTACCCCTACCCTAGGCATACACGTGTGCACGGCCACGTGTCACTATGTAGCCTGTGTCGTGTACTGGACACGCGTGCACGATGCAGCCTGTGCATAGTGTGTCTGTGCGTGTTTGAGGCTTGGACACGCCGTGTCTGGCTCTAGGGTGACACAAAAAACTTCCTGGGATACGAACACAGGTGGGGGGTCATTTACCAACCACTAATTTAGATTATTATTATGATTTTGATTTTCAAATCGCATTTTCCCCATTGGACTGATACATGGTTCAGTTTTAAGATTTCTGAGAAGTTTAATTCCCTGTTTAAACTATTTTTTCCTATTTAATTTTCATGTTAAATCACTCACACACATGTATTAGACTACTGTTAATGTCAGTTTATGATAGGTTTTAGGTTTAGGATTTCAAAATAGATTTTGGATGTTGAACTGTCATTTGAACCTTAAATTACTGATTCCTGAGGACTTCGATGTTTGTAAATTGTTCATTGATTTAATTTGTGATGTGTGATATCTATATATATATATCTGGGATTGACCTACTCTATTGGGGGTTTATATTAACATGGGAATTCGGTTGTTGATTTATAATGCACTGATATATATACACTGTCGATGAGCACTGAATTTCTGAGAACATGTTGATGGACACCGTCATTTCTGACACTCACACACAACTGAGAACAGCCCCTATACCACACACACATTATACCATCTAAACCCTCACTTGTACATTAAATACTCATACACACACACAATTGTAAATTCCTGAGATGTTGTACACTAAATCCCTGAAAATTCCTGAGTTAGCACACTGTTACCTGAGCTACACACCACTGATCTCATTTTCCTGTTATACATAGGTTACCTATTCCCTGTTAGCTAATCTATTACACACACTCTATAAATTCTGAAAACTGTGAACTGAACACTGAGTTTGGGACCTTCATGTTGTAAACATGAGATCACTAACCCACCTTGCATGTGTGATACCCCTACTTGCTATTGAAACCTGAGACCAGTTCACCCCTTTCAATTGACACTATCACACACACATAACTTGTTTCCCTGTCACATGTACACTCTCACATACATGTGTTAGACACTTCGTGGACACTCTTCACATCGCTTGACCCCAGTGATTGGGTTTTGTGTTTGAAATCAATTAATTTGGGTTTATGAGGATATATGTAATATTTATATATATAGGTGATATGTTGAGTTGGGGTATTTAGGTACAGTGAAGATAGAAGGAGTGTTAGAGTTTAGGCTTTACCTTGCTTGCCATGCATTGGTAGCAGCAGTGGCAGCAACCTGCTGCCTAAATTGTTGCTTAGTAGCATTAGCTACTATGAGGGATGGCCTGCAGAGAGTTGAACCTGCAGTAAGGTTTTGGGTGAGTGTGTAAAGTTGGCAAGCCTTAGTGAGTGAGGGTGCACTTAACCTTGTGTCATACAATAGAGTGTGTACCTTAGTGTTTTGAGAGATAGTATATAAGTGCAAGTATATTAAGTTTGAATGAGAGAGAATTGAACTGAGAGTGGGATGTAAATTGGGTATTCATGATTAGGATTGGGTTGTAATCAGTTAAATCTTTGTTGCAATTGGCTTTTGGCTTGGGTTAGGCCTATAGCAGGTTAGGTTTGAGTTTTAGAAGGACTTGGCCTTAGGCCATGTTCAGTGACAATTAGATAAGGATTGGGTCGATTGGTAAGGAGGAAGAAGTGGAAAGGAGATATTGAATATATGTGGGTATGTATCTATAGGGTATAAGTGTTATGGGTAGGTAAAGTTATAAGATTAGGCTGAGGTTATGTTTAATTATGTATAAGTATTAGCATGTGGTTTGCGAATGGGGTATATGTTTTAGATATAGGCCTATGGCAGAAATATGATACTGTAGGACATTGGCTAGTATTGTCTAGTATTAGCTATAGTGCTAGGGTAGGGCAGATAATGACTAGGAATAGCTTAGTTGACTTGTTTGAGTATAGTCTGGACTCACCCTGGAATCTTTGATCACTGACTGGACTCACCTTATACTGGAATCATCTGGTATTGGATTTACTTTGTCTGGACTCACATATGACTCTTATTATACTGTCTGGACTTATATCATGCTACTCTAGTTCAGCTAGATTATATTTTACAGTCTTCATTGCCATATTTTTCTTCTTGTTTAGCTACTTTACTTTCCTTGTACCTTAACTGTTCTCTACATCACTACCTGTATAAAACTGCCATGATTCATCAATATAACTGTCTATAACTGCTTTATAGTTCTCTGTCATTATTTGGAATTTCTTGATGAGTTGTACTCGTTCCTGTCCAGACTGGTGTAGGAGCGTAAAAAGTGCTTCAAAGAAAGAGTCATCTCATTCATAAGTGGTCTGCTTTATGCCCAAGACAATGCTAATCGCTTTACGCCTAAGCAGACTGATCTTTTACGCTTGGGTCTACACCGGTGATTTTACGCTAAGGACAGAGCAGCCTCTTTTACGCTGGACAAAGCTGTCAAATCTCACATTTAATGCAAACTCTGACATGAAGATATTAATGATGGCATTTACCACAGAATTCAATGGAATTTGTCTTATACAAAGACCATTGTTGTCGTTTATGAAGATCGAGCTACTTTACGCTCACTGTATGGTTTCTTTTACGCACGGAGTTTTACATGAGTCCTTACGCTCATAAAAAACAATGTGTGCGTAAAGTCTATTTGAGCCATTTTACGCTCAAGGTTATTCAATAACCACTTTACGCTGGAAACCTATGACAGCGCTATTTTACGCTCATCTTACTGCTTTACGCCCAGAGGATGCTAGGACTATTTTTACGCCCTATTCTTTCTGGCCAGTTTGGAACGTGGTTTGCCTACATGGCCTTCATGCCACATATTTTGAAGAACGTGTGCACATGTATCCTATTCTTACTGAAATGATGGGACGCGTGTCAACGTACGCGAAGGATGACTCTGATCATGGGTGGCAGTTGTTAGCGTAAAGACAGATTTTGATGCTCTTTTACGCACAGAAGCCCCAGTCTATAAATAGACTCATTTTTCTCAAAGACAGACACACAGGGAGACAGGAGAGAATACAAAGATCAGAACTTCGAGATTTTGATTCTCCAGAGCATTCTTCTTCAACTTTTTTTTCAGAACAGAGTGAAGCAAAGCAGGAAAGCATTCGGCCTCGCCATCAGTGCCCAAGTACGTCGATACCTTTCTGGTGACTTAGTTCTTCCAAGTTGTTCTACTTCAAGCAGTGATCTTCATCATCATCATATGGTCCAAGAAACAAAGTGATCATTTATAGATCAGACTTCCATAGCAATACTTTCCCAGAATCAAATATGTACTTCTTGTACTTTTTCTCGTTTTATTTGTAAAATCCAACCTTTGTTTGGTAATTTTGTTAAGTGAAACAAAATGGCGACTCTGCTGGGGACGACCTTCTCCTCTGACGAGGAGGTGATTGCTCAAAATGATGATGTTTCAGTCGGTTCGACCAAGAAGACTCTGGTTGTGCACTTCGACCAGACTGCCTATAAAGAAATGCTCCGAACTGGGGGTGGTTCACGCCACTCCAATGTTCAAAAGTCTCGCAAAGCACGAAAAATTTGGATTCCCAAATCCAAAGTGGTTTCTGATCTCTCTGTTGTTTCTGATGACAAGGGAATTCTTCCCACTCCTGTCGTAGGGGCTCCCATTCGTAACGAGGCAGTCCTTACTTCAGAGTTGCACTCAAAGTGTAACGATTTATCTCCCGTTTGTAACGGTGAAGATAATCAGGTTTTACGCCCACTGCGTAAGAATCAAGTTTTACGCTCAGTGGGTAAGAACCAACTTTTACGCTCAGTACATAAGAATGAATCTCCCATTTGTAATAGGGCAGACTCTAAAGTTTATGCTTCTGAGTGTAAGAATCAGTCTCCCGTCGGTGACGTGGTTAGCCCAAATAAATTACGCTCCTCACGTAAAACAAAATCTCCCGTCTGTGACGTGGTAGATAATTAATTTTTACGCCCCACGCGTAAAGGTAAGTCTCCTGTCTTTGACAGAGTAGATAAAATTCATAACGATGTTTGCACATCTAATGTGAATGTACCTAAACGTGTGCAGCGTAAAAATGTCGTTGGTAAAACTTCTATCCTACACCAACAACCTTCTTATACTGCTTTACGCAAAGTACCAAACTTACAAATTACACGCCAAGAAAATGGAGTCCTTCGTGCTAAATCTCAAAATTTACGCACACAACTCCAAACGCGTAAAAATGTACAGTTTGGTTCTGCGAATGCAGCCAGTAATCTTCTTTATACACAAGGGACTAAACGTTTTTCTACCCCAAATGTAATAAAGAAGAATACTTCATCTGTTCCTTCTGATTTACGTGAATTGGTAATGCAAAAACGTAAGAACAGACAATCTCCGGTGACATTCCCCCAAGAAAAACATCATTGTGAATATCACCAGGTTGTGATCAACTGTTGTTTTTAGGCTTCAAAACGGTCAGTTTTTGATCGTTTAAGTTTTAACTCGCCTCAACATCAAGCTGAAGACCAAGAACATGAGCTGTCATATGTGTCAGTCAACATGGCATCTCATACTAACAGAGGACGACATCCAAGACGGAATATGTCCCAAACCCCAGGTCAACAACAGTTCAACAGGCTTCTTGATTCCTTTGAAGGAGTATATCAGAATACTCGATCAAGAAGACAAAGACAATTGCAGACTTCTGATTCGGAAGCTGGGGGTACTCAATCTTTTGAGTCTGATACCGATAGTGTGGATTCATACTTCTATACTAATCCCTCTGTATCTTCAAGAGAGGTTGAATCCTACGCTGTTGGAGATGAACCAGAGACGTCGTCTGCTAATACAGAGCAACGTCTCACTGCCATTGAACAATCACTGAAGGATATGCTTAACATGGTGCAAAACATGTATCAGATAATTTTGAATCAGCAAACTGCTCAGCCGACAGTAGTGACACCGGCGCCAGTAGCAGCACAAACTCAAGATAGTCAAGGGGCTGAAATACCTTTGAATATTCAAGAGCCTGCTGCTAATCAAAATTCTGCATCTCCAGATCCCATCATTCCAGAAGATGTACCACCTCCAGTAGGGGTTACGGTACATCCAACGACTATTCAATCAAATGTGCTTCCTCAAACTAGTGAAGCCATTCAAGCAGTGCGTGAACTCAAAGCATAGTTTGAAGTTTTGAGGCACAAAGATCAGCTCCATAGGTTAGGGATTAAGCAACCTTATCCTCCTCATTGGAATGATGTACCCTTTCCACCGAAGTTCAAGCCACAATCCATGGTTTTATTCGATGGAAAAGCATCTCCCAGTCAATATATCAACTACTTTAATATTATGACTGTACACTTGTAGAAGAATGATGCTCTTCTCACTCGAGTGTTCATCGGGTGCCTGACGGGTTTAGCCTATGACTGGTATCGAAGCTTGCCCGATAACTCTATTTCGTCTTTTGACGAATTCAAGGCAATGTTTCTCTCCCGCTTCTATGAAGGAGGTATGGACATGAACATGTCCTCCTTGATAGAGATCAAACAAAAGGAGAAAGAAGATACTGGGACGTTCATTGAACGTTTTCGATAGGCTACTCTTAAAATGCCTCCTGGTATGCCAGATTCCGCATTGATCGATACATGCAAGATGAATCTACGACTGTCTATTGCTGTCTTCACAGGTTCCCAATTCATAGATTGGGCTTCGTTTATCATAGCAGCAGTCTCTGCCGAGACCAATGGTAGGTTGGCTCGTGAACATGGGATGATTTTCGCTTCAGAAGATAAAGGGAAAAAAAAAGTAATCCTGGTAATAATCCTGTCAGACGTAATATGAAAGGAAAAGATACTCTTATGGTCAATCTTTCCAAGAACAAAACGATACCAAATAATCAGGAATCTTCCAGGTCAAAGGAAGAATACTCTTTTGACGAAAGCGATATCCCAGGGATATTTCAATGTCTTGTGAAAAGTGGCAAACTTCAGATTCCAGAGCCAAAAAGGCCTAATGAGGTGAATCTAACGGACAATCCCAAATATTGTATCTATCATAGATACATTAATCATCCTACCAGCGCTTGCTATGTCTTGAAAAAGAAGATCCAAGAGTTGATAAATGGTGGCGCTATCGCTTTAACCAATGATGACCATATGGTTACGACCAATATGGTTTCTCTTCAGTTCAGAGATTTTCCTCTACAGCAAGTCCCAGATGGAATTATCCCAATTCTGAAGGCGACGACGAAGATCGTAAATATCCCGCCTGCCAGGAAAGAAAATACAGAATTGCTGCCGTTCACATTGAAGAATGGTGAAATCATGTGGGTACATCCTTACTTAGTACCTGAATTGGAAAATGAAGGTAAAACTTTAAAATCCAAGAAAGGTAAGAAAGTTAAAATCTGCAACATGATTTCTCATGTTATTCCAGATCCTGATGACTTGGATCATCTATGGGATGGCCTTCCTCTAGAAGATAGACTGAAAGGACTAAACATTTGTCCTCCAAGTCTAGCTCCTCCTACCAAGCTCAAGCTTACTCATCAGCAGTGGCTAGCCATGAATAGTGTTCCTTTATACCGGACACAACAAGTTTTTGCTGCTTATGAAAAAGCTCCTACAGGGATTTCTCCTCGTATCCCGAATCCTCCTCCTTCCTTAACTACAGAGACGTCTATGCTTCATTCTCCTGTAGTTGCAGAGGTTTCTTCATCTTCCTGTGCTGAAACACCTGTCTAAAGCTTGCTGCCTATCCACTTGTATAGTCAGCAATCTGTCCTTCTTATGAGGAAGATGTGCTACGACTTTCAAAAGGCAGAAGGTTTGAATTATGATAAAGGAATACATCTTCCTTTACAAATTCAAAATTAGAATTCCACTGCTGGATTGGGTTCTGAAGTGCCTTGTAACAACTCTTACAAAAAGAAGGCTAAGGGAAGAAAGACTAAATACTATAATATGGTACTTCCTTCCCCTGAGTCTGAAGAAGAAACTTTTGCTGGTACAAGATCTGGGAAAGAGTACCACAAAGATTATGAGGGATCCTCCAAAGAAGCAGAAGATATAGTGGAAACTCTACCAGTTCAACCTTCTCCTGTTCTTGTTAAACCGTCTGCGGTTGAAAAGGGGAAACAGAAGGCAGTACGCTTTGATATCCCATTGAAGTCTACTTCCAATCAGGGGGTGGTGATGAAGCCTTACAAATTTGACATTCTAGCTCAGTTAGTGTCACGCCCCAGAACCAGAATACTGGAGAACGGGGGCAGACATAGCCAGTTACGTATAATGAAATGGAATCCACGTCACTATACGGTCACGGCTGTCTAGATACATGAGGGTTTAACTACAAGCCAACAGTCTCTTATGGTCATGAACAAGCCTAGTGTCTCAATCACAAGCAAGTAAGTAAAAGGTTACAAGAAGTATGATCATTAAATATACAATAGTAAGGCATCCCAAACATTATATATTCAGCTGATCATGAAGCTAGTCGTTACAAAATGTTAGGACTAGCAAGAGTTTAGTCATACATGATCAACCCTAGGATCTGTCAATCATGTTACAGCCCGTAGGCAGACAGTAAGTAAAGTGCAATTGAGCTAAACAGGTGCTCGTCGTCTAAACGCCTTAAAAGAATATTTTTACAATGGAGTGGAAGAGCCAAAAATAACCCACTCGTTGCCCGGGTTCCGTCTAGTCGCCACCATCGGGCTGGATAGTCGGTAGATCCTCTGGAGCTGCTCCGAAATCTGGCCAAACAAAACCAGCTGGGTCAGATCCCAGAAAGAGCAAGTGCCACAAAGGAAGCTTCACTTAGGAGCTAAAACCAGCAATCAGCACAAGAGTAAAAATAAAAGTAAGAACTGGAAATAAAAAAAATACATCAGGATGATATACGACGAGATAACCATGGAACTATTCAGATAACCAGGTTACAACCCGTAAACCAAACAAGGACCGGGGTTGTAACCCTTCGTCTGAACAGAACTTGGAATTCTCACCATTTATCGGTAAAATAAATACAAGCATTCTGGTCATGCAGTAATCTGGAACAGAATCAGGACAAGACTAGACTGGTTAGACTCCATCCAATCATTTCACGGCGAAGCAAGAATTACGGTTTGATACTTTAACTAACTAGGGTTGTCACAAGACTAATTGCTAACAAGATGCAGTGAGATTACTCCACAGCCACAAGTCCTGCAGACCATCCAGGTTACCCAGGTCGAAATTAGGGGTTGAATTCGGGTGGGTACACCGTCCAGGAAATGCATGTACCCTTAGGTAGCTTGAAGGGTGCAACACATGACAGTGTGCTGGAAATGTGCCCTACTCGACGGCAGGCTACAGATCCCAAACGCACCCAGGTAACGGGATTGCCTGTAACTGGGAGATCTCTTCATGACTACTATATTAATCTAGTTATTAGCCTTAGTCCATTTCAGTAGGTACTCCTGACCGTCGTACTCAGGAGTCCCCTCCTAGACATGATGTAAGACAGGACTGGATTATTGTACAAGCACAATCGCCCACGGTGTCCAGGATGTTCATTCTTGTCAGGTTATGTCATGTCAGGTAGCCGTCGCAACAGCTGTTCAAGATAATTATGCCGGGTTTATCATGTCAAGTGTTCTTGTCAGGAGTGAGCCACGACGGGCCACTATCAGGTCATGTCAGGTTTTCTTGTCAAAAGTGCACCACTACGGGTCACTATCGTGTCATGCTCAGGTTTCATTTCCAATCATATTAAACAAATCCATGATTATCAAGTTCATGACAAAAGGCGTAAGGATAAAAAATGGACGTAAAATATCTAATAAAATATCAATATTCAGGGCTATAGAAGAGCCATGCGGCTAAGTCATATGCGGTCAGGAAAGGGTAGACTCATGCGGCCCAATTAGGAGAGCGCATGCGGTCAGGGTCACTGGATCCCATGCGGCTAAGACAAGGGGGTGCATGCGGTCAGGAAGATAAGAAACTCATACGGCTGGGAGAATGGGTCTTATGCGGCTAGCTGGCCAATCAGGTACATACAGCCGGAGGGGAGTGTGGTTCCATGCGGCTCGAGAAGAAGCAACCCATGCGACTGCGGGAGAAGGGAACCATATGCGGCTCAGAAGGGAATAGTACTCATGCGGCTGCGGGGAGTAATGCCTATGCGGTTAGGAGCAAGTGTGCATATGCGGCTCGCGAGTGTGGAGTTCATGCGGCTCAGGGTGAAGTCCTCATGCGGCTGGGTCAAGCAAGTCTCATGCGGCCAGTGGGAATGGCGCATGCGGCTGCAGAGTTCAGAACTTATACGGCTGGGAATTGAGCGAGTTATGCGGCCAGATGAGTTCGGCCCTCATGCGGCTCAAGTACTTCCAGCCATGCGACGGAAGAGAACACTTGCCGCATGAATATTCATGCGGTCAAGTCAAGCACTGTTCATCTTCTCCAAAATTTCAGAGAAGAAGAACACCATGAGAGCCAAGTCCTCAAGCTCCATAACTCCATCATCCGGAGCCTAAATCCGAACTTCTATAGGTCAAAATGGGGTAGAACGAGATTCTCTACAACATGGAACCATCAAAACTTAAAAATAACAATGCTAATTAGATCAAAACCCAGGAATTCGCAAAGTACTATAAACTTAGATTTATACAATGGAAATTAAAAACACCAAGTACTAAAGAGTGCTAAAAATGGCATGAGGAAAAGAATGGACAATTAAAAGGTGGGTTCCTCCATGAAGCAAGATGCACTTGCCTAGACCTCTCTCTCCTCTCTCTGGTAGATAAGGAAGTAATAGGGAAGAAGAAGATGAGTAATGAAGAGAGAGAAAGAAGAAAGGGCAATAAATATCAAAGGTGGTGGTAGGTAGGGGGTTCTCCATATAAAACTAATCCCAAACCAAACCCGCATAAACCAAACCGAACCGAGCCAATGAAATACAAATACAAAAATAAACCAAGCTAGGAACAAGATAAAATACGTACACGTATTCCAAAATACGTAATACGAACAACAGGCATTACAACTCTACCCACCTTAAAAGAATTCCATCCTCGAAATTTAATCAAGAGGCTAGAGGAGCAATGACAAGCTACATTAATCATGTGTAAGCTATAACTAGGCAGACAATCACTCATTCAAGCAAGGAATCGAAGGCATGAGGCATAAGAAAGACATTATACCTCACGAGTCAAACAAGTCGGGATATCGCGATCGGATATCATCCTCACGCTCCCACGTTGACTCCCCTAAAGAGTGATGACCCCAAGCAACTCGGACTAACTTGATAGTCTTGTTCTTGAGGATCTTCTCTCTCTGGTCCAATATAGACACGGGCCTCTTCTCATACGAAAGGTTGGTACCAACAACCAATTCCGAATGATCCAGGATATGGCTCGGGTCTGGGATATACCGTCATAATTGGGATACATGGAACACGTCATGCACCTCGCTTAGCGACGGCAGAAGAGCGAGATGATATGATACATCTCCTACTCGTTCCAGAATGTCGAACGGTCCTATATACCTAGGACTAAGCTTTCCCCGTACGTCGAAGCGAATGACGCCACGGTTAGGCGAAATCCTCAGGAATACATGATCGTCGACCGAAAACTCGAGAGGGCGCCGATGAGAATCGGCCCAATGGCGCTGACGATCTTGGGCAACTCGAAGATGATCCCTGACTCGTCTGACCACTTCAACTGTCTGGGCAATCATTTCTGGACCGAGCATCTATCTCTCTCCAACATCATCCCAGGCTAGCGGGGATCTGTACTTCCTGCCATACAGTGCCTCGAACGGTGCCATCTGGATACTGGCCTGGAAACTATTATTGTACTAGAATTCCACCAGGTGCAAGTGATCTTCCCATGAACCACCGAAGTCAAGTGTACAGGACCGCAACATATCTTCAAGAGTCTGGATTGTGCGCTCCGACTGGCCATCTGTCTGCGGATGATAGGCTGAACTGAACTGGAGATGAGTCCCCAAACTCTCTTACAAGCTACGCCAAAAGTGCGGCATAAATCTTGAATCTCGATCCGAGGTGATACTGACTGGCACACCGTGCAATCTGACAATCTTCCTGAGGTACATCTCTGCTAACTGAGCCGTCAACTGACCAACTCTGAATGGAAGAAAGTGAGCCACTTTCGTGAGCCTGTCAACTATAACCCAGATAGCATCTCTACCAGCTGGGGATCTAGGTAGTCCAGTCACAAAATCCATGGTCACATGCTCCCACTTCCATTCTGGAATCGGTAAGGGCTGAAGAAGTCCAGCCGGTCTCTGATATTCAGCTTTAACTTGTTGGCAAACCAAACACCGAGAGACAAACCGAGCTATCTCCCGCTTCATGCCATTCCACCAGAAGTGCTGACGGATATCTCGGTACATCTTCGTACTGCCAGGATAGATGGAATACTGAGAACTGTGCGCCTCTGACATGATCTCCTGCCGGATATCTCCACTGGGTACACAAAGACGCTTTCCATGTCGAAGTGTACCATCCTCATGAATGCATAACTCTGGTCTTCGTCCTGCCTCACACTCTGCTCTGAGTCACTGAAGCTTGGAATCTGCCGACTGCGCCATCCGGATCCTCTCGACTATAGTAGATTGAACTTGCATACTGGCCATCAATGCCACACTGGAAGGGAGAACAACTTCAATACCCATCTTCTGAAGATCTGCTAACAGCTCTGGTTGTGCTGTTAGGAAATAAACTCCGGCTCTCCTGCTCAATGTATCCGCAACAATATTAGCCTTCCCAGGATGATACTGCAGGTTGACATCATAATCCACAAGTAGCTCTAGCCATCTCCTCTGACGCATGTTAAGATCCTTCTGAGTGAAAACATACTTCAGGCTCTTGTGGTCGGTGAAAATCTCTACCCTGTCTCCATACAAGTAGTGCCTCCACAACTTAAGTGCAAATACCACTATTGCCAGCTCCAAGTCATGGGTTAGGTAATTCCTCTCATGATCACGAAGTTGTCGTGACGCATAAGCTATTACCTTCCCATGCTGCATTAGAACACATCCTAAACCTCTGCCCGAAGCATCACAATACACTGAGAATCCTCCGGTTCCATCTGGTAGCATGAGAATAGGAGCTGTTATCAGGCCTCGCTTCAACTGCTCAAAAGAACTCTGACACTCTGCCGTCCAAGCAAACTGCGCATCCTTGCGGGTCAACTGCGTCATTGGCGCTAAAATTCGAGCAAAATCTAAAACAAACCGCCGGTAGTAGCCGGCCAATCCAAGAAAACTATGAACCTCTGCAACTGTGCTGGGCACTGGCCATGACTCAATAGCCACAATCTTCTGGGGATCCACTTCTACTCCTCCTCGAGTGATGATATGACCCAAGTACGAAATACGATCGAGCCAGAACTCGCATTTACTGAACTTGGCATATAACTGGTGCTCCCTGAGAGTCTAAAGAACCACACGGAGATGCTGCTCATGCTCCGCCTCACTCTTGCTGTAGACCAGGATGTCATCCAAGAACACAATCACAAACTGATCCAAGTAAGGCATGAAGATACGATTCATGAGGTCCATGAATACTGCCGGCGCATTGGTTGCGTTGCTCCAAAAGGCATAACAAGGAACTCCCAATGCCCATATCTCGATCTAAAAGCTGTCTTCGGGATGTCCTGCTCTCTGACTCTGATCTGATGATATCCTGAGCGCAAATCAATCTTCGAGAATACTGAAGCCCCCTTGAGTTGATCAAACAAGTCATCTATCCTCGGAAGAGGGTATCTGTTCTTGATTGTCACTGAGTTCAAGGTACGATAATCAACACATAACCTGGACGTACCATCCTTCTTTTTCACAAGAAGCATCGGGGCTCCCCAAGGCGATCCACTAGCACGAATGAATTCCTTGGTTCTGAGTTCCTCAATCATCTTGTATAATATCTCCAATTCTGACGGCGCCATCCTGTAGACTCTCTCTGACACTGGGGCTGTCCCGGGAATCAAGTCAATAGTAAACTCGATCTCCCGCTCTGGCGACATCCCTGGAAGCTCTTCTGGGAAAACATCTGGGAACTCATCTACTATCCTGGGCAACTACACTACTGCTACTACCATCCGGAATATCGGAGGAGAAGGCTCAACTTCACCTCGGGAAAAGGAAAACTCTGGCTCGCCCGGAATGCTAAAAATAACCCTGCCGATATGGCAGTCTATCCTAGCATACTGGTTCCTCAACCAATCCATCCCTAAGACCACATCATAATCGGCCATCGGGAACTCTATCAATCTAGCGGGGAACTCTCTACCGCTAACTACGATCCGACACGAGGAAAACACTCTATCGACTCACACAAGTCCGTTATCAGTAAGTATATTGAGCCTTACTGATAATGACTCGGGCTCCAATCCTATCCGTATCGTAAATTGTGCAGACATAAAAGAATGCGATGCACCAGAATTAAATAAAGCTGAAGCTGGAAGGGAGTTGACGAGAATAGTACATGCCACTACCTCTCCTGGTGCCAATCCTTTCTCTGCGGTCATCACCATAGCATGACCATGCCCTCGGGGTGCTGGTCCCCTCTGCTGGAATCCTCGCTGCCTGTTCTGACCCAAGGCTTGGGCTTGTGCATACTGCTGGGGGTTCTGCTGCTGAAATGCCTGGGACTGAGGCGACAAGGGCCTAGTCAATGGATACTGCTGCTGCTGCTGGACTGGAACTGGGGTTGGTCCTCTCACCGAAGAGCTAGAAAGATTGGACGATGATGAACCACCCCTATTCGGGCAGGATCCAACCCTATGGTCTGGTGCTCCACAAGCCAGACACAATCCCTGTGCCCTGCGACATTCTGCCACTACATGGCCTGGCTTCCCACAATGAGAACATCCCACTGCGGAAGACTGCTTCTGCTGCTGCTGCTGAGGGTACGTCGGGATGGAATTCTGGACCGACGTCACAGAGGCCGCCCGCCTCAGAGATCCAATAGTCAAAGCCCTGGCTGCCGGGGCTGGGGCTGAAGACTGATTCATCTGGCCGTGAGATCTCTTCCGACCTCCGGCCCTATCCACAATCCTCTGGAAGGTATACTCATGCCTCCGGGCTGCTCTCAAGAATGCATCAAAAGTATGATGCTCAAACTGCTCGACTGCCAACAAGATCTCCACGTGAAGCCCCTGCTGGAACCGCTGGGCTCTATCATACTCGGTTGCCACCAAGGGGGAGCAAACCGACTGAGTCTGGAAAACTCGGCCGTATATCCGTCGACCGTCCTGCCTCCTTGCTTCAAGTTGGTGAACCAGGTCTGTAGATCGTACCGAGCTACAGCATCGAAATACTTGGTCTGGAATCTCTTTCTGAACACTGCCCATGGAATGGGTGCTTCTAATCCAACGGCCTGTGCCGCCCACCAGCTGCGGGCAAGATCCAATAGCTGTAGGCGCACAACTGCCACCTTCTCGTTCTCTGGGGTCCTGGCTGCTTCGAGAATCACCTCTGTGTCCTGAAGCCAAGCATCTGCGATGATAGCATCTTCACTACCGTCGAAGAATGGAGGGTTCAAGCGCTTGAAGCTGTTGGCCGCGCTGTTACCCTGAATGACCGCCTCTGGTCAAAGCATCCGCCACTGCTTGTTGCAAGGCATCTCCACGACGATCTTGAGAAGCTATCAAGGTCCTGACGAGTCCTACTAATGTGCCATCATCCGGTTCGACAGGCTGAACTGGCTGAACTGGGGGCTCTTCTCCAATAGGCTCGACTCTGGAGGCTACTCCGGAATGCTGGGCTTGATCTCCGGGTTGCTGCTGGTCCACGGGAGATGCTCTGCCTTGCTGGCCGGCAGGTCCAGGAACAATGTCGCTGAAGAAGACGACATAGGGAATAATAAGGAACGACCAGGACAGATCAACGATACAAGCACATAATCAGGACAAGAATCCAGGGATTCAGAAGATACGAGCAGAGATCAAGGACGAATACTGATTGAGACATCTATTCGGTAAACCCTCACGTATCTTGATTTACAAGACCTACATGGGCCACTACTTAAACCATGTCACACCCCAGAACCAGAATACTGGAGAGCGGGGGCAGACATAGCCAGCTACGTATAATGAAATGGAATCCACGTCACTATACGGTCACGGCTGTCTAAATACATGAGGGTTTAACTACAAGCCAACAGTCTCTTATGGTCATGAACAAGCCTAGTGTCTCAATCACAAGCAAGTAAGTAAAAGGTTACAAGAAGTATGATCATTAAATATACAATAGTAAGGCGTCCCAAACATTACATATTCAGCTGATCATGAAGCTAGTCGTTACAAAATGTTAGGACTAGCAAGAGTTTAGTCATACATGATCAGCCATAGGATCTGTCAATCATGTTACAGCCCGTAGGCAGACAGTAAGTAAAGTGCAATCGAGCTAAACAGGTGCTCGTCGGCTAAACGCCTTAAAAGAATATTTTTACAATAGAGTGGGAGAGCCAAAAATAACCTACTCGTTGCCCGGGTTCCGTCTAGTCGCCACCATCGGGTTGGATAGTCGGTAGATCCTCTGGAGCTGCTCCGAAATCTGGCCACACAAAACCAGCTGGATCAGATCCCAGAAAGAGCAAGTGCCACAAAGGAAGCTTCACTTAGGAACTAAAACCAGCAATCAGCACAAGAGTAAAAATAAAAGTAAGAAGTGGAAATAAGAAAAATACATCAGGATGATATACGACGAGATAACCATGGAACTATTCAGATAACCAGGTTACAACCCGTAAACCAAACAAGGACCGGGGTTGTAATCCTTCGTCTGAACAGAACTTGGAATTCTTACCATTTATCGGTAAAATAAATACAAGCATTCTGGTCATACAGTAATCTGGAACAGAATCAGGACAAGACTAGACTGGTTAGACTCCATCCAATCATTTCACGGCCAAGCAAGAATTACGGCTTGATACTTTAACTAACTAGGGTTGTCACAAGCCTAATTGCTAACAAGATGCAGTGAGATTACTCCACAGCCACAAGCCCTGCAGGCCATCCAGGTTACCCAGGTCGAAATTAGGGGTTAAATTCGGGTGGGTACACCGTCCAGGAAACGCATGTACCCTTAGGTAGCTTGAAGGGTGCAACACATGACAGTGTGCTGGAAATGTGCCCTACTCGATGGCAGGCTACAGATCCCAAGCGCGCCCAGGTAACGGGATTGCTTGTAACTGGAAGATCTCTTCATGACTACTGTATTAATCTAGTTATTAGCCTTAGTCCATTTTAGTAGGTACTCCTGACCGTGGTACTCAGGAGTCCCCTCCTAGACATGATGCAAGATAGGACTGGATTATTGTACAAGCACAATCGCCCACGGTGTCCAGGATGTTCATTCTTGTCAGGTCATGTCATGTCAGGTAGCCATCGCAACAGCTGTTCAAGATAATTATGCCGGGTTTATCATGTCAAGTGTTCTTGTCAGGAGTGCGCCACGACGGGCCACTATCAGGTCATGTCAGGTTTTTTTGTCAAAAGTGCACCACTATGGGTCACTATCGTGTCATGCTCAGGTTTCATTTCCAATCATATTAAACAAATCCATGATTATCAAGTTCATGACAAAAGGCGTAAGGATAAAAAATGGACGTAAAATATCTAATAAAATATCAATATTCAGGGCTATAGAAGAGCCATACGGCTAAGTCATATGCGGTCAGAAAAGGGTAGACTCATGCGGCCCAATTAGGAGAGCGCATGTGGTCAGGGTCACTGTATCCCATGCGGCTAAGACAAGGGGGCGCATGCGGTCAGGAAGATAGGAAACTCATACGGCTGGGGGAATGGGTCTTATGCGGCTAGCTGGCCAATCAGGTACATGCGGCCGGGGGGGGGGAGTATGGTTCCATGCGGCTCGAGAAAAAGCAACCCATGCGGCTGCGGGGGAAGGGAACCATATGCGGCTCAGAAGGGAAGAGTACTCATACGGCTGCGGGGAGTAATGCCTATGCGGCTGGGAGCAAGTGTGCATATGCGGCTCGCGAGTGTTGAGTTCATGCGGCTCAGGGTGAAGTCCTCATGCGGCTGGGTCAAGCAAGTCTCATGCGGCCAGCAGGAATGGCGCATGCGGCTGCAGAGTTCAGAACTTATGCGGCTGGGAATTGAGCGAGTTATGCGGCCAGATGAGTTCGGCCCTCATGCGGCTCAAGTACTTCCAGCCATGCGGCGGAAGAGAACACTTGTCGCATGAATATTCATGCGGTCAAGTCAAGCACCGTTCATCTTCTCTAAAATTTCAGAGAAGAAGAACACCATGAGAGCCAAGTCCTCAAGCTCCATAACTCCATCATCCGGAGCCTAAATCCGAACTTTCATAGGTCAAAATGGGGTAGAACGAGATTCTCTACAACATGGAACCATCAAAACTTAAAAATAACAATGCTAACTAGATCAAAACCCAAGAATTCGAAAAGTACTATAAACTTAGATCTATACAAATTTAACCATGGAAATTAAAAACACCAAGTACTAAAGAGTGCTAAAAATGGCATGAGGAAAAGAATGGACAATTAAAAGGTGGGTTCCTCCATGAAGCAAGATGCACTTGCCTAGACCTCTCTCTCCTCTCTCTGGTAGGTAAGGAAGTAATAGGGAAGAAGAAGATGAGTAATGAAGAGAGAGAAAGAAGAAAGGGCAATAAATATCAAAGGTGGTGGTAGGTAGGGGGGTTCTCCATATAAAACCAATCCCAAACCAAACCCACATAAACCGAACCGAACCGAGCCAATGAAATGCAAATGCAAAAATAAACCAAACTAGGAATAAGATAAAATACGTACACGTATTCCAAAATACGTAATACGAACAATAGGTATTACAGTTAGCCAATACTCCGGCTAGACTTTCTATATTTGAACTGCTTCGCCTTTCCAGAGAAAGCAGGAAGACTTTGAGTGAAGCTTTACTCCAAGCAGATTCATGCTTGGCTCAACTCAAGACTCCTGATAATATACCAGTGTCATGTCCGCAATGTCATAGTGTGATGGAAGCAATTCCCAACATCACCTTTACACAAGAGGATATGCTATTGAAACACAACAAGCATGATAGGCCTCTGTGCTACACTGGATATATCGGATCCACTGAAATTGACATGATTTATATTGATCCTGGGTCTTCAATTAGTATAATTCTTCAGAGTATGCTAAGACCCCTGAGGATTCCTACTAGTGAGCTGACTTACACTAGTACTACGATAGTCGGTTTTAACTCTGGCAAAAGCAAACCACTGGGGAAGATTCGTCTGCAGATTCAGATTGGTGATCTTCGAACTATGGTAACTTTCTATGTTATCAACTCAGACGTCTCCTATAATATCCTTTTGGGAAGACCGTGGATTCATGAGCACAATATTGTGCCTTCAACTCTCTACCAATGCTTCAAGTATGTGGATTCCCAAGGAGTTGTGAAGACTGAGTTTGCTGATATTAATCCGTTCAAAGGTGTCGAAGCCTACTTCTCTGATTCAAGGCTTTATAAACAAGTGCATGTGAAAGAGATATCAGACATAGCTGAGGATCAATCACCATCTGAGGATCAGTCTATTAATGAAGATCCGCCAGAGGAGCAACCTTTGAAGATCATAGTCAAGGGACGAATCCAATCCCAACCTGTCAATGATCAACCTTTGATAATCAAGGTTAAAAGAAGAACTCAAACTTCATCTGAGGAATCAATAAATATTCTTGCTAAAAGCCAAGTTCAACCTTTTATGATCAAGGTCAAAGGGCGTACTTCTTGTACGAATGATCCAGAATCACCATTGATTGTCAATCTTAGCAAATCTACACAGAAGATGGATGATGGTCCACTGTTGATTAATCCGAAGCGTAGCAATCAGATTGTAAATGATATAAATATTGATCATTCTGTACTTTTTGATATCAATAAAGATTTCCTGTTCGAGTATATGGCTGTCAAGTTTATTGAGAGAATGACTTTATCTTCTGATAATCAAAGTCATCAATATAAAGACAACATAGAACCGGAAGAAACTTTATACATTGATCATAAGGAGAATTCTTTTCCTCCTCATGTCGATGTCGGACCTTATGCTCAAAAGTTCTTGACATCTTCTCCCTATATGCTTCCTGTAGCCGCTTCATCACAAGCCTGCGTAACTTTCAGACATCACGAAGAATCCTATTTTGTGGTTCCGTCTGATAAGTAAAACAAGCATCAAATTGTGTTTGGCCTGGCTAGAAATATCCCTGTTGCCCAGACAGATGATCTGAAAGATAAAGATAAAGGAAGAATCCGAATTGACAAATACAGTCAACAATCTATCAAGATTATCCCGAACATGGGATATGCTTTGAAGACTATGCAAGGTCTCAATCAAGGTAAGGGTAGACGACTACCATTATGCAGTAATCCATTTTATCAGAAGACTCGTCATGGGTTGGGATATGATCCGTCCCACATGTTTAATGATGATATACAAGAAGAATTCTCTTCTAGCTCTTCGCAATCATCAGATTCGGAAGAAATTCGATTCATCGAATCCAATATGTCTCGTTCCTCATATTGTGAATCTGGACAAATATTCTCAGTCAATATGGTTCAAGCTGATGATGAACCAGAGCCATTTGAGAATGATCCTTGAGGATGATATTTTCTTTCTTAGATATATTAATCCATTCATTCTTTTATCAATAATGGAATATATCTTCAATGACACCTGTCTTCTTATTCTCCAGCTACCAAGGTTTGGTTAAGCTGGTTACTCATCCCTTTCTTTTATCTTACCAGTTGGTATATGAATTTAGATTTGTGAATAAATGTCAAATCTAATTGCTTTTCTATCATGAGTTCTTACATGCTATCACGTCCATATTATCTCTGATAATATTGTATACTCACAAACAGAAATTAATCTTCTATCTCATCAGTCGATTAATTGGATTTATTATTTATCATGTTCTCAAGACCTCTGGATGAATATTAAAACCTATCTGTTTTTTCTATCTATCATGTCCATTTGACCTCTGCATAGATATTAATCTACTTTTCTATGAGTTCTTACATACTATCTCGTCCATATTATCTCTGATAAGTATTGTATACTCTAAAAACAGAAAACAAGATTTTATTATCTATCATGTCCATATTACCTCTGGATAGATATAATGCATTGAGTTTAAAAGACTTGTCATGTTCCTATAACCTCTGATAAGTATTTTCTATCTCACACCTATTGTTCCAAATAAACGATAGGATCACAAAATATATATTTCATTCATCTTGGAAACATTGCAAAATGGATAAAAGAAAAGATTACAAGGAGCTCTTTCAAGGTGGAGCAGAAATATCTTGAAGTAACTTCTGTAGCTCTTCTAACCGCTTACCACGAGAGCTCATGACTTTCTTGGTAGCTTCGGCACGTCGAGCCTCAGGGGTGCAAATACAAGAAAGTTTGGCGAAGGTAGTCATCAGACCCTCTTTGGCTTCATCAAGCGTCCTGATAGTCGATTCAGCGCCAAAGGCTTTCTCTTCTAAAATCGAGCTCTGGGTGAGGTACAGATTTCGATCTTCGATCATCTTCTCCCTTTCAGCCTTCAAGCGAGCTAATTCAGTCTCGATTGCACGGATCTCATCATTTTTGTTCTGAATGTCTATGTTCAGAGCATCATAAGCTATTCTGTAACCATGTAAGGCAGGCTTTATTCCAGTCAAAAAAGCCCTCTCTTTGGCAAACTTCAGACTATGTTCATGGAGAGATTCATTATAGGTAGACTCTCGAGCAAGATAATCAGCTGTTAAGGCATCATATTCTTCCTCGATGAGACTTTCAACAGTCTTATTAGACAGATTAAGATATTCTCTGGTTGGCTGTTCAAGGTCCTCCACAATTTTCTCCAATACGGCAGCTCTCTCAGTACCGTTGAATAAAGCAACATTCTTGATGGTCGAAGCCATTGCCGTCTTCAGAGTCTCATAATTGAGACCCTTATTTAGGACCATCGTTATCAAGGTTGCCAAGCTCTTATAAAAGGTGTCAGTATAAATCTCAATGAGGAGATCCATTTCTGTGCTGGAACTTGGCATGGCAACAATATCTAACAGATCTCCTTCTCGGAAATCGGGAACAGTTGTTGGTGGTGCAACAGTAGGATGAGACGAAGTTGTGGATGCTACTACCGTTATAGCCAATTGATCCCTAGAAGCTTCAGGGATTATATCTCCAATCGGTATAATAACAGGCGAAGGTGGAGCTGGTGACGTTATTATTGTTATCTGGTTCCCAGGGACCTCAGCAGCAATGTTTTCAATATTTGTCACTCCAGTCGTTTCTGGAGTTCTGGCGACGATAATGTTGGTGGATGTGGCGACAACTACAGGAGCTGGTTCAGATTCTGGCATTGGCTTGTCAGAAACTGGTACTGGATCAGTGACGATAGTAGAGGATGTTACTATTTCCTCAGTTTCTATTGGAAGTTCAAGCATGCCTCCGACATCTTCTTTAATTTGCTCCACAGGATTTTTCGCTGTTTCAGTTGTGGTGAAACCTTCTACGGCTGATTCTTTATTCAAGTCTGGGTCTCCTCCAGTAGTCCCATCATCACCTACAGTGGGGTCGACTGTAGTCTTCTCTTTATGTTGGTCCTCAGCGGGGAAGGACACTTCAGATTGTGTTTGTTGTGCCACAAATGATGGAGGATGTTCTTCTTGAGGCTCCATCTCATGCTTTTGCACTTCTCCCTCCTCGATGTCTGCGTCTTCTGAAGAAGAAACTTCCTCTTCAGACTCCTTATTTTCTTCATAGATTTCTTCTTCTTGAGGAGGAGGAGCTACAGGCTTTGGTGCGATTATGACATCTACAAAATGAACAAAAAATAAGTTAGTATACAAAATCATGATATATAATTCCGTATAGGTTTTGTATAATACTTGGAATATGTGCATTTTTTTCAAGATATGTATCATAATCACCATCCCAGTCATCATCCTCAAAATCAAGAGCCGGTTCGCCTGATGGAATGCGATCTTGATCAGCAGTGGATACGATAGTAGTACCCTCTGTAACCTGTGCTTTGGATAGCAAAGATAAATGGAGTGAGGTGCTAAGACGTCTAGGAGACAAAAGTGTTATAGCTCCTGATCCAACTATCGGTGGAGGGGCTGAAGATTCTTCTCCAGGGTGGATTGAGGAAGAACCGACAAGAGGATCTTCTCCAATTAAAATGTCCTCTTCTTCTGGAGTGTGGGCTCTTGGTTTAGAGGACCCTTTTGTGGTAGACCTCTTCCTCTTTTCTAGAGTTTTTATTGGAGATGTGACGGCTGCACTTTGTTTTCTTTTTCGGCCTTTGCCAATAATGATAGGTTCTGCAGCTGGTTCTCCAATTCCTGTTGGGATGACTTCTAAAAATGGATCTGGAATGCCAGTATCGTCAGGGATGTCTGCTGGCACCCTGACCTGTTCCTCAATATCTCCTTCCTTAGGCCACCTCAGACTACCCTTCATATTATAACCGTGGGCAAAGGAACGAATTGAAGCATAGAAGTGGGCATATGTATGGAGTATACGTAGTTCTGTAGTGCTAGTGGCAGTCGAAATTCTAAATTTAGCAGCAGTCCGAGCAGCACCGAAATACCTCCAACCCCTAGCTCCGTCAAGTAATTTCCCATAGTAACGGAAATTAGTCAAAGGATTACCAACATGAAGTTGGTCGTATCCAAATTGGCGAGCAAACCTACTGGGTAAGTATGGCTCGAACGCACAATTATCTTCATTTCTGTACATCAGATGAGAAGGTCTGATGTACTGAAGCCACCTAAAGACTGACTGTGGCAACACAACTCTTCCTTCAACTTCATCTTCAAACTGGATACCGAAGCAATCCGCTGGAACTTGCGGCCGGGTACAGAAGAAGTTCCAACCATAAGAATAATTCAGAACTGCTCGGGTATCCGCCACAGTCGTAGCGATCCATGTAGCTTTGCTGAATTTTTGGAGGAAGACCTCCGCATCATCACCTGGGCCTGGCGGTAACAATCTGCAGTTGTGATGCCACAACCAGCCCATCAGATAAGTGTAGGGCATCTCTACTCTAGGGAAAATATTCCGATGAGGAGCATTGTTGATTAACTCCTCGTCGAAGGTCCTTAAACCTGCATTTATCCGACACACCATGGCCGACAGCAGGTTGATCCTGACTTTAAAAACCAGACGTACTGCTGGCCATAGCACATTGCGGTAAATTATGTCAACAGTACCAATACCCGGTACAACCCATCTTCTCAACCATAAAGAAAAAAAGTCTGCCAGTAAAGCTCTCCGTGAGATTTTCTGACTACCATATCTGAGGAAGCTCAAGGCTTCAGTTCCAGCAGGAAATTCCCCAGTCTTCGTAGACAGATATTTATTCGGGAATTTATAAGTAATCATCATATCCCGAACCTTGTTAGAGGGGATTGTCGAATCTATGTTGATTACTGGAGCTTTGTTTTCTTGAAACCTTTCTTTGTCTTCCTTGGATATCTTATCCTTATAGAAGAAGAGATAAGTCGTCCACTTGTTGATATACGCCAAATGGGATATACTTTCATGCATCGTGGTACAAATCAGGTAGTGGCACATCAGTTCTTCATATATCTCGATTAACTGAGGGTTAACTCCTCTGATTTTAGCAAGCTCCCTGTTGGAGGGAACGTATTCTTCATATGGGGCCTCCTCCATTGGCAGCTTCGAGATAAACTGCATCTCATGAAGGGCAAGACCCATTTCACCTTTCGGGGTGGCAAAAGTTCCAGTCGAACTTAAATATATCTCCATCAAGGCCAGAAATAAGTTTCCATTCGGAGGAATACCATAACTGGTGGAAGCTACCGCTTCGTACAAGCCAATATCTTTCAACTCTGCCTCAAAGTTCTTCATCATCCAAAGGCATATCTGAATCCAACTCTGGTTGAATGGAGTCAACCATCCTGGCAGTCTGGGGTTGGTTTGAGGATATAATACAGCATCCCTCATAAATTTATTCACAAACATCGGGGTTTGTACTGGCTGTATTAAACCCGAATCTTCGCTGGGATTAGAGCCTGGCATAAGGCCAAAGATAGAAGTAACACCTCCATTGGGAACACTAGCAAAGTATCCCATATCAGTGGCACGTTCTCTCTTAAAAACAATTCTACCCGGTCGTCCATGACTGCTGGGAGTCAAATTCCACAACATTTGTCGAGGATGAGTAGCATGGACGAATGCCGACAAAGGATAATCTCTGTCCATATCTAGAAGATACATGGCTCTATTTCCAAATTTGAAAACCTAAGACTCCTTGGGGTGAGTCTAGGATTTACAATCAATGGCATCTCCAAATAGAAAGGCTGGTTTTGCGAAGTGTTGTCCATCTAGTGAACTCAACGATTCCCATTTATCATGGATAGCAACAGCCTATCCCCTTGAGCTGCTATCAACTGTGCCCTCTCTACCGAATATTCGGGGTTCGATTGAGGAAATTGGACATGAGATAAATCTTCCAAATAGTTCGAACCCACCATGCCAACTGATGATCCGAAAACTTCAGCGAGAGGGTGAACTTGCAAATTCACTGGTAAAATAACAAAAGAGATCAAGTTAGTTCGAAGTTTTTTTATAATGATTAAAAGTTGATGAAAAGCTTATAAAGTCTTTGTTCGGCAAAATCTCTCAATGATTGATGAATTTTACGCTACCACATAGTAATATGAGCGTAATACAACTTTTTACGCTGGCATGTATAAACATGAGCGTAGTTAAGTTTTACGCTAGCACATTTACTGTAGGCGTAAAAACAAATTTTACGCTGACACGTATAACGTGGGCGTAGTCTTTTTATCTTTTACGCTGACACGAACAACGTGGGCGTATGATGTTGTTTCAGTTATACGCTAACACGTACAATGTGGGCGTAAAAAGCTGAAAGTTTGGTTTATCTTCTTCTTCCTCGACAGTCTTTTTCCAGCCAAAGAACAAGGTTTTACCCTTCATAGGCGGAGCCACGGCCGGGTTGGGATTTTGTTGTGGTGTTGATGACTGAGTGGGGGTTTTCATATGATCAGTCGATGAGGAATCAATGGCTGGTTTCTTCCCTTTGCTACCGGCGGCGGATGATTTCTTAGGAGCCATCAGATTATAGTTTCGAAGAAAGAAAGGGCAAAGGAATTCAAGAAGATGAGTAAAAGTGTTTTCTCTCTCTAAAAAGACTTATTTATAGAGAGATTCAAAACCGACTGTTGGATATCCCTATAATCACGCCGACTGTTGGATATTCCTGCTTTTACGCGGATGACTGTTGCGTATCCCAAATTTTACGCTGGCAGGTCAAATCTCAACTTTTACGCTTCTGTTCAAAGTGTTTCAAATTTTGGAGATATTTGAAAACTTTGAAGGGGGTCTTGTAGGAGCGTAAAAAGTGCTTCAAAGAAAGAGTCATCTCATTCATAAGTGGTCTGCTTTACGCCCAAGACAATGCTAATCGCTTTACGTCTAAGCAGACTGATCTTTTATGCTTGGGTCTACACCGGTGATTTCACGCCAAGGATAGAGCAGCCTCTTTTACGCTGGACAAAGCTGTCAAATCTCACATTTAATGCAAATTCTGACATGAAGATACTAATGATGGCATTTACCATAGAATTCAATGGAATTTGTCTTATACATAGACCATTGTTATCGTTTATGAAGATCGAGCTACTTTACGCTCACTGTATGGTTTCTTTTACGCACGGAGTTTTACATGAGTCCTTACGCTCATAAAAAACAATGTGTGCGTAAAGTCTATTTGATCTATTTTACGCTCAAGGTTATTCAATAACCACTTTACGCTGGAAACCTATGACAGAGCTATTTTACGCTCATCTTACTGCTTTACGCCCAGAGGATGCTAGGACTATTTTTACGCCCTATTTTTTCTGGCCAGTTTGGAACGTGGTTTGCCTACATGGCCTTCATGCCACATATTTCGAAGAACGTGTGTACATGTATCCTATTCTTACTGAAATGATGGGACGCGTGTCAACGTACGTAAAGGATGACTCTGGTCATGGGTGGCAGTTGTTAGCGTAAAGACAGATTTTAATGCTCTTTTACGCACAGAAGCCCCAGTCTACAAATAGATTCATTTTTCTCAAAGACAGACACACAGGGAGACAGGAGAGAATACAGAGATCAGAACTTCGAGATTTTGATTCTCCAGAGCATTCTTCTTCAACTTTTCTTTCAGAACAGAGTGAAGCAAAGAAGAAAAGCATTCGGCCTCGCCATTAGTGCCCAAGTACGTCGATACCTTTCTGGTGACTTAGTTCTTCCAAGTTGTTGTACTTCAAGCAGTGATCTTCATCATCATCATATGGTCCAAGGAACAAAGTGATCATTTACAGATCAGACTTCCATAGCAATACTTTTCCAGAATCAAATTTGTACTTCTTGTACTTTTTCTCATTTTATTTGCAAAATCCAACCTTTGTTTTGTAATTTTGTTAAGTGAAACAACTGGACCTGTTGAAAATTTTACAGATGATTGCCCTGAGGACACTTGCCCTACATATTATGGACCCGGAGACGGGATGGCTACCTTTGGCCCCGACACTCAGGAGTGATCGGGATTTAGTTTAGTAGACTAGCATATGTTTTTCATGTTGAACTTGTTGTAGTTGATTTGAGACTTGTGTAGTATTTGAGATTGTTGAGAGTTGTTATTATTTTAGTAGTTGTCCTTCTATTTCTTAGTTATTTCTTCTGTGTTATCTTATTGTGCTTAGACTGTGATTGAGTTTAAATATCTTATACTTGTCCTCCGTTCGGAGTTGATCATGATGAGTATATTATATATTGTATGAGTTATTGGTTAGATAGTAACCTAGGACAGCGTTCTACCGTCGATATTGCGACGTAGGTTGGGCGTTGTAACGTGCTCGTACCCTCGCAGTGGGTGCGGGTCGTGACAGACACTCTGGAGTCCATACTGCATGCCTTGGTCAAGTCCGTGGATGAGATCAAAGCGGCCCTTCCAACTCTGCAAGGAAGAACGCCTGGCCAAACAAGCTTGGGTCCCGCGGTCAATGTGGATTCGAATTTAGCTGCACCAAACCCGGGTGATAATCCTCCTGAAATATCGGCTCCCACCACTGCAAACGAGGCCAGGGAGGCAAGAAGAGAGGTCCAGGAGCTCCGGGCCATGTTCTCTGCCCGAGAAAACTGCCAAGACCTCAGGATACGACAACCGTATCCTGCTGCGTGGAGAGATGTTCCCTTCTCCCCAAGATATAAACCATTCAACATCAATCTGTATGATGGGAAGACATCTGCAAGCAGGTACATCACCTACTTTGAAGTCACAATCGACCATCTGCCTCATGACGACGCCATCCTTACACGGTTGTTCATCGGGGCACTGGAGGGGGTCGCCTTCGACTGGTACCGCAACTTGCCGGACAACTGCATCTATTCTTTCACTGGCTTCAAACGTATGTTCTTGGAGAGGTTGTACGAGGTAGGACAAGATGTGACAATGTCTACCCTCATGGACGTTGTTCAGGGAGAAAAGGAGTTGACAAGGAACTATATCGAGCGGTTTCGCCAAACTGCGATGAAGTTGCCTTCCGGTAACCCGGATTCCTCCTTAATTGAAATTTGCCAAAAGAGGCTGCTTTCCACGATTTGCCTCTGGATGGGCGAAAGTCAGTTTAAGGATTGGAAGACGTTCATCATTAGTGCCACTAGTGCAGAAGACAAGTTGAAGAAAGCTCGCCAATTGGGATTGCATGTCTCGGAAGGAGAAGACGAGGGCAAACGCCCTAACACCAACATCAACAATGGTGGTAATCCCTCCAACAATCGAGACAACAAGGGCAAACAGGCTATGGTGGCCGACACAACGCCGAAGCCTGAACCGAAGCCAGTAGAGAAGCAGTGGCCTCAGATGACCTATTCCTTCGAGGACGGCCATGTCAAGCCCATCTTGGACATGTTCATACAAGGAGGTCGAATTCAGCTCCCTCCTCCAAGGCGTGAACCTCGGCCTGCAGAAATGGAGAACCCCAAGTAGTGCCACTACCATCGCTATGTCCACCATGCTACACATGACTGCTACCAACTGAAGCGATACATCTAGCATCTCATCGATTCTAAGGCCCTGGCCATTGATTTCGAAGAGGTGACCGTAGCAGCCAACATGGTGTCAGTGCAATTCGGCAACTTCCCTCTGACAAAGACTCAAGATGGAGTAGTACCCGTCCCCAGAGCAAAGATGGAGGTCGCCAACCTTCCATCTCCCCGAGACCAGGCTGCTGGTCTAGTGCCCCTTACCACATCACGGGGGGAAGATCAAGTGGGTCCATCCGGACTTGGTACCTGAGGTGACTCAGTTCGCACCTCCCTCCACCAGCAAGAAGAAGAATGGGAAAGTTAAATCATGCCGCACAATCTCGGCAGAGGTCAAAGAAGCTACTGCTGTTGTTACCCGCTCCGGCGCACAAACCCAACCTCCACCAGGTAACTCGGCCGAAGACCATCAGCCGACAGCTGCTGATGCTCCAGGACCTTCGTAGCCTTCGACGATCGACAAGCCTAGGCCGAAGGAGACTCGCTTTGATAAACCGCTCCGAAGAGAGACGCCTCATAGACTGGAGAGGCCATACAACTTTGACATCTTGGCACAATTGGCCAACACACCGACCAAATTGTCGCTATACGAACTTCTGAGACTCTCCAAGGATGATCGCGTTGCACTAAGCGAGGTACTCCAGAATGCCGACGTATATCTGGCTCAATCCAATCTCACTGGGGAAAGCTCGCCTGCAGATCTCCAGGACAGCGCTTGCACAGGCGCAATGCCCAACATCATCTTTACTCTGCAGGATATGCTTATCAAGACCAACCTGCACGATCGCCCTCTTTATTATAGTGGGTACATTGGCGATATCAAGGTGGATCGGATGCATATTGATCCCGGTTCTTCCATAAGCATCATCCCGAAGAGCCTACTACATCATTTGCGCATCCCAATGCATCGCCTGACGCCAACAAGCACCGCCATCAGCGGTTTCAATTCAGGCAGAAGCTATCCGATCGGGAAGATTCGCTTGAAGTGCCAAATCGGCGACCTTCAGTCAGAAGTGACCTGTTATGTCATAGATGCAGATACTTTCTACAGTATTCTCCTGGGGCGTCCTTGGATACACGATTACATGATCGTGCCTTCCACACTGCACCAGTGCTTCAAGTACGTCGACAAGCACGACTTCGTAAGGCAGAATTTGCATACATCGATCCCTTTAAAGGGGTCGAATCCTACTACTCAGATTCATGCTTGTACGAGAAGTCGAAAAAGCATCTTGCCAAAGGAGATACTCAAGCTCAAACTGAGGCAGCAACTGGATCAGAAGAACCTCTGACGATCCACCTCCAAGCCCACAAACCTGGCATAACTGTGCCCCTTACAGCCACTCTGTGTAAGGACACAATTAGCCTCTCTGCACAGGAGGAACAGATGATAATCCGACTGCCAACGTCTGGCCAAGCGCCAAGACCCACGACAGAGCCACTGTCAATCAGGCTACCTAAAGCTAGCCAGCAACAAACAGAGGAACTCAACCCCTCTGTCAGGCTGATGATAATTCGTCTTCCTAGAATGAATCGGCAGCCGAGCACTAAGCCAGGGACTGCTAGCCAGCCAACAACTCCCCGCCCAGTAACAAGCACCAAACTGGGGGTGGCTAGTACGCCAATGACTCCATGTTCTGCTCCACCCATAGATTCCCTGATGATTAAGCTGCCTAAGTCATCCTCTCAGTCTTCATTTATACAGGGGGAAGCTGAAGAAGAGTCAGAACTAGCCAAGTATGTGGCTGCTTACACTGATGTACCATCCGTAGATGATGTAATCCCACTGGAAAAGATACCTTACTTCATCAATAAAGGGCTATCTTTGAATTATCTCGAGCTTAATAAGCTTTGTACAATGTATGCTATGAAACACGGTATAGGCACTCACCTGCACACACATGTAACAAATGTTTACTCCGCAAACCAACTTACTCCAGTGGAAGACGCTTACCGCATAATCGAGGTATAGGATCATCCAACCATCTTCGGCCGGAAGAATGACCCACAACCCTTTAGGGTAGAAGAAATTGATCTCGAACCCGACACCGGGAGATTGCCCCTTTATCTGTACAGTTCCCAATCCAAGTACCTCATGCAAAAACAAGGGTATGATCTGGAAACTACACTAGGCTTAAACTACGGCACTGGACGGCGGTTACCCTTACAATTACCGGTCCCGGCTGGTAAACCACGAGACTATTACAACAAAACCAGATGTGGGCTAGGTTATGTTACACCGACAACGACCCCTGAAAGCTCAGACGAGGAATGCGACTGGCACTCACACTCAACCAGATCATCCACTTCTGATTCGGATGTCACCATCGGAGACATGCTCAGGCAAGTCTGGTTCGTCAATATGGCATTTGCTGACGCCTACGAAGAAGATGAAGACATTCCTGAACTTCTTGAGTTAGAGCCGTGGGCACAACAACTAGATGCGCAGTGGGAGAAGCGGTTCGAACAAAGAGAGCCTCCCACCGAGGATGAGGTTGTACAAGTCGATCTCGGTGATGAGTCCTCTCCAAAGCCCATCTTCGTCAGTAAGAATCTGACAGACGAAGAACGAGAATCACTACTACAACTCGTCAGAGAATACATCGACGTGTTCGCCTGGAGCTACGAAGATATGCCAGGACTGAACCCCGAGGTTGCACTTTACAAGATCAATATCAGTCCGGACGCAAAACCGGTCAAGCAACAGCAACGACGGTTCCGCCCCGACGTCATGAACGCCATTTAAGCTAAGGTCAACAAACTGATAGCCAGCGGGTTCATCCGTGAGGAACAACATCCAGACTGGGTCGCCAACATAGTACCAGTCCTCAAGAAAAGTGGAAAGATTCGAATCTGCATCGACTTTCGCAATCTGAATGAGGCGTGTCCTAAGGATGAGTTCCCTTTCCCTATCACAGACCACATGATCGACAACACCTGCGACTTTGAGCACATATCATTTATGGATGGTTTTTCGGGGTACAACCAAATCAAGATGTTCCCTGATGACGGAAAGCATACATCATTCCGAACACCAATTGGCATATACTGCCACACAGTCATGTCTTTCGGTTTAAAGAACGCTGGCGCCACCTATCAAAGAGCTATGAGCATCATCTTTAGAGACCACCTACGCAAGATAGTGGAATGCTATGTCGATGACATCGCCGTCAAAAGCCGCTCTAAGGAAGATCATCTGCATGATCTGAGGACAGTGTTCGACCTGATGCGAGCACACAATTTAAAAATGAATCCTACAAAATCCTTCTTGGACGTATCCAGCGGAAAGTTCTTGGGTTTCATCATTACCTCCTAGGGTATCCACGTAGACCCTGAGAAGACGAAGGCAATCATGGAGATGGGTCTTCCGAGAAATCTCCACGAACTTCGAGGCCTTCAAGGGAGGCTAGCCTACATCAGGAGGTTTATCTCCAACCTCTCCGGACGATGTCAGCCATTCACCCACCTCATGAAGAAGGGCATTTTATTCGTATGGGATGAAGAATGCCAGCGCGTCTTCGACATCATCAAAGAATATCTGACGAACCCTCCAGTCCTGGTAGCCCCGGTTGCTGGAAGACCATTTCTGCTCTATGTACGAGCGATGGAACATTCTCTCGGTGCTCTGTTAGAACAAAACAATGAGGCAGGCCATGAGCAAGATATATATTACCTCAGCCGAATGATGATGGGGCCGGAGCATCGATACACTGCCGTAGAGAAAGAGTGCCTTGCTCTGGTTTTCGCCATTCAGAAGACGCGATACTACATTACGGAACAAACCATCTATGTCATATCAAGAGTCAACCCCCTCAGGGTCCTCATGACTAAGCCAGGTGTACTCAGCTCTCGCCTCGCTACCTGGGCGATATTACTGTCCCCCTACCACATGATCTTCGTCCTACAAAAGGCTGTTAAAGGTTAAGCTCTGGCAGACTTTTTAGCATCTCACCCAAGTTCAGAGTCAACCAGAATAGACGAAGAGATTCCAGATGAGGTCGCTAATTCAAATGTGGCCTCCCATGATACAGTATGGTGAATGTTCTTCGACGACGCTTCTAGAACTGGGCCCAAGGACAACATCGTCGCTGGAGTCGGAGTAGTACTGATTTCTTTCTCCGGGCTAGTGATCAATCGAGCTTACTCCCTCACGAAGCCCTGTTCAAACAATGTGGCCGAGTACAATGCTTTGGTCACTGGCCTTCGACTTTCAAAAGAGCTGGGGGTAGAGCACCTTGAAGCATACGGCGATTCACAATTAATCGTCAATCAGATTCGGGGTTCATACGAGGTTCGCCATGAAGACAAGATCCTCTATCACCAAATAGCGATTAAGATCATCTCGTCCTTTGAAGGGTTCTTCATAGAACACGTTCCCGGGCTCCAGAACATTGAAGCCGATGCCCTAGCAGGCCTTGCCGCTTCCTTAGCAGTTCCGAATCATGCTCATCATCTGGTTGACATCATAGGCCGTGAGTTGGTCTGTCCCAGGAATAATGTTCAATGTGTTGAGAGTTACTCCGCGTTGACAGTCGACGAAGCACCAGACTGGAGACAACCATTCATTGACTTCGTAGTCTACGATATCCTGCCAGAGAATCCGAAGGAAGCCACTTCTATCAGAAGACGTTCCCTCAGATTCTTCTATGATACAGAGACGAAAATGCTAAATCGGCGATCATACGATGGATTACTGCTTCGATGCCTGTCAAATACAGAAGCCAAAGAAGCCGTGCGTGAAGCTCATGACGGCATCTGTGGGGCCCATCAGCCTGGCCCGAAATTATAGGATCGCCTTCGACGAATGGGCTATTACTGGCCCACGATGGTTGCAGATACAATAGACTATGCACAAAATGCAAAGCCTGTCAAGTCCACGCAGATTTCATCCACCAGCCATCCGAGTTTCTACATTCGACGGTGGCATCCTGGCCATTCGAAGCATGAGGAATGGACATCATTGGTCCGATCATTCCACCTTCGTCCAGAGGACATCGCTTCCTACTCGCAATCACAGATTACTTCTCCAAATGGGCGGAGGCTGTTCTGCTGGCAGAAGTAAAGACTTCAAACGTGATCAGCTTCCTCAAATATCACGTCATCTATCGCTTTGGACTGCCCCGAAGGATCATCCATGATAATGGTCCGCAGTTTGTAAGCCATGCTTTCTATCGGTTTTGCGATAAACACCGAATCCAGAATATTGCTTCAACACCATACAACCCGTCGGCTAATGGTCTGGCTGAAGCATTCAACAAAAAATTATCAAGCTTCTCAAGAAGTTCGTGTCGTCAAACAAACGCGACTGGAATGAAAAGCTCGGCGAATGCTTATGGGCGTACATGGGCGTACAGTACTACAGTACGGACTGCCATCGGGAACACACCATTCTTCCTGGTATACGAAAGTAAGGCAATTCTTCCACTGGCGACTCAAATCCCCTCACTCCGTGTCGCTCTCACCTACCGATTGACGATAGATGATAATCACCATCGCCGACTACAAGAGTTGGAGGCCCTAGATGAGAAGCGCCTGTTAGCTCAACAGTGAATCGAGCTGTACCAAGCCCGTATCTCCGGAGCCTTCAATAAAAAGGTTAAAATCAGAACATTCCAAGTGGGCGATCTCGTTATGGCAGTTCGGAGGCCGATGGTTATGACTCACAAAACCACCGGCAAGTTCCAGCAAAAGTGGGAAGGCCCGTTCATTATCGATGCTGTATTCTCCAATGGAGCTTACCGCCTCACAAAACAAAATGGAGACTTGCTCATGTTGCCCATCAATGGCAAGTTCCTAAAGAAATATTATGTCTGAAAACAAATCCTTGAGGGTGTTGAGTTATGTGTCCTGTGGTACCGCTGAATTCACATTCCGACTACAAATCTGCCAAAGTGATGAGTTATGTGCCCTGTGGTACCGCTGAATTCACACCCCGACTACAAATCTGCCAGGGTGTTGAGTTATGTGCCCTGTGGTACCGCTGAATTCACATCCCGACTACAAATCTGCCAGGGTGTTGAGTTATGTGCCCTGTGGTACCGCTGAATTCACACCTCGACTACAAATCTGCCAAAGTGATGAGTTATGTGCCCTGTGGTACCGCTGAATTCACATCCCGACTACAAATCTTCCAGAATAACGAGTCATGTACCCTCTGGTACCGCTAAACTCACATCCCGACTACAAATCCTCCAGGATGTTGAGTTACGTACCCTCTCGTACCACTGAACTCACATTCCGACTCTAAATCTCCTGGATTGTTGAGTTATGTACCCGCAGGTACCGCTGAACTTATACTCTGGTCACTACAAATGAATCTATATCGCATCTTTTAGGTAGTAAGTCATGTATGATTATACCTCTGAACTCTCTTCCAAAAAGAGCTCCCTCCTTATGATCCAATACCTGTACTTTCAGTGCATAAAAAGGGTAACAGATCCACAGATTTTCCGAAACAACCACGTCGATGTTACCTCTGAGTTGTTTTCCCTCTATCAAAAACAAACCGCCCCTCACGTAGAACTTCCACGTCCTCATTACCTCTGAGTTGTTCTATGTACCCTTCATGGAGCCCATTCCTGCCATGTTCTCATTACCTCTGAGTGGGAAGGCTCCATCGAAGAAACCCTCATATTTACCATATCTTCATTACCTCTGAGTAAGTATGTTGGTTCTTCTCTCTCTCATCTTATTGTCCGTATCCAGAACCAGGATACGCCAAGGATAATTAGTCCACAAAAAGTCTCTCAAAGAATAGAGCGAACGTATTCTGTTCACTCAAAATCAGTTACATTCACATGACTACATCTCATGAGCAAGCCAGAAAAGTTCTCTATCATTTCATTCAGACAAGAAGAAAAAGATTACATTGATGCCCAAAACAAGCAAAACACAAACTACAGCTAAAGACAGACAAGAAATATCAAGACAAAGACGAATATTTATGGGAGCCCACGAATCCTAGTTGTGGGGGCGCATATACCAATCCCTCAACCATTTTTTATATGAAGGATCTATTTGAGCAAGAGCCTCGTCCGGAGCGAAAGGATCAGAACTCCCAAGACTACCGCCTTCAGACTGGGGCTCCTCCTTTACAGCAACTTCAATGTTGGGAGTGTCTCCCTCCCCTATGGGCGCCAGCTCTTCTTTTTGTTCCTCCATTCTCGGTATCACCTCCTCCTTAACGAGCGATGGCTCTTATTTGATGAAAGGAGGCAGCAGCTCTTCCTTCACAATGATCTCAGCCTTCGGTAGGGATGCCGCAAGAATCAAAGATAAAAGAAACAAAGTTAGAAGATAGTCAGGGCATTATGCGGCCCAGTCCAAACGAGCTTATGCGGTCCTGTTTGAGGGGGCTTCATGCATTTCGATTCAGAGGGACTTATGCGGCTCTGTTCGAAGGGTCATTATGCGGTTCAGTTTGTGAAGTGTTTATGCAGCCACTAGATAATTCCCATACGGCTCGGACATGGGGTATACCCCCATGCGGCTCGGACATGGGACGTACATGCGGCCCATACAATTTGAACAGTTCGATAAAAATAAGGGACGCATTAAAGGCTTGTGCATAATGCATGCAACAGAGCCATCTTTGTTAGGGTTTCGAGGTATACGATCCGCCCAAACCCTTACCAGCAAAGGTGGGGTGAACGTCGGGGTAAACTTCAGGCACCGTAGCTGACGAAGAAACTACTCCCTTACACTTCATCGCGGCTATAGAAGACTTAGGGGCCATTGTTGATTGATGAGCGGAGAAAGGAAGATGAAGACAGCAACTTAGGGCAAGGAGAGTTGAAGACGAGAGAAAGTAAAGAAGTCTCCCCGTTCCACAAACCCTCTTATTTATAGACAGACAAAAGGGGGGATCATGAACCGACGGACGCTTCGATCCTCGTGCTACATAAAGAACAGAATCGACTCTTCAGGCATCGAGGCAAATCTGAATATTTAAAACTGACCCTTGGGATCCTGCCCCAAAAAGCGGCTTTAAATCCGAGAGCAAATTAAGGGCAATAAATGAGATGCATACGTGGCAGGGAGACGTGGCAGGGAGCCTATGCGGCCAGACAGTCCATGCGGCTAGGAAGTCCCTGCGGCTAGGAAGTCCATGCGGCTAGGAAGTCCATGCGGTCAGAATATCCTATGCGGCCAGAAGAGCTTATATATAGCCATGCTTCTTATTCAAAGTATTTCAATTTTGCAAATTGAAAACTTTGAAGGGGGTCTTGTAGAAGCATGGAAAAAAGACAAGAAAAGCCCATGCAGCTCAAAACAGAAGGAGCCTCATGCGGCTCATAAATCCTTCAGGATCCCATACGGCTCACAAACAGAAGGAGCCTCATGTGGCTCTAAAAGTCCTTCATGCGGCTCGGATGGCTCCACGCCATGTGGCCTCACGCTGTCCGATCCGACAACTGGCCATAAAGCAGCAGCTTGAATTAATTACTCTGACGGCAGCCTTGACAATGACAGCTCTGGCAAATGACAGCTCTGACATAAAAGTCGAAATGATGACTCTGACATGATGGCGTATTCCTAGGGAAAAGAAGAAAATCTTTTATAGCTGGCACGATCCACCAACTCCAAAGCTCCTCATGCGGCTTCCACTCCTATGCGGCTGCCAGCCCTATGCGGCTGACACCTTCATACGGCCGCCATTCTCATGCGGCTGCCTCCTTCATGCGGCTGCCACTTCTATACGGCTGCCACCCCTATACGGCGGCCACCTTCATGCGGCTGCCATCTTCATGCGGCCGCCTCCTTCATGCGGCCGCCATCTTCATGCGGTTGCCCACCCTCATGTGGCCACCACCTTCATGCGGCTGCTACCTTCATGCGGCTAGAATTATGGAGGGGACACCCGTATACGGTTCACTTAGAGACCGCACTCATGCGGCTCTGCCAGACGCCCCGAAAATGACAGTTGAGACACGTGGCGCTCCTCGCGACAGTTGAGACTCGTGGCGGTCTTATCCCCCTCGGAGTTATGGCTGCTAGCAAATCATAACAATCCCAGATTTGTTACAATCATCATAATTACCCGGATCAAATCAGATTTATTACAATTAAGCAGATTGAACACGTGGCGGGAGATCCGAGCCTGTCATGACAAAACATGAAGATTCGTGGCAATCATCATTAATTGCCCATACGGATTTGGTGCAATCAAAAATTAACTGCCCAGATGTGATGCAATCAAGATTAATGGTCCAGATTATTGGCCGCCGACTTTTCAAAGGGAAATCATTACAAATCCTAATGATCACACCCCACTCCTATAAATAGCAAGGTGTCATTCCCTTGCAAAAGAGATTCTCTCCACCCCGCTGGACACACAGAGAGACGAAGGCACGCACAGAAGAGTCTTTCCACGCATCCCGAGATCATTTCTTCATCAGAGCCAAGGCTACGTCCGATCGTCCAAGGAGTAAGGCAGAGCTGCATTCGCTTTCCCGAGCCTCTATCGTCACCCCCCAGAATCAAAAATAAACAACCGTACTTAGATTGCTGTACCTAGATTTTCATTTCTAGGCTTTCTTTGTGCGAGCGAGTTTGTATTGCGAGTCTAAGTTCAGTCCTATAAATTATTCTGTACTTTTACAATCAATGGCAAACAATGACGGGACTACCCTAGAGACTGTTGTGACCTGGACCAACAGCAGGACCCCTTAGCAGTAAATGACACTCCTTTAGTCTAGGATGTCTTTTCATTGTATTTACACATTTTGGATTACTGTATTTAATATTTGAGATGTTATCTGGATTGTGATATCTTAGACACTTAGACTTCTATCTGGTTGTATCTCTGTGGATTTCATTTCTTTTCATATCTATCTATCTTATCGTTTCTGTCTTAGATGTGATTGAGACTGTATTCTGCTATGTCACCACCATTCGGAGTGTATATACTGTACAGGTACCTTATATATTGTTAGATGATTGACCTAGGACAGCGTTCTACCACCGACACTGCGGCATAGGATGCACGTGCCCACTTTTCGTGCCCTTACTCTAGGGTGCGGGTCGTGACAATATATATATATATATATATATATATATATATACAACTCTTACTAAATGAAATAGTGTTGGTACCCACATGAAGTGCTTGCATAACCAAGTGCTTGGGTCACTACACCAAAAAAGGCTTTTAGAAACAATTTTTATATGTTCCTAATATTTTTAGGAACATATCATAACCGTTCCTAAAAGTGGCGTTGCAATATTTGGAATACTTATACAGCGTTCCTAAATTTAGTTTGGAACATTTATCAGGCGTTCCAAAATTAGCTTTTTGGAACATATATAATGTGTTTCTAAATTATTTTTGGAACATATTTGAAATGTTTCTAAATGTCATTTTGAAACGCTTTAAGCTCGTTCCTAGATATACTTGCAACACTTTTACATTATTATTATGGATAATTTTTCAACACTTTATTAACATTCCTGTTTATTTCTTTATTTTATTTTTTGTATTCCATTTTTAGTTTGAACCACAATTAGGCTAAAGATACAAATTAAGTAATAGCTTAAAAACAATAGTCAATGAGAGAACATTTGAGCAAATTATTAACACATGCAAAACATCTCTTCCAGAGATCCATAATATTACTCTTTTAAAAGAGATAACATTTTAATAGATTATTTCAAAAAGACACCAGTCAAAACATTCCTTCCAAATGGCAATATAAATATCACAAGAGAAAAAACATTATACATCTTCGCCCAAGTCACAAATATTCACCATACAAACTAAAATACTTCAAAATTATTATGAAGTACAAAATATGATAGCATTCATCACCATTCTTTGCTGAAGGGGAACCCCCATAGTCGGGAGCACGGACCTACAGTTGCTGTGCAAGAACTCGTAGAACCCGAGTAGGATCTTATCGAGCCAATTGGCATCTTTGCCAACATAAAACCTCGTCTTCCCTCGGACATGAACGACTCCTACAGACTTGGCCCGCTCCAACAGCTTGATCTCATCCTCAACATAATCAAGTGATATCTCATTAGAGTTTGCCTCGATATGTGCATACAAACTATCGATAACTTGACCAACAAAGTCATCTCCTTCGGGATTCAGGGAATCTGCATACCCATACGGAACGATGCACCCATAGACCCCACCAAGCCTTAGCTTCCATAGGATGACTCTATCTTCAGGAGCAACTTTAGCTACCAGCAAGTACCGAAGAGTGGTGAAGATCGTTACCTTGTGTACTGACCGCATATTCTTTATGTAGTGACGGGGTATTGGGGTCATGCCATCTTGGATATTGTTGTAGAAGAAGCAAATGCCCGGTACCCTTTGGATATCCGAATTTGACAAGAGACCTCCGAGGCACTCCAGAGTTACCTTGTTAGTCATTTCATACTCTAGTTTTTTCTGCCTCCCGTAATACCACCCAAACATTATAAATGCAAGAATGAAGGATATAGCAAAGGGAAACCATCCACCTTCAAGGATCTTAGTGAAGACTGCACTCTCATAGATGCTTTCGAGAAGGAAGAAGGATGCAAAGTATAGCCCGACAATAATGGGAGGAGTTTTCCAGATAATGATCATAACCAATGATCATGACAAGTATACCGACAACACCTGTAGAAAAAAAATACTGAAAGTCAGTTCGTTCAAGTAGTATGGATATTTGCTTAAGTTTTCTCCTAGCCCGACAGTTTAACTATAACTTGGAATCTGTTGTTTATCCTTTTAATTTATCGAAATAGCTGTCTTTAAAAAGTAAACCGTTTTATTTTCATATAAAGACAGGTAAGAACACAATAACTTCACTGAAGAATGTTGAGATATCAATTACAAACATTAGGCTATCAGATAATCTTCCAACTCTGCATAGTTGAATCTACGCCCTGTTATCTTATCCATGTATAACAGCAAGTTGTAACAGACCTACTTTGAACTATCAGGCTAAATGTAACATGTATTTTCCTATACTACTAGGCTACACCTAAAGACAATTTTTCTAGTAGTTACATACCAAAAGCATTTCCAATGTCCTTGTCGTCACCAGAAACAAGTATTTCAGACACACATAAGACCATGAGGATGTAGTTGGTTTCTGGGAAGTATACCTCGCCGTCCTGTGTTGGGATGTATGAACCACCTTCACACGAGGGAAGTAATATAAGACAACCGATTGCTTGATTCCGGAGAAGGTGGCAGAAATTAAAGACTGAAAGGCAACATTTGATGCAAGGGTTGCAATGACGAATATGGGCCAGTAGACTGGATCAGGTACAAATTTATAGAATCCGTCACCGAAATTATTAAGGTGCTTGATCAAATACGCTGTCTGCCCTGCATATATGAGAAGCAATGACGGATATATGCCGAAATGAATGCCATCTACAAGTACAGTTGTAATAAAATTACACATCATGTATTTAAAGGCATCAGTAGTATGAAAAAAAAATACTCCTCTACAATCCATGGTGAAATACCTAAATTGATCTCTTGTTGAAATGACCAAGATAAGCAAACATTGCTTCAGCACCTCATTATTGAAACTCATGGCAAGGAAGAGCTGGAGGAAAGAGAAAATCCCAATACCCAAAAGAAAATAAATAAGATACAGAAACTTAAAAGTAAAAAAATGAAAGCTATCACAACAAAGCACAAGATTGCTGCAACTAGCTATTGGACAACTTTCATGTAATAAGACAAACAAATTTACAACATATACTTGTATATATTTAGTTAGCTTTTTCCAATTCTCTTTATATTCAACAAGATGCAGTCAACAAAAAGTAAACTACTTCCAACAACTTAAAAATAGAACAAATTACAAAAATTACTACTTCCAGTAAATAAAATTAAATTTACTAACAATAAATGCAGCTGCCTGTAAGGAAATAATTCAACACCACCCCAAGCTTACTATACTCTGCACCGAACATTGTGCTTGGCATGACAAGAACTGGGATGAGGCCTCAGATGGATATTTCCCTCTACTTCATGAATGGTATGATGCATGGTCCATTCTGCAGCCAACTGGATGTTGATGCATAGCAGACTAGTGCATAAGAGATTAGATAGATTTCTCTATAAGAAGGATTTTGAGATGGTGAGTATTCATATGATTAGGATGGAGGCCATACAAAAGATTAGGTACTCGAGCAACAGGAAGAAGCTCCCTGTTTTATGTGTTAAAATTGATAGGTAAGACATTTATATGATAGTCATCATATGATGATGCTTATATGAAGTGTAGGTACAAACTCATTGATATGAACAAGACAACATAAATTCACTACATAGCCAATAGATTTTAGATTTCCATGACCATTATCTTTTTCTTCAATCTCTCTGGATATAATGCTGTAATAGGTTGCACCAAGATAACTCAATAGGGGGCGGTAACATTTCTTAACAATGACGTGTATCGGATATGGTTCTCTGCTTTTAGGTTTTGAGTGTCTCTAGGCATGCATTTTGCACAGATAGATTCGTGCTAAACATAATCTAGACTCGAGATAAGAAGAAAACTAATCTAATATGTTCACAAGGTATATGGCCTTATTTACATATGTACATTTATAGACACATATACATGTATCTATAAGATTATACCATATTGTACCTCTATTAGACTTGTACCCGATAATGTGTTCCTATCTGTGTCAATGTCTGTATTCATGCAACCTACGTGCTGAAACTCGAGTAGGCTCTGGACCACAGTAGTGACTAACTCCAACCTAATATTTGTGGGATCACAGTAGTCACTCAAACTACTTGCTTGTGACTACAATAAAACTAATCAAATGTTGAAAGAACACATGATGACTTGTCATCTTAAGGCTTCACTTATATTAATCTTACTGCTGTCTCCACAGATTTCAGGAGACGGTTTATGACTACACTAAAACTAATCAAATGTTGGAATTAATCTTACTTCCGAGAAAATTGACATGCAACCATGTTAGCAGCTCTTGCACATCTTGAAGGAAATTGGACTCTTGTTCTTCCGAGACCAAATGACACAAATTTGATAGAGCTAATCCAATCCACAATCCAATTGAAGGAAAAAAGAGAGACAATAATACTATTGGGGCTACTACGTTGTCAGTACTAACCTTCGGGCCACGTGTCGTATCTCTATTGGAGAAGGTTGCAAAAAATTTGGGATGAGTCCGATGTGGAACAGAGGAGATCAGTAGAGAGTGACATGTCGACGTGCGAATTTCCAAAAGGCAAGTTTTAGAGGAAAATCAGAAGAAAGTACCTTTGTAGACCGTGCCAAAACCCCCATCACCGAGTTCTCTGGAAATGTCAAAGCCATTAGTGGCCTCCTGAAGTTCGTCATAAGAGAAGATGTGGGTCTGATAGTTGGATTCACCCAATTCAGGGTCTTCCTTGGAGGATAACTTCCAACAAAGAACAGCACAACACACTGCAATTAGGGTGGCAGCTTTTATGGTAGCACCTACAGATTGCATAATAGAAAAAAAAGTATATAAAGTAGTCATACTACTAAAATAATGGTGACTGGCTTGCTACTTAAGATCATTCAATATTAGTTCAGTTCCTGTTTTCGTATCAGAATTGTAAGATGAAGAGTATGTTATGTTACCTATTGTAATCGCCTTCCTACTTTAGCATTTGTTGCATCAAAAACCATCACGTAGAAAGGTTAGTAAACCACACAAACTGAAAACAAAAACTTGTACATTTATCCATATTTTGATAGGAAAGGCTTGGATAATGACGATGATGATGAAGTTGTACATTTATTGGCGCTTTGTAAGTAATCTGCTTCTTGGGATTCAAATAATAGCATCTCTTGCAAGTATTCCATATTACAGACTGAAAATATCTATAAAGGAAGTCCTAATTCCAAGTTGCAAGAAACAAATATGTCTCAGTTTTCAAAGAAAATAACAGAAGTTTGACATTTGATACTATTTTTTAGCACAAGAAAAGCTATGTCGTGACCAGATAAACAAAACTAAAAGAGGCAGTCATATAAAATTCTCCTAATTATAATCCAAAATATGAATCCTTGTCTAATCATTCACTCTTTGTTAAGTATGTCAAAATGCCTTTTGGAAACCAAGCCCTACAATAATTTTCAGATACTATTAGGTATGATAACTATGGCAGATAAATTGAACAATTAATTCAATAAGATGATCTCATGATAGGAGCAAGTAAAACTTGCAGTTTTGTTTCATTTAGTCGACATAGCGACTATGATGGTAAAGACACCCTTATAAGGAATTCTTATTCGAATTTCTTCTTGCATACAGTTGCAGGTGACCAACATTTACATCAAAAAGATCCATCTAGTAATAAATGCCTAATCCGCCAACAATTATAAGGCTTAATTTAGCATCACTTTTCATGCCCACCACATAATGATTTTTTTATTGCATATCATCTTTTTCACTACATAGCCAATAGGTTTTAGATTTATATGACCGTTATCTTTTTCTTCAATCTCTCTGGATACTAACTTCAAACGAAGTGTTGATATCAGCTTTTGTTAAGAGAGCTTCCTTCTGCAAGTGCTTGAACTTTAATTATCCAATCATGGTCCAAACTGTACAGTATTTCTATAAATAATATTAATGATCTTTCAGAAGAGAGGTAAACAGTGTGATAGTTATTGTAGAAGTACAATTTACTTTATTCGCAGAGATGGAAAACAGTAATTACCAAGTTGAAGGAAGCGGGCATAGTCCATACAAACTAAAAAGCCGGTGTACAAGAGTTATTCTGACAAGATAATACATTCTTCTATTTTGCCAAATGTAAGAAAATTAATGTTTCTGGTTTCTCAAGATCTAGCAAGGAAGGGATAATAAAGCTAAATAAAAATACCAGTAGTGATCACTGATTCCATGTAAATATTAGTTCTAACAGTTAGTTCCCTCCATTTGTATTTGCCAGAGTTAAAAGGAATAATGGCACCTAGGCCACAATACTTTCACCAGCATAACATTATTAAGCAGGTAAACTATACCATTAGTGATGCCTATGCTAGCAAGTACATCTTATAACGAGAAAGATGATCACTTAATGTAGGTAAGTGGAGCAGTTAGGAAGAAAAGCTAAGGGAAATAATCAGACTCTTTTTGGAGTAGTTTTTCTTGCTTTGTGCTTGCAATAAAACTAAGGGCTCGATCTTATACATGATAAATTCTCGAATTATTCAATAAGTATGTATAATATCACGAATTTAGCAACTAATTTGAGGGTTAAAGGAAATATTTTTTGAACAAGCATACATATTTTGCACTATTTTGATCCAGTGTCTGCAAATTATTCAAGAACGATGCATGATGTTGCTCTGAACTATAAGGTTAATCAAGCATCTGAAGCACATGCATTGTTCACAAAGGATATTAATAAGTTTCATTTGCACCTTTTTCAACTCTGTTCTATATTTCTTTCTCAGGAAAGCTTAATTGGCGCTTCCGCATTCTTCCCTCCCTTTTAGTATCTCCATCCTCGCCATTTTCTCTGGAATATTGAACAAGGCCATCAAATATAATTAAAATCAATAACTATATAATTAACCTTGTGAACTACGAGATCTATACCTCCCCTCAGCATCACCTAGAATCCTCTGCACAGTAACCTAAAATTTGCATAGCAGCGAAGTTATCGACAAATACATGGAGATTATGTTGAAGTAAAGCCATTGTCGGTCACGTGATGTGCTTGACTTTTCTAATAAAGATCAGCATTTGTGACAATTTGGTATGTTATCTCTGTATTGGTGTATGGAAACCTGTGAGCTCCAGAGATTTCCATAAATACCTGGCATAGGGAATTTAATGCTATAATTTCAAAAAGAAGAAGAAGAAGACTGAGTGCTCACATAAAGGATGGCTCCAACAGTGGATCCCTGGAGTGGCAGAGAAACAGAAGAGTTGAAAGCCACAAAATACTCTGCCAATAGATGGTGGCCTCTCCCAACACTCTAGACTTGGCTGATCCCTGCATATACAGACGCAAAGGGCCTTATAGAACTCTAATTGCAGATCAAATAAGGGAGGGAGGGACTGTTCTCACTGTCGTCGAAACCTGAAACTAGTAGGGTTTAATATATTTTTTGAGTCCCTTAGTACTGATTATATAATACCTAGCTATTGTGCAACTCCAAGTATAAAGTTCCATGTGTTAAATCCACAAGCAGTGTTTAGAAAAATGGCAAGCACATTGATGATTTGTGTCAAAATGGCAAACACATTGATGATTGACCAACACTTTCTTTGTCTCAGAGATCCATTAGTATTCATGTATTTTAAAAAATATACTGCCACAGATCATATAGTCAAAGATTCGAAAGACAGAAGTCAGAGAACAAAAAAAATCCCTATTAAATTAAAATGATACTTACAGTGAAGTAGTTAATATTAGTAGAACAATTACATCAGACAATAATACCATCAAAAATAAAATTTTGTAAGTCCAGATAAAAGAATAGTTACAAATTTACAAATAAATAAATAAATATGAAATCAAAAAATAGTTCAAAGTCCCCATCACAGAACATATAATCAAAGATTCAAAAGACAAAAGTCAAAGAAGAAAAAAAAACCCTATTAAATTAAAATGATACTTACAGTGAAGTAGTTAATACTTAGTAGAACAATCAACAAAAAGAAAATTTAGTAAGTATCCAGATTTTGACACTAATGTCCGTCATAGGGAAAAACTGCTTGTGGATTTAACACATGGAACTATTTTGAATTGGTGTTGACGAGTTGTATTTACACTCTTTGTTGAGTTTTTACAATGTAATTAATCACCCAATATTAGTATAAAGTTCATATTAGAAAAAAAAATCATTTAAGAGTCTTTTACCTGCAACTTTTACAAAAAACTTCAACAGATTTCTTACCTCATATATGTCAGTGTCATTTTTGTGTAGTACATAGTACGTAAGTGTTATATGGGTACATGTGTGCCTATGATTTAATCTACATATGTGTTATATGCATTAAAATAAGATTTGTTCAAGCCTTCAAGGATATGCTCACTTTTTGAACAACAGAGTAACTATATTATCTGTCATACATATAATCATGTTCGCCATCTATTAATTTTGAGCAATTGAATTAGGTTTCTATGTAAAGAAACTTAAAAAATCCACAATAAGCTTTATATTGATGTTGGAATTTTTTGGAAGAAAGCCATGAAATACCTGTAGCATGTCAGTATCATAACATCCATGAGGGATAGATGTCTTTTGTCTATCACCAACCAAACCCCCTTCCAAACTGGCAACTAAAGAAACATGCATTCAATAAAGTGAAGTGTGGCATTTCATCGAACACTTCATACTCAGTACACAAATTTTCTTTGGATAATAGACATAATACATGTAAAAAGACTACCTATGATTTGAAGTTGAATTTAACATTTGCAATCAATCATCTTCTCACAAATTAAAGCAGCTATAGTCAATGCTAGGAGACTAAGCAAACACTAACAATCTAATGTTTAAACTATACAAATAAATTTATGAAAAAGAGAATTGGGACCTTCCTTCAGGCGGTTTTGTAACCGACGATCTTGATGCTGAGTATGTGCTCGTCATCGTCGTGCAGCACGTTTGCTTCTTTGGCAAATCCGACCTCTCCAACCTCATTGGTTGTCGAACCCCTCCAGGCTTTTGTCCTCGTCCTCGATGACGGCCGTAATTGTAGAGTCCTCGAGAATTTTTTTGAGGGAAATGAGTGTTTCCCTCCTAATACTTTTCATTTGATGGGTGAGAGAGTTTCAGGAAAACATTTGGGGGGAATGAATGTTTCCCTCCTAAAACTTTTTCTTTTGGTGTAGTGAGAGGAGGGTTTATTGCTGGAACAATTCCTAAAAAGCACATGAGATGCACATGTATGGCATCATCAATTTGGAACACCTTTATAACATTATTATGGCATTACTAAATAAATAATTTTCTGAAAATTAAAATACAATATATTAGGAACGCTTTTAAAATCTGGAACACATTTATTTTGTTGCAACACCTAGGTACAGACAATAAGCGTTCCAGATTAAAAAATGACTAGTGTTCCAAAATAGCTATTTTGGTGTAGTGGGTATGGATCTAGTCTACTGTTGCATTAGCAATCCTAGGAAATTAATGGATATATTTATATATACATGAGATTTCATGCATGCATAAAGTAAAGGTGTGTCAAGCATGTATATAGGAAAAGTGTGTAATGCAAAAGGGTTTAAATATATATATGTAACCTACTGTTGTTACATTCACCGTTGAAGAGTGAGATATAAGAATAGGATTTATCTAAAGGTGTCACATATTTGTATATAGGATTCTCAAATATGTGTCACATATACATATATATATATATAGGATTTATCTATAGGTTAATATAGGAACCTAAATGATGTCACATATATATAGGATTCTCATGAACATAGGTTCATATGCAGTGTACGTCATTAGAGAAGTTCATGCGCACAAGTTCATCATGGTATGTACATCAAATTAGAGAGGTTCATGCACACAAGTTCAACATGGTATAGCAAGATTATCAAAGGAAGAGGAGGAGTATATACCTCCTGTCGTAGGCGTACGCTACGACAGCAAAGGCACGCGAGGGTGCTGGACGGCGGCGACGGCACGATGGAAATGCGTCTCGTCAGTATGAGAACGTTGAAATGTCGGCAACGACAGAACGTATTCGCTCTCGAGATCCAACAGGCCGGTGGGGGCTGCTGGAGGTGGCGCCTCCCTCCTAGAGGGTTGCCGAATAAAGAGAAGGCCTAGCGGAGGCTGAAGTGGCACGCGGCGGCACAGCGCACGTAGTGGTAGCTCGCGACAGCGTCTACAGCAGCAGCTCGCGCATGCGCTGTGGGGCTCCGACGGCCTAGGTCGACTAGGGGGGTCGCCCTGGGGTCGTCACAGGTGGGGATGGCACGACGGCCGACAAAGACGGCACGCGCGTAGTCAGTGGGCGGCAGCACAGTCAGAAAATATGACAGTAGTGACATCAGCATATCGGCTATGGGGGTAGCAGTGGCAGCAGCATATCGAAAAAGGAGGAGAAGGAGAAAGAGATGATGAGGAGGAAGAGGAGGAGATGATGAAGAAGATATGAGGAGTTAGGGTTGGAGGGGGGCTGCTTGTTCGGCCAAGGGGAGCTGGTGTGTGGGGGTTTATTTATATGAAGGTGATAGAGAAGCACAAGCAGATATGTTTTAAGTGGGATACGAAGATCATGGGTGTAGAGTGTCTCGATTAGATCATGCATGTGAAGTTGGTTTTAAGAAAACGACTAGTCTTGTACTGTTCCTAATTTATAAGTCACGGCAATGTGTATATGATAATCAAAATAAAAGTGGGAATTCATTAATAACTTAGAAATTCATAATTAAATGTATTTAAACCTTCATTAATCTAAATCAATTCTAATTAAAATTTAGAGGGCTTATATCTTAAAACCCTAACCTTAATTTCCAAAATCCTTAAACCAATTTCCTAATCTAAAACCCTAACTCTAATCCCTAATTTCTGAAACCCTAATCCTAACCCTAAATTTCTTCCTTTTTTTTACCTATTTGATCAATATTTTTATCCTAAAACTTTTTTTTTTTATCTTTACACCAATTAACCAAGTCCGTCTATCCTAGTAGACCTTAAATTCAACGATGAATTTATTTCTAAGGTGGGTAGATTTGTAACCCCTATTCCTAAAATTTTAAAAAATATTTTTTTATATGAATTAAATGGTGATTTTTGGAATTTTATAGATATTTAATTAAATAGTTATTATGATAGAATGCTCTAGTTATGGTTAAGATTTGGAGTGCAATATGACGAAAATTTTTGGTATGGATTGTGTAGACGTATGCTTTGACTAGTATTTTAGCCATGGTAGGGAAGACCAAGCCAAATGTATACTCTAACCAGGAAAACCAGTCAAAGTTGCGAATTAACCTTATAGACGATTTAATTAATTATTAATTAGATTATTAATTTTTAGGAGATCCGATTGTGCCAATTTAGCCCGGACTTGACCCGAACCCAACCCAGGCCCACGTAGTCGGGTAGTGCATCCAAAAAGGTCCATGTAGATATAAATTGTATGTATATTTTGGTAATATATTTTAATGATCCTTATTTTATTTTTATAAATAGATGTTATGTTTTGTATAGAATGTTATTAATATTTAATAAATATTCTTTTGTGGAGAAACCTTCCCTGAATTTATTAGGGCTATTTCCCATTTAAATAAAATTAGAATAAATAATTTTTGGGATATTGCTATATTAATGCATATAATTTGTTACCTTGGATTAACGAGATCTTATTTATCCTTATAAATGATATTATATATATTTATGGTACAAGCAGGGGTTGTATTTTAGAATATTTATATTCCTAGTATTTATCTAAAATAGGTGCATAAATATAGTATTATATATATATATATATATATATATATATATATATATATATATATATATATATATATATATATATATATATATATATAGGATGCGGATCAAAAGCCCCCCTTAGAAAGCCCCCTAAAAACCCCCTCACTCTAATTCGTAATTTAATGTTAATATTAATATTAATGTTAATATTAAGTTTAATGTTAATATTATATTAAATACAAAAATTAACATTAAATTTAACATTAAAATTAATATTAACATTAACATTAACATTAACATTAACATTAACATTAACATTAATATTAACATTAACATTAACATTAACATTAACATTAATATAAAAATAAAAAAATTAATATTAACATTAACATTAATATTAACATTAATATTAACATTAACATTAACATTAATATTAACATTAATATTAACATTAATATTACGGATTAGAGTAAGGGGGTTTTTTAGGGGGTTTTCTAAGGGGGGCCTTTGATCCGCTCCCATATATATATATATATATATATATATATATATATATATATATATATATATATATATATATATATATATAAATAGATGGTCTGTCTTCTCCGCTGCTGCTCTCTTCCGAGGAGACCCTAGGGTCTCCTCCATCCGGATCCTCCTGTGCTCCACGTCGGCCCGGTGTGTGATGGTTTCCCTGGCCAGCCGACTGTCTGGCTTTGGTTGGCCATCCCCCTCCCATCCCCCTCCCTCCCCCTTTACTACCTCCCCCCTCTCCCTCGGCCCCGCCGCCCCTTCCACCATCCTCTCCATTTTTCTTCTCTAGGCCCCACCTCGGTTCCTCCATCCACCAGTCTTGCTTTCCAGGATTCTCAGGCATGCCCCTTCCTTCGAGCGGGCAGGAGCTCCACCCCCCTGCGATGTCTCTGAAGGCTCCCAGACCCCCCCAGTTTAGGTAGGGAGCACGCAGGCGTTCCGCGCCCGGCAGCCACAACCGCCTCAGTTTCAAAATTTGAACGGGACAGCCGTCCCATCGGGGTGGGAGCCCTACTGCGTTGCAGGTGGCGGCCTTCCCATCTCCAGACCCCTCGGGTTTGCAGCCGTAGGCTCCCATCTCGAGGCGACCCCACCACTTTTTCATCCAGCAGCGCGTAACGCCTCATCAACCTCAGCATTCCCCCTCGGTGGGTCCTACCGTTATTACGCCCCGTTTGATTCCTTTGGCGGTCCCCACCCTATTACTTCTGATTTCTTTGGAGGAGCACACCATGGCCTTTACGCATCCCCCTATGCTACCCATGGTGGAGTCCACCAGTCTTATGCTGATGCTTCTTGTTACGCAGCGGTTCCTTACGCTCCCTCAAGAGGGCCCCACCCTGATCCCTCTGCTGCATACTACGCAGGAGCACACTCGGGCATCTCCGCAGCCTAGCTCGCATATTTTTCCCTCCTGCTTCTCGCACAATCCGACGGGCCTGCCAACCCCCATAAGAGCTACGCTCCATCTGTCGCTCACCCCGAGATCTACGCTGTCCCCTCCACCCTCTCTCTTCTTCCTTGTCAGACTCCCGCCATCCCCTCCTTCCCTTTTGATCTCCTCACCGGCATACCAGCCCACGACCCCATCCTACCCCAGGCCTCCACGTCCTCTGTTCCGGCATCCACCGCTCCTTTTGCCTCCGCGGTTCGTTTCCCCGAGCCATCGACGGCCTAACCCCCATCGATATCGGACGGGCGTGGGACCCACCCCGCGGGGATCAGTGTAGCCACCGACATCCCCCTTTCGGCCGAGGAGGTCCTTGTCCCCCACCCCCCCCGGCTGAGGTTGGATCGCAGGTAGTGTCTACCCCCGCCCGTGGCGCCTCCGCTGCCTCGTCCCACACCGCTCCTTCGGCTGTCCCCTCCTCCCTCACCCTGGCCATCCCCGCTGCCTCCCCATCCCGCCCTCAATCGAGCCACTCCCAATTACAACCTCCGCCCACCGGGGGAGTGATCCTAGTTTCGTCTTCGCTCGAAACGGCTCAGCAGTCATACACCGTCAAGCTCCGTCCGGACTTAGCAACCTCGAAGAAGCTTCTCATCCCTGACATCGAGCTCCCGGACATTACGTTTCCTCAGTACTCACCAGTGCCTCTGGTTCCGTTTACCGACATGAAGATGAACTATCTGTCATCCTCATTCCCCCACACTTTTATCCTCAAATTTTCTACCGGCTGTCCCAAACTCTCCTGGGTTCAAGAGGCGATAGCCAGCTGGAGTCTCTCTGCAGATTACCGAGTGGCTCCCCTAGATCCCGGGCATATTCTCCTCCACCTCTCCTCCGACACCGACCACAGGACTGTATGGTCCAAAGACACTTGCAGGATCGACTCCCACCAGATGAAGATCATCAAGTGGTCTCCAGGATTTACCACCAAAGAAGACTCTGCGAGGGTAGCCGCCTGGGTGACCCTGCCAAATCTACCCCTCATGTGCTTTGTCCCAGCGGCACTTAGGCATTTTGCCAACTCCTTCGGAACGTATGTGGCCACGGCACCCGAAACCAGCAACCTAACCAAGGCTCACTATGTCAAAATCTGCATGGAACTCGACCTCACTTCCGAACCACCCAATTTTATTACTATAGAGCTGGGCAATCAGACACACACCCAACAGGTCCTCTACAACAACCATATTATGTACTGTAACCACTTCCATTTAAGAGGCCACCTCCCAAAGCATTGCCACCGTCTTCACCCAGAACTCAAGAGGAAACCTACTCGGAAAGACAAGGAGTCAGCAGAAGGAAGGACACCCATGCCACCCCTTCTCCCTCGCCCGAACTCGCATACCCAATTCGGATCCAGTGACGGCAAAAAGGACCAAAATGAGCCCACTAGCAAAGCCCTGATCGTAGCCCCGATCACCAGCAACACCCAAAATCTCACTCTCTCAAACCAATTTGATGTTCTAGAGTCGGAAGACGAGGAACCACTATCAGAGTCTGCCTGTACCATTGATAATCTAGCACTTACCGTCACAACGCCCAATCTCCCTAACACGAAGGACGTTGAGGCGAGCAACGACTCCAGCAATGCTGATCAATATTGCACCTCTGTAGATCCTGTTGAAGAAGCCCTCGCTATCCTCGGGCCAGACCAAGTACAGAGAGGTCTACAGATTCAAGCAGCAGGTTATCCCTCCAGCAAACTATCCTTATGATCGAGAACGCCAGCGACTCCCTAGTCATTCCCTCCGAGGACCATATCCTGGACTCCGCTGGAGAACTGGTCGGCCTCCCCACGGGCCCACCCGAGCATTCCACTAGCGACTCTCCCACCCCGACCAAGGCAGAGGCGTCATCTTCGCGCAGGGACAAAGCCACCTCTGCGTCAATCTTGCGCGGGGATAAGGTCAAGAAAGGAACCGACGAAACCATAACCATCCTAACTAGATCCGTCGCCAAGCGGAACAAAAACTAACCCCCACACAACTTCATTAGTGCTTAACATCCTATCGTAGAATGTCCGTGGCCTGGCGAATAAACCCACACTAAGGAGAATTTTCGGACTTCGAAAAATCTACAAGATCGACATTCTCATTATTCTAGAACCCAAAGTCCCACCCAAAAGATTAAAATCTATCCAGTTGCAACTGGGCCTCCCCATGGCCAAAGCAGGCAGATACGATATTTGGACCCTCTGCACGCAGGATGTCAAAATTGAGGTCATCCGAGACTCTTGGCAGGCCCTCACATGCTGGTGGAAACACCCCAAGCTACCAGAACGCACCATCCTCTCAGCGGTCCATGGCAGCTGCGATATTGCTGAGCGGAAACACCTCTGGAACGACCTCCTTGACATCCATCTCCACCACACCAACTCTCCTTGGCTGTGCATCGGGGACTTTAACGCAATCACATGCAAAGAAGAGAAAATTGGAGGCCAGCCCCCCCGACATCGGCCATATAAGACTTCAACAACTTCATCTTCAATGCTCATCTCACCACACTTCAATTCACCGGCAATGCTTTCACCTGGTGCAACATGCAGGAATGCGACCATCGCCAATACTCCCGCCTGGACAGAGCCCTCACGAACGCCCACTGGCATGGAATGGGGATCACCACCAATCTGTCCCATCTCAACTCCTCCGAATCAGACCACGCTCCGCTGCTGATTGAAATAAAAAACAACACTAATCCTTTCAATAAGAACTTCCAATTTCTCAACTTCTGGACCGATTATCCCTAATTCTTGGGCATCGTCACAGAAGCTTGGAGTCGAAAAGATTCTCCGAACCCTCTATCGTGAATGTGCAACAAGCTCAGAGCTACGAGTAAAGCTCTGTCCAATTGGAGCAAAACTGCCTACGGGGACATTTTTCAAGCCGTGCAAATTGCAAAGGACGATGTCACCTGTGCCGAAGCCAAATTCGCTGAGGACCGTTCTGCAGGGGCCAGAAAAGCACCGAACCTCACCAAGGCTATGCTCAAATTCAGGCTCAAAGTTGAAACCGATTTCTGGAAGCAAAAAGTGAGGTTGAAATAGGACAGCGAGGGGGATAAAAACTCGAAATACTTCCACGCCTGTGTCAATGGACGAAGACACAAACTATCGATTCACCATACGGCAGACGACAATGGGAACATCATTACCGACTAGAATAGCATCCAAGCGACTGCCGCGAAATTCTACTCCAAATTATTCTCCAAAGAGAAGGTTCATAATGATTGTTCATTCCTGGACCAAATCCTCTGCCTCATTAACGACACTGACAACACCCAATTGGAGCGTTCCTCGACTGTCCAGAAAGTGAAAGACGCAGTATGGGCTCTGAATGAGCACAGTGCTCCCGGTCCGGACGAATTCACTGGGTTATTCTTTCGCACCTACTGGGATATTATCAAGTAGGACATCACCGATGCGGCTATTGCATTCTTCGAAGGTGCGACCTATCCTAAAGATATTTCTAGTGCCAAGCTCATCTTTATTCCGAAAAAAGACAACCCGAAGTCCTTTAGGGATTTTTGACCCATTAGTCTCTTCACCTTCACCAACAAGATCATCGCAACCAGAATGGCAGGGATTCTCTCTAAAATAATATCGGAGGAGCAAAGCAGCTTTATTCGCGGGAGAAACATCCAGGACAACATCATGCTGGCCCAAGAGTTAATCACCTGCATGAAGTTTCCAGCTAGGGGGCAACATCGCCGTCAAGATAGATATGGAGAAAGCTTATAACAGACTGGATTGGCAATTTATGATATGGGTCTTCAGGGCTTTCGGATTCTCGGAAACTTGGACCAACACCGTGTAGAGATCCATTAGCAACTCGTGGTTCTCCACGGTTATCAACGGTCAGGCCGGCGAATTTTTTAAATCTAGCCACGACGTTAGACAAGGCGACCCCCTATCTTCCACCGTCTTTATCATTGCAGCAGATGCCCTGAGTAGAAACCTCAACAACATGGTCAATACCTCGAACTTCCAATACTATCACACATCCAGTGGATGTCCTATAATCACCCACCTGGCCTTCGCTGACGATTTACTTATCGTTTCATCGGAAGACGTTGGAACTGTCGAAGTGGTCCACAAAACATTATAGAGGTATTCTAGATGCTCCGGCCAGAAGATCAATCCTTCCAAGAGCGTTATCTACGCTCACCATAACATCAAAAGAGAGCACACAATCAATCTAGCCAACTTAACTTCCTTCTCTGTAGCACACCTCCCGTTCAACTACCTCGGCTGTCCCCTAGTGTACGGGAAATCCAACGCTCGCATCTTTGAGAATTTGATCACAAGAATCAGGAATAAACTCGAAGGGTGGCACAACGCCACCTTATCTTCGGGTCGCAAGATGATCCTTATCAATCACGTGCTCACCTCTATCCCCATCCATACTTTGGCCGCATGCTCCCCTTCCAAGAAGGTTATTGATACGATTGAACAGATCTTTTACAATTTCTTCTGGAGGCATTGCAACGGCCAAGACAAGCATCACTGGGCTAGCTGGGAATCTATGGCTAATCCTACGGCAGAAAGGGGTCTGGGATTTACCAAACTCACCCACATTATGAAATCCTTCTCGATAAAACTATGGTAGAATGTTCGCACGAGCAACAACTTATGGACCAGGTTCATGAAGGCTAGATACTTTAAGCACATTCACCCATCAGTGGCCATATCCAACAGTAGATCCTCAGCAGCTTGGCGTCGTATCCTTACAGGCCGTGACCTCGTCGAGCCTATAATTCGCCTACTATTGGGTGCTGGAGAATCGAATCCTTTCTTGGAGCGATGGACCAGGGATAGCTTAATCCCTAGTCTCACGGAGACCCTGAGAGACAACATGATTAGAGACATGTGGAACTCCACTACTAACGACTGGAACTGGGACAAAATTCACGAATGGTCTGGTACCGAGGCGGTAGACTACATCCGACGGAGCGGATTAAGTCTTGGTCGCGATGCCGACGCACTATGGTAGACGCTCGAGGCATCCAGAAAGTTTTTATTGAGGTCGGCGAGGAGTGCTGTCCAAGGGATCGGACAGGGGATCGGGCAGCCGTACCGTGGCAGTGTGCTCTATTGGGAAACCTGCATCCCTAGGAAGTGGTCCTTCCTAATGTGGAGAGTCATTAGAAAGAAACTGCCTACCGACGATATCCTCAACACCTTGGGGATTAGCCTAGCGTCAGCCTGCACTTGCTGCCCTGACCGTCAGATGGAGACCATTGGCCACATATTCTGCCAGAGGATCCTGCCAGAAAGTATTTGGAGAACCCTCAATCGGTAGTACAACTTAGTGCCGGATGGTGGACGCTTCTATGATCTGGCAGCCTATTGGGGTTCGGCCTCCTATGGCCACTAGATCGTCGCAGCAGCCGCCACGTGGATTATTTGGAAGAATCGCAACATGGCGAGATACGAAGGCCACCAATACTCATACGAGCAGCTCATCCGGGAAATCTTCTGCCAAATCTGTAAATGAAGCACCCTGTGCTCCCACAGTCCGACCGCATTTTGGTCCACGACCCACCCCTAGCTCTTCATCCTATTGTCCTTTCTATCCCTCTTCGATCCTTTTGATGGTATACTTGTATAGGCTTTTTCATTTTGTGGCTTGTATATGTGATCAGGCTCCATTTTGAGCAAAGATTAAAAAAAGAGGGGTTTTCTGAAAAAAAATAAAAAATATGTATATATATATACACTCCTATTCTTATATATATATATATATATATATATATATATATATATATTTTATATATATATATATATATATATATATATATAATATAGTAGTATATGTGTGTATATATATATATATATGTATGTATATATATTTTATATATATATATATTATATATATATATATATATATGTAAAATATATATATATATATATATACATATATATATATATATATACCCGGTTCCAAAAGTCGTATTTCGAAATCTTCGACTGGACATAATAGATGCGACTCAGAAGAGAAGGCCGCCGAATCTGACATTCGAATGATTTGGAACAATCCGGGTGAGTTTGATCAGATGACGTTAGTCCGGATCGTTCGGAGCAAGCAGTCAGTCTATTCTTCCTACAAGACTACCCTTATTGGAATTTGAGTCTGGTGACCTTGTGTATGAATCGAGGGAAGCTACTCTTTCCCTCCACTCCGGGCTGGCAAGCAATTCTCTCTCTCTCTCACTATATATATATATATATATATATATATATATATATATATATATATATATATTTGGTGTGTTTATATATATATGTATAAATATAGAAAGGGAAAAAGGAAGAAGAAAAAAATAGGGAATTATACTGTTCCCTTGCGGGAACAGTATAGGAAGGAACCCTAGCCCCCCCAAAGACTCACTGACCCCACCCTTCAAGAAACCAATAGTGCATATATAACAGATAGAGAGAAAAATCTCTCACAAATTCCCTAAAAACCTAAACCTAAACCCTAACCCTATCTAAACTCTCGCCGCACTACCCCCGATCCCTGGGCGGCCACCCCATGATCGTGCTCCGCCACACGAGCCGCCGGTCATCGAACAAAGTCACGACGGGCAGCATAGCAGTACATACAACGGTAGTAGGTAGCAGCCAGGTACCACTTTTGATGTCGATTATCGTTCAATTTGCTAGATTATTTTTTGACCTATTAAGTTCCTCGAGTAGTCTAATTGACCCTCTCGAAATCCCAACTAATGGATTCAGATATGGTAGCTCGATCAGCCAAGAAATTTGACGTAAAGTCGAAGAAAAAGCTGTATCTAGATAAACAGAGAAGTAGTCTAGGTAGCCCTGTTGGAAGACCAATCCCTGTTAAACTGTTAATAATTATTTAGATCTAGTTAAGTACAATTATAGACAACCTGTAGGGCTTCGAAACCTTTTTTGTAGAAGTCGATTTCATTGACTGCGCATCGAGAAATTGGTTTTCCAAAATTGATAAAATTGTTTTCAAAACATTAAGAATTTTAGAAAAAAATTTCGATAGGACATATGCCTCGACAAATCGGACGACGTGGTCGTAACCCATTGTTTGCCATAACAAAGAGTTGAACAAACTTTTGTATTCAAACATATAAAAGGTTCAAAAAGAACTAAACAAAAGATTTAAGTACAAGAATTTATGGGGAAGTATGATGGTAGAGATCGAGCACTGCAGCGGCTTCTTTACTTCGATCTGACGACGAGTTGAACTTGCTCTGACTTTCTGGTGCTTGTAGATGGAACTTTGGGTTGCTAATCAGGAAATTGCCAACCTTTTTAACGAAGGAGAACTCCTTCTATTTATAGGCCTTGCACATATACGATGTGCTTGAGATTTGTTGGACGCGGAGGAGCACTGCGCGTTAAGATGTAAGAGAATTTGTTGTCTTTGAACGATGAGGGATGCTGCTGAGCTGATACGTGGCTGACGTTGAGATTCCCTTCTATTAAGATCTTGGATGGTTATCAGCATAACCGAATAGACGGCACGTAGCGTACATTTATTGCTCGAGACTTTTTGTTCAGATGAAGCCGACTTGGTTTGGCTCCTATCCAAAGAGTCGGGTTTTGTCTCTATCTTTAGGGAAGTGGTTTAAACAAACCGATTGGATATTGCCTTTATCAATAGAACCAAATTTTGTTCTTATCTTTGGAGCGGTGGTTTAAACAAAACTGATTGGATATTGCTCCTACCAATAGAACTAAACTCCGTTCTTATCTTTGGAATGATGGTTTAAATAAACTGGTTGGGTAATATCTGAAAAGATATACGTGGAACAATGCTACCTCATAGGACTGCACATCTATGTGAGCTGCACTTCGGGTGAGACTTCGATATCACTGTACTTTTTAGGCGACAAGGAGACTTGTGTTTCAAAGACGACGGAGTCACTACACTTTTGGGTGACGAAGCGACTGCATTTCAAAGTCAACTGAGTCACTGTACTTTTGGGTGACGAGGAGACTATGTTTCGAAGACGATGGAGTCACTGTGCTTTTGGGCGACAAAGAGACTGTATTTCAAAGGCAACTGAGTCAATGCGCTTTTGGGCGACGAGAAGACTGTGTTTCGAAGACAACTGAGTCACTGCACTTTTGGGCAATGAGGAGACTGTGTTTTAAAGACAACTGAGTCACTGCACTTTTGGGCGACGAAGAGACTTTGTTTCGAAGACAACTGAGTTATTGTACTTTTGGGCGACGAGGAGACTGTGTTTCGAAGACAACTGAGTCACTGCGCTTTTGGGCGATGAGGAGACTATTGGTGGGGTTCTGTGAAGCCACTGTACTTTTACAAAGCAATGAGGGATATCTGAGAGCTTTGTGAAGCCACTGCACTTTTACGAAGTGTCTAAGGACTTTTTGAGAGCTCTTTATGATTAATGATGCCCCTTTGTGTCTGCTGAGTCAACGTATCTTTAATTACCGCCGTCTTTTAGGAAATTCAAGGAGTTTGTGGCCTAGGATTCAGTCAAATGAACCTATTAAATGAGATTCATTGTACCGAGTCCTAGGTTCATCCCATTAATTTGGGGGCCTTTGATCGATGGTACGTGGCGTTTGGGGTTAGACCACACTCAGCCTATATAAATGAAAGCTTTTCTGAGGATCTACATCCATTGTCTCTTAGAATTTCTGCAGTCATGCTCGATCCCAACTTAGCTTCAAATAGCTGTTGGCCTTGCACAAGTCGACTGTTGGTTGTAGATCTCTTCGTTCAAAGAAGTTGTGTCCTTCTAGAAGAATGACTATTGGGTTTTGAGATGCACTTGAGCGTTTGGCATGAGGAGTTCGAACCTAAACAACATCTTGGAGGTCTTCGTGGCCCAAGCTACCGGGTTTGGATTTATTGCCAACCAGAAGAGCCACATGATGTGCTCTGCCCTGCTCAAGAACCGCAGTAGCATCGCGATCAGGAGCTGCATTCTTGCTCGAGCCAATAGTTGCTTCATTAGCCATATTAGAGTTCCTCCGCGCCTGGCTAGGAAGTGGCTTGCTCTGACGAGGAAGTGATTCGCTCCGACAATGCTGCGCATCTGGGGGCTGCACACTTTCTGAAGACTTCCCATTTGTAGACTTTAGGCATTTTAGTCTTTATATGTAATCATGAAGAATCTGTAATAGATCTTTGTAGACATGATTTTAATAAAGAACTTTTTCTTTACATACTATCTTCATTCGTTTCTTATGACTTGTTCTTGTTTGCGCTTTTAGACAATCGTTATCTTTTGCGCTTTTGTGAACTATAGGCAGCATCTGTTGCTATCTGCGCTTATGTGATTGCTGCACTTTATTTTTTATGCTTCTACAAGACCCCCTTCAAAGTTTTTCGAACTTGAATCAAGCTCGAAATACTTTGAACAGAAGCATAACACGTGTCTTTTGCAAAAACAATACTCAGCACGCATGTTGACAGACTGTCGTCACGCTTAGCCTTCACCATTAAATGCCTTGAGCCGTCATTTCATTAAAAGTTGATGATAACTCCTCGTTTTTAGGGAACAGTCATCATGATCTCAACTCTTAATTCCCATGACGTTCGAAGAGTCTTATCGAATACGAAGTATTTTGCTGACGTGGCTTCCTATTATAAATAAGAGACTGTTTGGAGAGAGAAAACTTTCTCTTTGTCTTTTCTTCCAATCGAAGCTTTTGTCAGAGCTTTTTTCTTCCTTCAAACCATAGCTTTCCCGCCATGGCTTCGAAGAAATCAAGAACCTCGTAGGCGTCTGCGGTGACTGCGGCGATTACGAAGGCCAGAGGGAAGCGGCTAGCTTCAGAGGTTGTCAACATTGATGACTCTCCAGCTGTCGGCGTCGTAGTTCATAACGACGTGCGGCCACCGGTCGCAAGTAATATACTTCGACCTTTTGCTTTATTGATGCGCATGAGTGTTTACTCCTCGGAGTATTGTCTTGTAGATGTGTTGAAGCTCTTCCCACTGATGTGCATGGGCGCCATTCCTCGGAGTGGCGTTTCGAAGATGTGCTAAAGCTTTGTCAACCGACACGCATAGTCGTTACTTTCTACGAGGTAACGACTATGAGATGTGCTGAAGTTTTCGGTAACATGCAGGACTACTATATAGTGCCTGAGTGGATGCCCTCTCGTCGTACTACAAAGTAGTACCTACGCGGATACCATCTTGCTGACACGCGGTACAACTTTGATAGTGCCTGCACGGCTGCTTGTACAACGACTGTGCGGATACTTTCTTACTACGGCGCATTGCCTTCGCACTCTATTTTGCAGAAGATATTTTATATTTTTCTGACACACTTTGTTCATGTGCAGTTCCTGTGTCCACGCCTCTCTTCGGGGATATCCTTTTTGAATCGAGAGTCTGTGCCTTAGGCGTAATCGTAAACAAGGCACTCATTAATTCTGCCAATAATTGATTGCCCAAGGTCAACTGAAAGGGTGACTGACAATGATACGGGATCAACAACCTGTATATTTCTGTCATATGATAGATATAGGCAAGTTATCTCCCCCTTCTGATGCCGTCGAGATGCTGAAACCCTGGTTTTTATTTGGCGATCAGCTGGTTTTGGAATAGACCGAGCTCCTGGAGATAAATAAAAAATGGTACTTCAAGATTGACGGTCTCTCTTTGTATATTTCGTGAGTCAACCGGCACCTCCCGCTCTCGGTTTTCTTTTGCCTTGCTGAGAAGCTTCTCACGAAATAGGATTTGACCCCAGAGCAAGGGGGTTTAATGACCGGCCATATCCAGGTGGATAGATACTCTAAGAGGAGGGATACTTTCAAGAGTGCACACGATGGTCCCTCGTATACGCTGCGTCTTCTACTCCCTGGTCGTCTGCTCAGAGACTTTACCATGGAGGTGCATCCATTCCGAGCCTCTCTTTTTGCCAATAGGCTTCTAGCCACTGGATGTACATACCCAAAGAAGCTCTTTCGGGTCGAAGGTTGGATTCATCCTAGGGCAGAATGGTGCGAACTATCCCAATAGGTATTAGGTAGATTCAAGGAGGACACATGCAAGGTACGGGCTTACGTCGTGCCATCAGGGCTACCGAACATGGTATAGAGATCAATCAGTCTTTGTTTACGGCCTTGTTGGAACTATACAACCAAAATACTCGAACTTTCTTCACTTTGCATGGAGAGATGGGTTTGGCCCTCCATGAGATGCGCGCCATCTCGAAGCTGCCATGGGGAGACGAGCCATATGAGGAATATACCCCTAGCAAGGAAGAATTTTTAGCGTTGGTGTAAAGCCCAGTCCCATAATACGTAGGACTAGGAACGTAGACATGCCAGCTGTATTCATACGAAGTACATAGGTCTCGTATGAATACATAAGCTGTAAAATGCAGTAGAACCATAACTAATCTCATCCACACAAAATAAATGAATAAAAGATATCATATAATCAACTACGAATTGTCATTGGTACATAACTAATCTTATCTTACCTGGTAGGACGCCTGGTGTACTGCAAGGATCAAGGTGGCACGAACTGCGACTCCGGTACGACAACTATGCAAGGTGACCTCTGATGGTGGCACGGACAGTTCCATCCGGTCCAGGATGGTCAAGTTAGCTAGGGTCGATAAGGAAGAGGTATGGTATTGGCATGGAATAGGAATAATGGGCTAAATCACGAGATGGAGAAAATCGAAGGGAGTCAAATATTATATATAATTTTAGAAAATATTTGATAATATTTGAAATATAAATTATTAGCCAAAATATGCTCTCAAACAAATACTAAAAAAAAAAATACTAAAAAAAATCGAAAGTCATTTTAGGACGAACTCTAAGTTTTGTCAAAGTAGTATTTTAGTTTGAAACCTATATCCCTATAAATAAAAAATATTATAAGGAAACAAAATAATAAAATTAGTTAAGGCTAAGACCCATATTTTGTAAAAAATAAAGCTATGCTTTTTATTGACTACCAAGAAATATTAATAACATTTTAGAACTATATTATATTATATATATATGACTCTTCAAAAATAATAATAGTGTTAACAATCACACTAATAATATTAAGACCAAATTACTCATAATATTATCACAAAAATGATAATAATCATTATTATTATTATACACCATGTAAAATATATATATATATATATATATATATATATATATATATATATATATATATATATATATATATAGCTAGTTTTCTAAAAACAACAATAAAGTAATAAGAATCATATTATAAAATAACAATAATAATAATAATAATAATAATAATAATAATAATAATAATAATAATAATAATAATAATAATAATAATAATAATATAAACAACAGGAAACAAAAACACAAAAACCAAAAAATAAAAATAAAACAACCCAAAAGGGCTGCTGCTCCTCATTAGGAAAGAGGGAGAGATGATCGAGAGAGGGACCTAGAGAGAGGGAAACGAGGGATCGGGCGCTCACCTTCGGGACGCTGCTCCGACGCTGGGAGCGGTGTCGAAGGCCGGCGCGACGGCTATCTCGGCTGCAGATAGGGGCGGGTCTGGTCGATCGGGAAGTGGAAGGAGGAAGACGGAGCTGATGGTCGGGGGTTTGGCCGCCGCGGCTGTCGCGGTGGCGGTGGCGTGACTGGTGAGGGGCGGCGAAGAAAGGTGGAGGCTCGTCGGCGGAGGCGAAGGAGAAGTAAATGCGGGAGAGGAGGGCGATGCACGGAGGAGTAGGATCGGGGTTGTCGGCCGGCGGCCAAGGCGGTGGATGGTGGGTTTTGGTCGGGCTCAAGGGCTGGGCTTAGACTCGGTGAGGGGAGCGGCGGCGCTGGAGGCTGGGCGCGGTAGACGTTGGTGGGGGCGATGCACACACGCGTAAAGAGAAGGAGCGCGGCGGCTAGGGCACGTTCAGGCGACGGAGGTGGGATCACTGGATCTGGACACACGGCTCGCCAGAGGTCGGCGACGCGGGGACGGGGACGACGGAGCTCAGGTTAGGATTCTTCTTTTAATTTGTTGGTGGTGGAAAAATGGTAGGGTTTGCCGATGGTGGCCACCGGAGATGGCCGTGGTGGCGGTGGGCTGGTTGTGGTGATGGCGGGTGTGGAAGACTGTATCGGGATCACGGGTGGTGAGCGGGGAAAGAGGTTGTGTCACGACCCGCACCCTAGAGTAAGGGCACGAGAAGTGGGTACGTCCAGCCTACGTCGCAGTGTCGGCGGTAGAACGCTGTCCTAGGTCAATCATCTAACAATATAAAGTACCTGTACAGTTTATACTCTCCGAATGGAGGTGACAAACAGAAAACAATCTCAATCACATCTAGGTAGAAGAATGAAAGATAGATAGATAGACAGTAACTCAAAGAGAACAGTAGAATAGATGAAATAAGTCCAAGTGTCTAGGATAACATAACATCAGAATGTCAACTCATAATACAATAAGTCTAAGAGTCTATACATCTCCACATCTCAAAATACAACTCAGAATGTGAGACAAAAGATAATACAGAAAGACTGTCTAGCTAAACTAGTCTAGACTACATGGGCAACATCCTCAGCTGCAGGTGGATCCTGCTGAGGGTCCACAACATAAGCGTCATCTAGTCCTGCTCCATAATAGGAAGACACCAGGGCCTCCTCCTCATCCTCTGTAATATTTTCAACAGGTCCAATCAGGACAGGAACGAGCATAATACATCTCACGCAGTACATAGTATGATAGGAAATATAAAGCATGCAATAGAGTAAAATACAGAAAACGCTGAAGGAAGATACATGTAGCAAAAGAGAGAACTGTAATAAAATATCTACTATAATAGAGAACTAGCAGTGTCTAGTGAGTCAGAGTAAAATATAGACATGTGAAATAGCATAGGAGATTCATGACTACAGCTAGGAGTGATTCATGACTACAGCTACTGGGGTAATATCCACATGACTATTTCCACTCCCCCATCCCCAATCAATACACAAGGATCCGTTCAAGTTATGTTAAGATTCATGATAAGCCCATAAATGGAAGATTCATGAGAGGCTCTGTGAGCATGAGAGTACATGAGTCACAAGCGATTCGTGAATCTATGAAAGCATAGAGATACATGATGATTCGTGAAAAGCACAAACATGCTGTATCTGATGCTCCTGAAGGGGATAACATCTCATGAAAAGATCCATATAGTACCAATCCGTGATAACAATCGTGTCAGCATCAAGTAAAGTAATCTAGAGCAAGAATATAAATCCTGGCAAATATGAAACGGTCAGAGAATGTACTCGCCTGATAACTGAATGTCTGAAGAAGATATACTGTCTGAGGAGAGGTGTATGGCTCCTAATCAGAGCAATATAAGTCACAATGTATCCACAATGGTAAAAATAAAGTATACAATGCACACTACATGATTCTAGGTCAATCTAGTCAAAAGTCAACTCTTGGTCAACTCTAATAGTCAAACTAGGTCACAGGAAGTCAAACAAAGTCAATAAGGTCAAACAAGGTCAAACAAGTCAAATACTAGTCAACATGATCAATCTGGATCAAGTCTAGGTCAAACTTAGACCAACTAAGGTATTGGTCAAACAAAGACCAGTCAATAAGGTAATTAAGTCAAACATGGTCAGACTAGTCAAATTAGTCAAAGTTAGGCCAACCTTAGTCAACTAGTTAGGGTTTTAGTCAAACTAGTTTAAACTAGTCATTGTAGGTCAATCCTAGTCAATTCTAGGTCAATTAGGTCAAGGTTTGACCTAAGGTTGACTTTGGTCAACCTTTAGTTAACAAAGGTTAACAAGTTGGGTTTTGGGCCATTAGGTCAAATTGAGTTAGCCCCCAAGCCATAGGCTAGTAGCCTAGGCCATAGGCTATTCTTAGGGTTCCATAGGCTAGTGATTATAGGTTTCTATATAAACCTAGACTTAGCAAGTTATACATATATATATATATCTATATATATAAATATATATATACACATCAATCTACTATCTATATACCTATATGGGAATACCATATATACCATACCCAAAAACCCACATACATATGATACACTATATATGTGACCTAAAACAAATATATATATATATCAATATATATATACATATATATATATATATCTATATATAACTATACATATATAAAGAGAGGAAAGTGAGGGACATAGAGAAAGAGACATAAAGTGAAAGAGGGAAAACATGACAGTGAGAGAGAGGGGAAAATGGGGGTGACTGGACAGTGGACAGGAGGGGGGTGTTCTCAGATTTCCTGAGAACAGGAATTGCCCCCCCCACAGAAAATACACACACATACAATTCATATATACATATATGTATATATACAAACACAACTCCCTATATACACTACCAAATACCCCCAAAATTCACCCACACTCACACATACATATATACTATATATTTATACACTGATAATATACCAATACATATGTAAAACATATCAAAAATAGGTTTGAAATTCATTTCTGAAAAACTGGGAAAAATCCCAAAACTGGAAAATAGCACAGTGCATAGGTAAACCTGTGTAAACCCATGTACACATACTAAACCGAGCTATGGCTCGACACTAGTGGTTGGTAACTGAGCCCCTAGGTGTCCTCTAGTGTCTAGTGTCCCTAGGAGTCCACCACGACACGACACAACGTGTCCAACCGCCCAAAAACCCAATCGGGTAAATCAAGATACGCACACACACACGCAGTGTCGTGCACGTGTGCACTTAACTCTAGGACACGACACACTTGCACCCGTGTCTCGTACTCGTGCACGAAGGTGCGCCTAGGGGTTGGGCACGTGTCCAACACCCTACACCGTGTCCACGTGTCTCACAGTGTCGACACGAGAGCCGTATCAGTCGTGAAAACACGACTGATGCGCGCGTTTGGCACTGCATCGTGCAGTGAGTCACGCGCCTCGTGGACACGACACGAGCCACGTGGGGCCTCGTGGTCATGTCCACGTGTAGCCCAGGTATAGGGCTACACACTCGTGCAAACACGAGGTGTCCTCGACTCGTGTCCATACGATACGAAGGCCGTGTCCAAGTCAAACTTTCGACTGGACTGTGCGCGTGCACGACAGTGCACGACCAGTGCACGTGTCCTCGTGTCCTCGATACGACACGAGGTGTCCTAAAATTTTGGAGGCATGTGCACAGACACTGCCCCCTCGTGTCCACCAATTTTGGTGTGTCCTAGTGGTCTGTACAGTGAGAACTAAGGGGGTGGTAGCAGGGCACTGCACGAGGGCCTCGTGCAGTGGGTTCGTATCCGATTTGGACACGAACATGACCCAATTTTGTGTTCAGTCCAGTGGGGTTGTGACCTAGGTGTCTAGGGCTACCCAAAAACATATTTTGTTTCACATTTTAATAAAAACCAATTCTTTGTGGCATTTCAACAAATACAGTTTCCTAGTCTAGGATACGTGTCCGATACGGACACCAAACCAACTCAAACCTTCACCAAATTTGTCCTACAGTACCCTAGTACCTAGATGCATGCAAATATGAAGAGAAAACACAAAATTAACATGGTTTATGGACATTTACCTATTTGGTGAAAAATCAAGAAAACACCCAAGTAGGGGGGGTGTTCTTCCACTTGGTGATGCCCAAAAGCTTCCAAATTCCTTGATAGAAGGCCCTAACTAGTACCCTCTAGTGTAGGGGAGTCCAATGCAAGAAATTAGAGGTGATTTGGATCAAAATTGATCAAGTTGTGTAGGTTTGAAGAAATAGGGTTTTTCTAGGTTTAATTTCATGTAAAATGATCATGAATAATTGTGTGGGGGTTAATATAGGATGGTGGGCTACCAAGGGGGGTCCTTGGCCGGCCATAGCAAGGGGCGGGGGGGGGGGGTGTCCTAGGCTTGCTTCTTGGTTAAGGCAAGGACTTTCATGGTAAAGGCTTGATATTTTGAGTAAATCAAGCAAAATATCCTATGTAAAATATCTAGATATTTATCTCACTTTAACCATGACCAAGTATCTATCCTCTTAGTCATTCTAGGTTAGTAACCAACCTCTAGATTAGGCTAAACTTGGTTAGGGGCTCTCATGACACTTAACAATAATTAAACAATAATAAAAACACATAAATCTAAATAATTCCAAATAATTCCTAGAAATTTACCAAAATACCCTTTAGGCTAAAAATCACTAATTTGGTGTTCTAAGCCTATGGCTAAGCTCTCATGGTCATGGCAACTTCTAGGTTAGAGAAAACTAGGGTTTATACTAAGTTATACTAACCAAAATCACAAAGTCATAAGTCATGACTTAGCATGACTTTAGAAATGGTTTAACTTAACTAAAATCACCAGAAAATCATACCATGACTAAAATACCACTAATAAATAATAAAAATAATAAATTTCCAAAAATACCCCAATTTCAAAAAATAGGGTGTTACAAGTCTACCCACCTTAAAATAATTTCGTCCTCGAAATTTAGATGGTCGTACTCCTCCTAGGTCAAACCTCCAACAATCAGGGACGAAGCCACTACCTAGGCAACATACAAGGTCAAATAAGTAAAATATGGGTAGTAGACCTATACTGGGTCATGTCCAAAAATTGGCTGGCAGTTTTAGGTCATAAGGTGTCCTCAATTTAAATCGAAGCCAAAAGTAACTCCATGGGGTAAATCAGGATGGAGTCTCGGGTCAGGAAAATCGTACTAAGCAAATGAGGCACACAATGGTATGCCTGAGTGGGACACTAAGGTCATGGGTGTATTATGTCATGTCTAGGTCATGTATATAGAATTAGTTTTGAGAAAACAACTAATCTTGTGCTCCAAATTTAAAAGTCACGGTAACGTGCCTACGGTGACCATAATTTAGAGTGGGAAAGGTCTATGGCCTAAATTAAACAAAAGATTGTGATGCAATAGTGATGTAAAGGATAGGTTAGGTGGGACAGTCCTGTTTATAGGTATAGACTAGGAAGATAAGGAAACAATAAATCACAGGGCTAAAATGGTTACCATTCTATGGTCAGAGCTACTCTATCAAAAAGGCATAACATATATACACTAATTTATTTAAGGGAAAAATTCTTGACAAAAGAGTTTAGTCAAGAATTATATTAACAACTAAACTACTCCTACTCCTACTCCTACTCCTAAGTAAGAGATGAAGAAACAACAACAATCGACAAAATCAAAAGAAGTAACAGGTCAAAACTGATCACTAATAAAGAACAGGTAGGAGCAGATGGAATTGGATTTTAAGATAGATAAAATGAAGCAAGGTGGGAATGGAATTTAGAATAACAGAACCTACAAGCACATCGCCAACTGCCTGAGCATCCTCAACTGTCATGGCGTAAGCACGCCCCTGCTGACCTCTTCCAGCCTGCTGCTGGAACTGCAAAAATCTCTGCTGCTGTGGCTGTAATGGTCCTCTCTGCTGCTGTCCTACCGGAGCCTTGGCTCCTGCTCCTGGTGCTGCTCCCTGTGCTACTCTGCCTGTGTACTAGAAACACTCCCTCAGCTGGTGGTCTGCTGCCCCACATAGTAGGCACGAGCCCAACCTCTTCCTGCACTCTCCCCATCCATGTCCCGATTTCTTACAGTAGGGACAACTAGTAGTCTGCTGTCTCGGGGCCTGCTGCTGCTGCCTCGGCTGCTGATACTGCTGTGGCTGCCTCTGCTGCTGCTGATAGTGAGGCCTCTTGGCCTGACCTCCACTGCTGCCTGCTCCCTGTGTATCATGGCCCCTCTTGAGCTTCAGCTCAAGATCATCCTCAGCTGCCATCGCTCTTGCCAGAATCTCCTCAAAGGTGGCATTCCTGTCACTCTTGGTCAAGGACTTGACCTCCTTGACCAAGCCCTTCCTGAACCTCCTCGCCTTCGCTGTCTCGCTAAGGCCCTCTACAAACCTGCTCAACCGATAAAACTCACCGGAGTACTCCTCTACAGTCTGGTTCCCCTGAACCAGGTTCTCGAACTGGGTCTCCAAAGCACCGACTGCCTGATCCGGGAAAAACTTTCCCTTGAAGAGCTCCTTGAAAACTCTCCATGTCTGCCCTAGAGTGCCTACTCTCGGGTCCGTCTGATACCAGGTACGGGCAAGATCCCGCATCTGGCTGGCTGCTGCCTCTATCTGGAGTCCGACTGGTATCTCCGCCAGTCGGAAGATCTCCTCAATGTGCTCTATCCAGTCATCAGCATAAAGAATCCCCTCTGTCCCCAAGAAGTCCCTGGGGTTCATCTTCTTGAAGTCCTGAATGCCCGGAATCTTCTGCTGTCGCGGCTGTCCCAATCCTCCCTGTGGCTGGACTGCCAACCTCTCCATCGTCACTCTAGCCAGCTGATGGACCTGATCAATGCCTCTGGTAAATGCCGTCGTCTGACGCTGCTGCTGGGTCTGCTGCGACTCTAGGAACTGCTGGAAATACGTAAACATCTGTGCAGCATCCACAAATCCAGATGGCATCTGCTGCTGGAACTCCTGCTGGTGCTGCTGGTGCTGCTGGTGCTGCTGAAACTGTGCCTGACGAAACTGTAGGGGAGGCATGTCTGGGGTAGCTGGGATGGTCCCCCGAATAAGTAGAGGTGCACCCCCAAATGTGGCAGAAGCTCCCACATGAGCTGGAGTAAGGGGAGCTGCAGTCCCCGGGTCCTAGTGAGCTGGACGAGAGGTGGCAGACCTCTCAGTGGTGTCACCTGGACCGAGACGCTGCGATCGTGTCTCCACCATCCTGAAGACAGATCAATAAGGAAGTCAATAACGGTACAAGGATAATAGTATCAAAGGACAATATGAAATAGATTATACAGATTTGAACAATAGTCAGTAGATTCAAATCCATGGAAATTTCCTAATTGTGATTGAGTAACCACTCTCTCTAAGCCTATTCCTTAAATCCTATCACAGGCTGTAGTGATACTCTAGTTCGAATACCACTACATAAACTCGAGACCTGCATGGGCCACCACTAAAAACGTGTCACGACCCGCACACTAGAGTAAGGGCACGAGAAGTGGGTACGTCCAGCCTACGCCGCAGTATCAGTGATAGAACGCTGTCCTAGGTCAATCATCTAATACTATAAAGTACCTGTACAGTTTATACTCTCCGAATGGAGGTGACAAACAGAAAACAATCTCAATCACATCTAGGTAGAAGAATGAAAGATAGATAGATACACAGTAACTCAAAGAGAACAGTAGAATAGATAAAATAAGTCCAAGTGTCTAGGATAACAAAACATCAGAATGTCAACTCATAATACAATAAGTCTAAGAGTCTATACATCTCCACATCTCAAAATACAACTCAGAATGTGAGACAAAAGATAATACAGAAAGACTGTCTAGCTAAACTAGTCTAGACTACAGGGGCAACATCCTCAGCTGCAGGTGGATCCTGCTGAGGGTCCACAACATAAGTGTCATCTAGTCCTGCTCCATAATAGGTAGATACCAGGGCCTCCTCCTCATCCTCTGTAATATTTTCAACAGGTCCAATCAGGACAGAAACGAGCACAATACATCTCACGCAGTGCATAGTATGATAGGAAATATAAAGCATGCAATAGAGTAAAATACAGAAAACGCTGAAGGAAGATACATATAGCAAAAGAGAGAACTGTAATGAAATATCTACTATAATAGAGAACTAGCAGTGTCTAGTGAGTCAGAGTAAAATATAGACATGTAAAATAGCATAGGAGATTCATGACTACAGCTAGGAGTGATTCATGACTACAGCTACTGGGGTAATATCCACATGACTATTTCCACTCCCCCATCCCCAATCAATACACAAGGATCCGTTCAAGTTATGTTAAGATTCATGATAAGCCCATAAATGGAAGATTCATGAGAGGCTCTGTGAGCATGAGAGTACATGAGTCACAAGCGATTCGTGAATCTATGAAAGCATAGAGATACATGATGATTCGTGAAAAGCACAAACATGCTGTATCTGATGCTCCCGAAGGGGATAACATCTCATGAAAAGATCCATATAGTACCAATCCGTGATAACAATCGTGTCAGCATCAAGTAAAGTAATCTAGAGCAAGAATATAAATCCTGGCAAATATGAAACGGTCAGAGAATGTACTCGCCTAATAACTGAATGTCTGAAGAAGATATACTGTCTGAGGAGAGGTGTATGGCTCCTAATCAGAGCAATACAAGTCACAATGTATCCACAATGGTAAAAATAAAGTATACAATGCACACTACATGATTCTAGGTCAATCTGGTCAAAAGTCAACTCTTGGTCAACTCTAATAGTCAAACTAGGTCACAGGAAGTCAAACTAAGTCAATAAGGTCAAACAAGGTCAAACAAGTCAAATACTAGTCAACATGATCAATCTGGATCAAGTCTAGGTCAAACTTAGACCAACTAAGGTATTGGTCAAACAAAGACCAGTCAATAAGGTAATTAAGTCAAACATGGTCAGACTAGTCAAATTAGTCAAAGTTAGGCCAACCTTAGTCAACTAGTTAGGGTTTTAGTCAAACTAGTTTAAACTAGTCATTGTAGGTCAATCCTAGTCAATTCTAGGTCAATTAGGTTAAGGTTTGACCTAAGGTTGACTTTGGTCAACCTTTAGTCAACAAAGGTTAACAAGTTGGGTTTTGGGCCATTAGGTCAAATTGAGTTAGCCCCCAAGCCATAGGCTAGTAGCCTAGGCCATAGGCTATTCTTAGGGTTCCATAGGCTAGTGATTATAGGTTTCTATATAAACCTAGACTTAGCAAGTTATACATATATATATATATCTATATATATAAATATATATATACACATCAATCTACTATCTATATACCTATATGGGAATACCATATATACCATACCCAAAAACCCACATACATATGATACACTATATATGTGACCTAAAACAAATATATATATATCAATATATATATACATATATATATATCTATATATAACTATACATATATAAAGAGAGGAAAGTGAGGGACATAGAGAGAGAGACATAAAGTGAAAGAGGGAAAACATGACAGTGAGAGAGAGGGGAAAATGGGGGTGACTGGACAGTGGACAGGAGGGGGGTGTTCTCATATTTCCTGAGAACAGGAATTGCCCCCCCCCCTCACAGAAAATACACACACACACAATTCATATATACATATATGTATATATACAAACACAACTCCCTATATACACTACCAAATACCCCCAAAATTCACCCACACTCACACATACATATATACTATATATTTATACACTGATAATATACCAATACATATGTAAAACATATCAAAAATAGGTTTGAAATTCATTTCTGAAAAACTGGGAAAAATCCCAAAACTGGAAAATAGCACAGTGCATAGGTAAACCTGTGTAAACCCATGTACACATACTAAACCGAGCTATGGCTCGACACTAGTGGTTGGTAACTGAGCCCCTAGGTGTCCTCTAGTGTCTAGTGTCCCTAGGAGTCCACCACGACACGACACAACGTGTCCAACCGCCCAAAAACCCAATCGGGTAAATCAAGATACGCACACACACACGCAGTGTCGTGCACGTGTGCACTAAACTCTAGGACACGACACACTTGCACCCGTGTCTCGTACTCGTGCACGAAGGTACGCCTAGGGGTTGGGCACGTGTCCAATACCCTGCACCGTGTCCACGTGTCTCACAGTGTCGACACGAGAGCCGTATCAGTCGTGAAAATACGACTGATGTGCGCGTTTGGCACTGCGTCGTGCAGTGAGTCACGCGCCTCGTGGATACGACACGAGCCACGTGGGGCCTCGTGGTCATGTCCACGTGTAGCCCAGGTATAGGGCTACACACTCGTGCAAACACGAGGTGTCCTCGACTCGTGTCCATGCGATACGAAGGCCGTGTCCAAGTCGAACTTTCGACTGGACTGTGCGCGTGTACGACAGTGCACGACCAGTGCACGTGTCCTCGTGTCCTCGATATGACACGAGGTGTCCTAAAATTTTAGGGGCATGTGCACAGACACTCCCCCCTCGTGTCCACCAATTTTGGTGTGTCCTAGTGGTCTGTACAGTGAGAACTAAGGGGGTGGTAGCAGGGCACTGCACGAGGGCCTCGTGCAGTGGGTTCGTGTCCGATTTGGACACGAACACAACCCAATTTTGTGTTCAGTCCAGTGGGGTTGTGACCTAGGTGTCTAGGGCTACCCAAAAACATATTTTGTTTTACATTTTAATAAAAACCAGTTCTTTGTGGCATTTCAACAAACACAGTTTCCTAGTCTAGGATACGTGTCCGATATGGACACCAAACCAACTCAAACCTTCACCAAATTTGTCCTACAGTACCCTAGTACCTAGATGCATGCAAATATGAAGAGAAAACACAAAATTAACATAGTTTATGGACATTTACCTATTTGGTGAAAAATTAAGAAAACACCCAAGTAGGGGGGGTGTTCTTCCACTTGGTGATGCCCAAAAGCTTCCATATTCCTTGATAGCAGGCCCTAACTAGTACCCTCTAGTGTAGGGGAGTCCAATGCAAGAAACTAGAGGTGATTTGGATCAAAATTGATCAAGTTGTGTAGGTTTGAAGAAATAGGGTTTTTCTAGGTTTAATTTCATGTAAAATGATCATGAATAAATGTGGGGGGGTCAATATAGGATGGTGGGCTGCCAAGGGGGGTCCTTGGCCGGCCATAGCAAGGGGGGGGGGGGTGTCCTAGGCTTGCTTCTAGGTTAAGGCAAGGACTTTCATGGTAAAGGCTTGATATTTTGAGTAAATCAAGCAAAATATCCTATGTAAAATATCTAGATATTTATCTCACTTTAACCATGACCAAGTATCTATCCTCTTAGTCATTCTAGGTTAGTAACCAACCTATAGATTAGGCTAAACTTGGTTAGGGGCTCTCATGACACTTAACAATAATTAAACAATAATAAAAACACATAAATCTAAATAATTCCAAATAATTCCTAGAAATTTACCAAAATACCCTTTAGGCTAAAAATCACTAATTTGGTGTTCTAAGCCTATGGCTAAGCTCTCATGGTCATGGCAACTTCTAGGTTAGAGAAAACTAGGGTTTATACTAAGTTATACTAACCAAAATCACAAAGTCATAAGTCATGACTTAGCATGACTTTAGAAATGGTTTAACTTAACTAAAATCACCAGAAAATCATACCATGACTAAAATACCACTAATAAATAATAAAAATAATAAATTTTCAAAAATACCCCAATTTCAGAAAATAGGGTGTTACAGGTTGGGCTCGGTCGGGTCGGCCGCGGTGGTTATTTGTGGTTTTAGGGGTTTTTGTGTGATGTGGATGGCCGGCGGTCGCTGGCCAGGAAGGGCACGACGGTGTGGTCTGGCCGGGTGGCAGAAGTCGGGGGCTATTGTAATGGCGGGGTCGAGATGTCAGAATCCGCTGAGGGCTTCGGCCAAAATTAGGGTTAGAGTTAGGATTAGGGCTTGGGTTTGTATTATGTCGGAGTGTCCGACACGGGCTGGATTTGTGTCCTATATGACACGGGTGGAGTCGAAGTCGTGTCAGAGATGTATCCGACACGAGGAATTGATATAATTGTAAAAATAGAATAAGAATATGGATGGTGGAACATGGACACGATGCACGCACGATGAGATGTTGGTCACGGATACGATGCACTTATTTTTGGTTGTGGGGAATTTGTGGATGATGAATTTGTGGAGAAAAATAATATGGAGGAGTACCTGCCTATTTATAGGATGCGGGAATTCCCAGTTGGATAAGGATTATGAGTAGTTTAAACCCAAAATAGATAATTCGTAACTTAATTTAAAATCAACCAAATCCAAATCCAAATACAAATCCAATTTAAATCTAATTAAATTTTTAGTTTAAAATCAAATGGAATAAATCAAATTTCAAATATTTAACTATTTAAATAAATCCATAAATTCAAATTAAGATTTAAATCGCCACAATCATTTCAAAATATGTTTTCCAAAAATACTATAATAATAATTTTGAAAATACATTATTAATTAAAATAAACTTATAAAATATTTATGAAATATATATGTATGCACGAAAAATATTATTTATTATTAACAACTGTTATAAACGAAAGGCTGTTTATAAATAAAATAAATAAAATAATGAACTTGGAAATTTTGGTACGATAATTATTATATATATTTTGAAACTATAAAAATAGAAAAATAGTTTTCAAAAATATGTACGCTCGTACATATTCGCACTCGTCGAGCATTACGAAAAACAAAATCTTGCAGGTGACGTACGATATGTTATTGAGGCGTACACTTGCAAGAAAATTAATCGGTACCAAATTTATATAAAAAATATAGTAGAAATTTAGGGGTTTTACATCCTACCCAACTTAAAAGAATTTTGTCCTCGAAATTAAAAATTAGTAGGGGGTGAGAAGACACAAGGGGTATCGATGGAGAACAATCAATTATTTGGCGAGACAAAGAGATGATATTGGACATGCGATTAGCAAGCCGTGGCTTAAAAGATAACATTTTAAAGTTAGTCATGATAAGATACAAAGGAGTAATATGGTATCAAGAGAATAATGAGCGGCCTAAAAGATATGTTTTGAAAGTGGGTTGAGGGCACGATTTAAGAGGCGAATTAGGTTCATTCCTAATTTAAGCGATTAGAAAGTCATGATAGTAAATATAGGGACGAGAAAAGGATGAGTAGTTTAGGATGAAGATAAAGCAACATCGAGTGAGAATGGTTTCAGTCAATAGGAAGGCTAGAGAAAGTTCTAGTATAACGCCTTCGTCCTTCTAAAATAGGTGAAGTCGAAAGCAATATAGAGTTCGAAGGAGGCGTTATCGAATACGACTACATGGTTCAAAGACGACCGAATAATTCAAAAGGAGTTGCCAAGGCAGTCGCGGATGGGACTCTAGAGGACAAGTTTAACTATGTCCCCATCCACGTAGAACGATAGATAAAAGCGAACCAAAGTGCACTAGGTTGACCAGACCATCATGCACCGGTTCTGAGCAAACAATACATTAGTGGATGCATCCAATAATATATGTCATGAACAAGCTTGATAAAGAATTGAGCTTGCAAAAACTAGGCTACATTAGCATCATTAATCTAGATAGTAAAAATATAGGCACGATGGTAGATGAAATAAGAACAAATATGAATAGTCTATTTGACATTGATTGTAAAAGTACAGAACAGTTTTATGGGAGGACTGAACTTAGACTCACAATACAAACTCGCTTGTACAAAAAAAGCCTAGAGATGAAAGCCTAGGTACAGCAGACTAAGTACAATTGTTTATTTTAGATTCTGGGGGGTGACGATAGAGGCTCGGGAAGGCGACGGCAACCCTGCCTTACTCCTTGGACGATCGGTGTGCAGCCTTGGCTCCAGAAGATTTGCTTGGTGTTGAAAAAAATGCTCTCTTTGCTCTCTCTCTCTGCTCTTCTCTCCAAGTATTCTGGTGCTCTCTCTGGTCTCGAAAAGTGCTCCTGTGTGCGCCTCTCTCTATATAAGTATCTGTCTCTTTTTTTGCAAGGGAATGGCACCCTGCTATTTATATGAATGGGGTGTGATCATTAGGGTTGCAAATGATTGCTTCTTGGAGATGGCGGCGGCCTGTGGATTGGTTAATCTAGGCCATTCATTTTGGTTGTGATGAATCTGGACCATTGAGTGTAGATTACACCAAATCTTATCAGCAATTAATGCTGATTGGAATGAATCTTCCTCATAATGATCTTCTGATGTCTGCGAATAAATTTGATTTATTCTCCTGCCACGTGTCCCAGATTATTGGGATTTGACCCAATCTTTGATTGCAATAAATCTGAGAAATTGATCGGCTTAGGACACGCGTCCTAGGAGCCACTGGGGGGATCTGAACCGCATGAAGATTGAGCCGCATAAGAGTTGGGCCGCTTAAGGTTCGGGCCACGTGTCAGGGCTGCTCGGGTAGTGGCCTTTCTTCGAACTTTTGAACCGCATGGAGGTGATCATTGCGAGCCGTATAAGGATTCATCCGCTTGAGCCGCATAGAAATGGTCCACTCTACCCGCATGGGAAGGCCTCCGTTTGAGCCGCATGAGACTATCTCGGCCTGAGCCGCATGGCACGGCTTCATTCTGAACCGCATGGAAAGTCTTCGCTCGAGCCGCATATGATCGTCCACGTGGCAAGACCACGTGTCATTTTATGGATCTCGGGGATTTGTGTCAGAGATCTCTTTCTCTTCCCTAGGGGACTGTCATTATGACAGAGTCATAATTACCACTCTTGTGTCATGGCTGTCACTTTTTTAGAGTTGTCAGCCGTCAAAGCAATTAATGCAGCATGGGTCGAAGGGGAATAATATTACGCCACGTGTCTTCGGAGCCGCATAGGATGTCTTGAGCCGTATAGCCCCCTCGTGCCGCATGAATCTGTGAGCCGCATGGGCTTCCTGAGCCGTATAAGATTTCCTGGCCGCATGGATCCTTCTTTAATATTTTCCATGGTTCTACAAGACCCCCTTCAAAGTTTTCAATTTGTAAAATTGAAATACTTTGAATAAGAAGCATGGTCATATTCTTCTGGCCGCATATGAAGTCCTGGCCGCATGGATGGTTCAGCCGCATAAATGGTTCAGCCACAGGAGTGTCTCATCCGCATAGCTCTTTGCCACATCATTGTTGCCACGTATGGCAATCTTTTGCATTTAAATATTGTTGATTTGCTGTCAGTTTTAAAGGCCACTTTTTGGTGTGGGATCCTAGGAGTTTGGCCTTCATTTTCGGCGTCTCACCTCGATAACTGAAGGGTCGGTGTACGAGAATCGAAACGCCTTATTTTTTGTTTATAAATATGGATGAGTTTGGCCGGAGGGACTTTTTTACCTTCTCCTTCGTTCACTCTTTTTGCTGTCTCCTCTTTCTTATCTTCTTTTTTTCGACCGTCGAAGCAAATGGCTCCTAAGTCTTCCAAAGTCGTCTCCGCCGTCGCGAAGGGCAAGAAGTTGACGTCCTCGTCGGCCGTCGAGCCCGAAGTGCCCGAAGTGCCCTCTGATGTTCATCCTGCTTTCAATGGTAAGGGTTGCATTTGAATTTTGAGAACCTATGGCTCTGTTGCATATTTATGCACAAGCCTCCACCCAAGTTGATGGTACAGCCGCATATACTGTATGGGCCGCATGACCCACTCATATCCGAGCCGCATAGAAAATACCCCATGTTTGAACCGCATGAGAAGGATCTGAGTCTCTAGATAAAAACCGCATAAAGTCTCCTCTGAACGGAGCCGTATATGTTTCTAACAGGCTGAACCGCATGGCATTTTGTGCCGTATGAGCTCTTCTGTTAGAACCGCGTACATTCAACTGGTCCGCATAAGCTATCGAGCTAGTGTCATATGGAACTCCCGTCTGATTTGGGCCGCATGAGACTGTGTTGACCCGAACCGCATCGGCTTCCTCGAAACCGCATCTCCTGAGGCCCAATTGGAATGGACCCGCATAAGGCTTCGTTAATCCGAGCCGCATAGGCTTCCTTGGAACCGCATCTCCTGAGGCCCAGTTGGAATAGAGCCGCATAAGGCTTCGTTGACCCGAGCCACATAGGCTCGTGGGAACTTCTTTATTCAGTGATTTTTTGCTTTAACCATCTTTTAATCTTGTTTTTCTTTGTCCTTTTTTTCAGTGAACCTCCCAACCAACCCAGCAGGAGAGCTTCTTGTGGGTTCAGTTCAGTTCGCCATGAGAGTACGGCTTGATGACTTAATCCATCGTATAGTGGATCAGCTTTCCGCTAATGAACCTAGGGAGAGAGTGGCTGCCATTAATAACCAACCTTTCCACTTTTTTTGTTCCATGATGAATTCGGAGAAGCTGGATGGAGAATATCTGAAACTGGCTTTTCTCTTTGGGGATGCCTTTTTCCTAAAGAACTTCCGATTGCTGGATATTTCAGAGCACTAGGATTTTTCTGTAGACGGAGTAGAGATCCATATCCCCGAGATGGAGCGGTACTATCCTCTCTCATGGTTTAACATGGTACCGTTGGGCAGGACAATGGTGGGCACCCTGACTTCTACCCAACAGGGAATGTTTGTGAGCAACATCCACTACAACAGGCGTACGGGTTTAGTATGTACGGGCAAGGAATCAGTGAGTCGGACTATGATGGGGCTGCTCCCTGGCACTTTTGTAAACATGACTGGCCCTAATTTTACTTTCACTCTAGCTGATACCTTTCTGAATCAGCTCGCTCGCAAGGGGTCTTATCCCGTGGGCAGGTTGTCGCTGCTGAACTGGATCAACCCCATTCCCACATGGGCTAATCTTACCTCATGGATCTTGAGGAAGTATGGGGAATCCCTTCGGGAAATTGACCTCTACTACGCCGTCAGGGGTACCTGCTACGGGTTGTCCACTAACAAGCCTTTGTTTATGGCTCTTTTGGAGCTGTATAATCGGCGTACAGGGACTTTCTTTGCCCCCGGAGGAGAGCTGGGGCTTGCTCTCCTTGAGATGCACGCTGTTTCTAGACTGCCATGGGGAGGTGAAGCTTTTGAAGCATATACACCGACGAATGAAGAATTCGAAGACCTGTATCGACGATTTCCTGGTTTTGTCGCCGTGTACCAAGAACTGTTGTGCCATCATAGCGCCTGCCACCAGATGGCTATCTAGAAAGAAAATAGCTCAGAAGGGAGCACCCCTCACACTACGGCCTGGGTTTCGTATCTTTTCAAGTTGCGTCCCTTCGGCCAAGTTTCATCTCGAAGTCCTCGAACCCCGGAGGAGGTGAAGGACATGATGTTGAAGGTCAAAAGGTCGAGGTTTACCCGTGACCGGTTTGGGAGTCGCACTGATTCCCTCAGTTACTTCAACTATGGTACCCGGGAGATGTCCGATAAAGCGATCTTAGTCGGGTTTTTGATGGTGTGGCTACGCAATTGCGTAGTCTCAGGCGGCGCGAGTTCTATTGAAAGGATCAGCAGCTATTTCATTCTTTCTGCTGTGAAATTGGTCTTCAAGGTAAGACTGGCGCTCCTCCCGGCCATGGTGTGTAGCATACACCACGGCCTTCGCGCCTTTTCATCCAAAGTCTTTGCTCGTGATGTGATGATGGACTTTGAACGGATAGAACTACCATACCACTACCTTATGGGGTGGTTATTGATGCACTATCGACCATTGATGAGGCTAGGAACTGATGAAAATGTTATTGATGATGACGCCTTCCTTTTTCGGTACCATCATCAGCCTTGGGAGCACGATACCATACCGGCCTGCCGGAGGGCGTTGGCGAGAGTTGATGGGCCCAAATTCTTCGTATCTCTCCCTGAATTCACCCCTAGAGAAGTGAGAAGGGTACACATTGACGGCATTGATCCTCCCCAACTTTTATCTGAGAAGATGCTTCTTTGGTTACGCAACATCCGCCCCGCGCACCTGGTGTATCGTTACCGGAATAAAGTATACCTGGAGCCTTATCTGCCCAGTAGATTTTCCCGTCAATTTGGGTATAGTCAATTGTTCCTGGATCATCCTAGCGCTTGCTTGAGCTTTGAGGGCAGTGTACTCGATGGTGTCCGGGCTTGGCATTATTATAATACGGCCCATACCCGGGCCAACTTCTCAGTCCCCGATGCCAAGATGGTAGGGGATATCTTGTATATAGCGGCCCTTTATCATGTTGCAGTGAGCAAGCCTCCTGTCGATTTTGATATAAATACTAGCTTCATCGCTGGCACCGGTTTGGCTGAGAAGCCAGAGGGGTCCAAGAAAAGGAAGAGGGGGGCAAACAGGGTTTCTGCGCCGGACTCAGAGTCCACTAGGGCGGATGAGAAGGATGACGAACAAGATGCTGATGACTCATCGCATTCTTCGGACGAGGAAGTTGGGAATCAACCCTCTATCATGCCGGATGAAAGGGCTGCGGGTCAACCGTCTACTTGGTCTGACGAGGTGGTAGAGGATCAACCATCTGCAGTACCTGGCCCTTCGCGTAAACGAAGCAGGCGCGTGACTACCGCTGATGATCGAACCTATTCCACGAAGCACGCTGTGGTAAGACGTTGCAGGCTGTTTGTTGATGATGTGGACGTTGTTCCTGAGGTGATTTGGGCTTCAGCTGTTTCCTTTCTTCTTTTTCTATGTTATGGACTAATCATTTGTTTCTTTTGCTCTTTATAGGCGTCGAATGAGCTCGCTACTCAGGACCCGATTACCGAGGCTGACCCGGTCTTGTCTCATTTAGTCAATGATGTGTGCACTGCTATCATTGCTGCTGGGGTGCTTCCGGTTGCGGTCGAGGATTCCCACCTTGCTGGGATCTCAACCCAGGGGGATGGGGGTTTTACCGTGCCCGTCCCCGAGACATCTGAACCCCAGCATGATGACTTTGTGGATGGGGAAACTACGCCGGCCGTGAACGAACCGTTGCCTCCACGCTCTTCCCCTGGTACTACAAATCAAATGATAGCTCGTGAATAAGCCTTTGTATTCCATCATCTTATCTTTCAGATTATGTCGACTAATGGTTTACTTTGGATGTTCAGGTCCCAACCTTTCATTGCCAGTGATGGATATCGCTGGATCGAACCCTACCGGAGAGGGCCCGACGGAACCTTCCTGTATTGAGAGACCTTCGTCTGGGTCGAGCTCGGGGTCCCAGGTAGCAGTGCAGCTGGGACAAGGGACGATGCTTCCTGTGTCCTCCTTTGCGAATATAGTTTCGGGGGTCAACCTTTTCTCCCTGCCGAGCATCCAGGCTCTTCGGGCGGCGAAAGAGGAGTTAGCCGCCATTCAAGCATCTTTCCATACGGAATTTGCTTCCTTGGTGGCGGGTGTAGTTACTTCTGAAGCTGCTCATTCGGTACCGTCTGCCACTCTCCCTCTGACGCCGTCCTCTACAGAGGTCTTAGACGACGTGTTACAGGACGTGGTTGCCAGTTTCCATCGCCACCTGAAGAGGGGGATCGAGGCAGCAGTGGAAAGGGGGACTCCCTTTACTCTGGCCCGTCGATGTGCCAGTGGCCAGATTAATATCCTTAAGACACTCCCTGGCAGAGGGGAACTGGCTGCGCTTCTGGAGCCTAAGCTATTAGAAGCTGATCGTCTCGTGGCCCAGTTTTGCTTGTTGCAACAGACTGATTTACCCGCGGTCATAAATCAAGAGCACAACTTCCTCATTACCACGGTGGAGAAGGTGATGGCTGCCCGGGAATCGCTCAAGCCGGCTATATTGAAGGACCGCCGGGATTTGACCCGGTTGCACGATCAGTGGAGCCGTTGGGCTGACGATTGTGCGGCTCGGGAAGCGGCCGCCTCTCGCGGGATAACCGACACCCGGGAACAAATCCTCGAATTCCAGAGAAAGCTGGCCTTCTTAGAGTCCGAGCTGGAAGCTGCTTGTACTGAAAAAGGAATTACCATCCAGGAAGCTGACAAGCTTAGCAGGGCCTCAGCCAATCTTGAACTTGCCCTGAAGAAGATAGAGACCAACTGGCAGGCATATATGTATCTGAATGATGCGGAGCAACTATCCCAAGAGGTCGAGCGCCGAACTAAACAGAGGCTTGAGCGGGGGACTGTCTTGGTGAGAGACCGGCTCCTGGAATTGTGTAATGCTGAGCTGTAGTCGGCCTCTTCTTCTTGTTTTGTTCCTGTTTTCTTTCTTTCTGAAAGGGACGTGATCCCGAAAGATGTAATACTTTTTTTTCCTTCCTTCAAATAAAGAGTACTTTCCATTCTACCCTTCATTTGCATTGCTTATGGTACCTGTGATATGATAGTGGTGTTTGCCCTGCGCGGGGGACTTGTTTGTGGATTCGTCATCCATGGCATACCTTGGTTTTAGGTACGGATAACAAGTTTGATTAGGATACCTGGAACAGCCAAGGCAAAGTGGTCATGGGTGCTCTTGGTATCGAGAAAAAGAATGCCGTAGAGCAGCTGGGCTCCCGGGGCATGATGAGGTGGTGGGCTTGTGCTAAGAAGCTTAGTAGAGGATATTTGTGGGCCTATTTTCCTTGGCGTACCTTGGCTTAGGATACGGATAATAGGATGAAGGGGAACCGACATACTTGCTCAGAAGTAATGAGGACGTGGCAAGTAGGAAAGTTTTTTTAAACGTAGAGTCTTCCTACTCAGAGGTAATGAGGACATGGCAGGAGCGAACTCGACGGAGGATATTGGTGGTCAAAAGAGGACATTTGTGGTCAACAAAGGACATTTGTGGTCAACAGAGGACATTTGTGGACCTATTATCCTTGTCGTACTCTGGGCATGGGTACAGATAATAGGTTGAAAAGGGAACCGACATACTTACTCAGAGGTAATGAGGACATGGCAAGTATGAAGGCTTCTTCTACGGAGCCTTTCCACTCAGAGGTAATGAGGATATGGCAGGAGTGGGCTCAGTGAAGAGGGGGTACATAGAACGACTCAGAGGTAATGAGGACATGGAAGTTCTATATAGGGGGTGATTTGTTTTTGGCGGAAGTGGAACGACTCAGAGGTAATGAGGACATGGCCGTTTTGGAAATTTGTGGATCGATTACCCTTTTTGTGCACTGGGAGTGCGGGTATTAGATCATGAGGGAGGATCTCCTTCAAGAAGAAAGTTCAGAGGTATGATCATATATGACTTGCTACCCGAAAGAGTGACCGAGATGTGAGTTCAGAGGTACCAGCGGGTACATGACTCGAAAATCTGGAGAATGGTGAGCGTGAATTCAGCGGTACCAGCGGGTACATAATTCGAAAATCTGGAGAATTATGAGGGCGAGTTCAGCGGTACCAGCGGGTACGTGACTCGAAATCTAGAAAATTGTCGTCTAGACATAGTATTTCTTTAGGAACTTGCCGTTGACGGGCAATATGAGCAAATCCCCATTCTGTTTTGCGAGGCGGTAAGCTCCGTTGGAGAATACGGCCTCAATGATAAATGGGCCTTCCTATTTTGGCTGGAACTTGCCGGCGGTCTTATGAGTCATGACCATCGGTCTCCGAACTGCCAGAACGAGATCGCTCACCTGGAATGTCCTGATTTTGACCTTCTTGTTGAAGGCTCCAGAGATGCGTGCTTGGTATAGTTCGATCCTTTGCTGAGCTAGGAGGCGCTTTTCATCTAAGGCCTCTAACTCTTGTAGTCGATGTTGGTAGTTATCATCCGTCGTCAATTGATAAGTGAGGGCGACGCGGAGTGAGGGTATTTGAGTCTCTAATCAGAGAACTGCCTCACTCCTGTATACTAGAGAGAATGGTGTGTTCCCGGTAGCTGTTCGGACTGTAGTACGGTATGCCCATAAACACTCGCCGAGCTTCTCCTTCCAGTCGCGTTTGTTGGAGGAGACAAATTTCTTGAGGAGTTTGATGATTGTTTTGTTGAATGCCTCTGCCAACCCGTTCGCTGCCGGGTTGTACGGTGTCGAAGCAATATTCTGAATACGGTGCTTATCGCAAAAGCGATAGAAAGCGTGGCTTGCAAACTGCGGACCATTATCATGGATGATCCTTCGGGGCAGTCCAAAGTGGTAGATGACGTGATGCTTAAGGAAGCTGATCACGTTTGAAGTCTTGACTTCTGCGAGTGGGACAGCTTTCGCCCATTTGGAGAAGTAATCAGTGATCGCAAGTATGAAGCGATGTCCTAGGGAGGAAGGTGGGGTGATTGGACCAATGATATCCATTCCCCATGCTTCGAAAGGCCAGGACGCCACTGTCGGATGTAGAAATTCGGATGGTTGGTGAATGAAGTCCGCGTAGACTTGGCAGGCTTTGCATTTTCTAGCATAATCTATCGCATCTGCCACCATCATGGGCCAATAGTAGCCCATTCGGCGAAGACGGTCTTACAATTTAGGACCGGGCTGGTGGGCCCCGCAAACACCGTCATGAGCTTCTCGTACGGCTTCTTTGGCTTCAACGTTTGACAGACACCGAAGCAGTAATCCGTCATAGAAGCGGCGATACAGCATTTTCGTCTCTGTATCATAGAAGAATCTGAGAGAACGCTGTCTGATGGAAGTGGCTTTCTTTGGGTTCTCGGGCAGGATGTCGTAGACGACGAAGTCGATGAATAGTTGTCTCCAGTCTGGGGCATCATCGATCGCCTGGGCGGAATAACTTGCCACGAATTGCACGTTGTTCTTGGGACAGACCAGTTCGTGGCCTATCACATCCACTGATTGGCGATCATAGTTCGGAACTGCTAGGGAAGCGGCAAGACCAGCTAGGGCATCAGCTTCGATATTTCGGAGTCTGGGACATGTTCGATGAAGAACCCCTCGAACGATGAGATGATGTTGATTGCTATTTGGTGATAGGGGATCATGTCTTCGTGGCAAACTTCGTATGAGCCCCGGATTTGATTGACGATTAACTGAGAATCGTCGTATGCTTCAAGATATTCTACCCCCAGCTCTCTTGCAAGTTGGAGGCCAATGACCAGGGCGTTGTACTCTGCCACATTGTTAGAGCAGGGTTCCGTGAGGGAGTAAGCGCGGTTGATCACCAATCCGGTAGGAGAAACCAGTACCACCCCGACTCCGACGACGATATTGCCCTTAGGTCCAGTTCTCGAAGCGTCGTCGAAGAACATTCGCCATATATCATCGTGAGAGGTTGTATGGGAGTCGGCGACCTCATCTGGGATCTCCTTATATATCCTCGACGACTCCGAGCCCGGGTGGGCTGCCAAAAAGTCTGCCAGGGCTTGACCTTCGACCGCCTTTTGTGGGAGGAAGATCATGTGGTAGGGGACAACAATATTGCCTATGTAGCGAGGCAAGAGCAGAGTGCCCCTGGTTTGGTCATGAGGACCCTGAGAGGGTTGACTCGTAAGATCACATGTATCGTTTGTCCCGTGACATAGTGTCGCGTCTTCTGAATGGCGAACACCAGGGCGAGGCATTCTTTTTCCACGGCGGTGTATCGGTGCTCTGGCCCAATCATCATTCGACTGAGGTAATATATGGCTTGGTCATGGCCTGCATCATTATTTTGTGCTAGCAGGGCGCCAAGGGAATGCTCCGTTGCTCGTACATAGAGCAGGAATAGTTTTCCAGCAACCGGGGCTACCAGGACTGGAGGGTTCGATAAATATTTTTTGATGCTGTCGAAGGCACGTTGGCATTCTTCATCACATACGAATAAGATGCCTTTCTTTATGAGATAGGTGAATGGCCGGCATCGCCCGGAGAGGCTAGAAATGAATCTCCTGATGTAAGCTAACCTCCCTTGAAGGCCTCTGAGTTCGCGGAGATTTTTCGGGGGACCCATCTCCATAATTGCCTTTATTTTCTCAGGGTCTACATGGATACCCTGGGCGGTGATGATGAAACCCAAGAACTTCCCGCTGGATACGCCCATGAAGGACTTCGTAGGGTTCATTTTTAAATTGTGCGCTCGCATCAGGTCGAATACCGTCCTCAGATCCTGCAGATGGTCTCCCTTACAGCGACTCTTACGGCGATGTCATCAACATAGCACTCCACCGTCTTGCGTAAGTGGTCCCTGAAGATGATACTCATGGCCCTTTGATATGTGGCGCCAGCATTCTTTAAACCGAAAGACATGACTGTGTAGCAGTACGTGCCAATTGGTATTCGGAATGATGTATGCTTTTCGTCGTTAGGAGATATTTTGATTTGGTTGTACCCCGAGAAGCCATCCATGAACGATATATGTTCGAAGCCGCATGTATTGTCGATCATGATGTCTGTAATGGAAAGAGGAAATTCATCTTTGGGGTACGCCTCGTTCAGATTGCGGAAGTCGATGCAGATTCGAATCTTCCTATTCTTCTTGAGGACGGGTACTATATTGGTGACCCAATCGGGATGTTGCTCCTCACGAATGAAGCCGCTGGCTATCAGTTTGTTGACTTCGGCTTCGATCACGTCCATGATGCCTGGGCGGAAGCGTCGCTGTTGTTGCTTGACTGGCTTCACATCCGGCCGAATGTTGAGTTTGTGAAGGGCAATGTCGGGATTTAACCCTGGCATGTCTTCATAGCTTCAGGCGAACACATTAATGTATTCTCTGACAAGTTCTAGGAGCGACTCCCGCTCTTCGTCTGCTAGGCTTTTACTGACAAAAATTAGTTTTGGAGAAGATTCGCTGCCGAGGTCGACCTGTATAACCTCATCTTCAGTAGGAGGTTCTCTCAGTTCGAACCGCTTTTCCTATTGCACATCCAACTGCTGGGCCCACGGCTCTAGCTCGAGGATTTCGGGGATGTCTTCGTCTTCTTCATAAGCGTCGGCGAATGCCATGTTGACTGACAAGACTTGTCTGAACACATCTCCGATGCTGGTATCTGAGTCAGAAGTTGGTGACCCGGTTGAATGTGAATGCCAGTCGCATTCTTCATCTGAGCTTTCAGGAGTCATCGTAGGCGTTACATACCCTAACCCGCATCGAGTTTTCCTATAGTAGTCCCGTGGTTTGCCCGCCGGGACTGGCGGCTTCAAAGGTAATCGTCGCCCAGTGCCGTAGTTCAAACCTGGCGTCGTCTCCAGATCATACCCCTGTTTCTGCATGAGATATTTGGATTGGAGGCTATAGAGATACAGAGGCAGTCTTCCGGCATCTGACCCGAGGTCGGTTTCCTCTATGGTGAAGGGATACGGGTCATCCTTCTGGTCGAGGATGATTGGATGGTCCCCTCCCTCGATTATTCGGTAAGTGTCTTCTACTGGAGTAAGCTGGATCGCGATGTACACATTTGTCACCTGTGTGTGTAGGTGAGTGCCTATATCGTGTTCCATAGCATACATTGTACATAGCTTATTGAGCTCGATGTAGTTCAAAGATGACCCTTTATTGATGAAGTAAGGTATCTTTTCTAGGGGGATTATATCATCAGCGGAGGAAACATCAGTGTGGGCAGCCACATACTTGGCTAGCTCCGGTTCCTCTTCGGCTACCCCCTGTATAAATGAAGACTGAGAGGACGCCCTGGGCAGCTTGATCGTTAATGGTTCAGTTGATGGAGCAGAGCGTGGAGTTATTGGCAGACTAGTGACCCCCAGTTTGGCACTTGATGTGGAGCGAGTAGTGGCTGGTTCGCTAGAAGTGTCAGATCTTGCATCGGGGTGACGACCCTTCTTGGGAAGGCGTATCGTCAGTGGCCTATCGGAGGGATTGAGCTTCTTCGTTTGGGGTTGACCGACTCTCGGCAGTCTGATTGTTAGTGGCCCTGTTGTGGGTCTCGACACTTGGCCAGACCTTGGCAGCCGGATTATCATCTGCTCCTCCTACGCCGAGAGGCTGATCGCGTCCTTCCGCAGAGTGGCAGTAAGGGGTGCGGACCTGCCCGGTTTGTGAGCTTGGAGGTGGATCGTCAGAGGTTCTTCTGATCCTGTGTCTGTCTCGGTATGAGCTTGTACATTTCCTTCATTAAGGTGCCTCTTTGACTTTTCGTATAGGCAGGAGTCTGAGTAGTAGGATTCGACCCCTTTGAAGGGATCGATATCAGCAAATTCTGTCCTCACGAGGCCATGTTTATCGACATATTTGAAGCACTGGTGTAGCATGGAAGACACGATCATGTAATCGTGTATCCATGGGCGCCCCAAGAGGATATTGTAAGAAGTGTCTGCATCTATGACGTAGCAGGTGACTTCGGATTGGAGGTCGCCAATTTGACACTTCAGACGAATCTTTCCAATTGGGTAGCTCCTGTCCGAATTAAAACTGCTGATGGCGGTACTTGTAGGCGTCAGGCGGTACATTGGGATACGGAGATGATGTAGCAGACCCTTCGGGATAATGCTTATGGAAGAGCCAGGATCAATGTGCATCCGATCCACCTTTATGTCGCCGATGTATCCAGTGTAGTATAGCGGGCGATCATGCAGATTGGTCTTGATGAGCATGTCTTGTGGAGTGAAGACAATATTGGGCATCGCTCTTATGCAAGCGCTGTCCTGGAGATCCACAGGTGAGTCCTCCCTGGTGAGGTTGGATTGAGTCAGATAGGCATCGGCATTTTGGAGTGCTTCGCTTAATGTAATACGAACATCCTTAGAGAGCCTTAGGAGTTCGTACAGAGACAACTTGGCCGGTGTGTTAGCCAATTGAGCTAAGATGTCAAAGTTGTAGGGCCTTTCTAGCCCCTGAGGTGTCTCTTTTCGGAGGGATTTGTCGAAACGAGTCTCCTTTGGCCTAGGCTTGTCGGTCGTCGGAGGCTGATGAGGCGCTGGAGCATCAGTGGTAGCTGGCGGATGATCATCAGTCGAGTTCTCAGCCACGGGTTGGGATTGTGCTCCAGATCGAGTAACGACAGCCGTGACTTCTTTCACATCTGTCGAGATGGTGCGGCAGGATCTGACTTTTCTACTCTTCTTCTTGTGAATAGAAGGCGGAGCGGATTGAGTCACTTCAGGTACTAGATCCGGGTGGACCCACATGATTTCCCTCCGTGATGTGGTGAGGGGCACTAAACCAGCAGCTTGATCCCGGGCAGGTAGAACATTAGCAATCTCCATCGTCGCCAGAGGGATGGGTATAATACCGTCTTAAGTCTGTATTGGAGGGAAGCTGCCAAATTGTACGGACACCATGTTGGCTGCTGCGGTTACCTCCTCGAAATCGATGGCCAGAGCGTTTGAATCAATGAGGTTTTGGATGTATCGTTTTAGCTGGTAGCAGTCATGTGTAGCATGGTGAACGTAGCGGTGGTAATGATAGAACTTCGGGTTCTCCAGATCTGCTGGTCGAGGTTCCCATCTTGGTGGAGGAAGCTGAATTCTGTCTCCTTGTATGAGCATGTCCAAGATGGGCTTGACGTGACCGTCTTCGAAGGAGTAAGTGATTTACGGCCATTGTTTGTTTGCCGGCTTTGGCTCAGGTTTCTGTGCCGTATCGGCCACCGTAGCCTGCTTGCCCCTGCCATCTCGATTGTTGGAGGGACTGCCCCCATTATCATTATTGGTGTTAGGACGCTTGCCCTTGTTCTCTCCGTCCGAGATGTGCAATTCCAGCTGGCGAGCCTTCTTCAATCGTTCTTCGGCGCTTGTGGCGCTGATGATGAACGTCTTCCAGTCCTTGAATTGACTTTCGCCCATCCAGAGACTGATTGTTGGAAGGAGTCTCTTTTGGCAAATTTCAATCAATGAGGAATCTGGATTTCCAGAGGGCAACTTCATGGCGGTTTGGCGGAACCGCTCGATGTAGTTCCTTGTCAGCTCCTTCTCCCCTTGGACGACGTCCATGAGGGTGGACATGGTGATGTCCTATCCTACCTCGTAAAATCTCTCCAAGAACAAGCGCTTGAAGCCAGTGAAGGAGTGGATGCAGTTGTCTGGCAGGTTGCAGTACCAGTCGAAGGCGACTCCTTCCAATGCCCCAATGAATAATCGCGTGAGGATAGCATCATCATGGGGCAGATGGTCGGTAGTGACCTCGAAGTAAGTGATGTACCGACTTGCTGAGGTCTTGCCATCATACGGGTTAATATTGAACGGCTTATATCTTGGTGGGAATGGAACATCCCTCCATTCAGCGGGGTATGGTTGTCGCATTCTGAGGTCTTGAGCGTTTTCTCGGGCATGGAACATGGCTCGGAGCTCCTGAACCTCTCTTCTTACTTCTCGGGCCTCATCTGTCGCGGTAGGGGCCGTTATTTTGGAAGGATTATTTCTCGGGTTTGGTGCCGCTGAGTTTGAGTCCGCATTGACCGCGGGACCCGCACTTATTTGGCCAGGCGTCCCTCCTTGCAGAGTTGGAAGAGCGGCTTTGATTTCATCTACAGACTTGACCAAGGCCTGCAGTATAGCCTCCAAAGTGTCGATGCGTTGGCGATCACTGGAACCACCTTGATTGCTGTCCGTCATGAACACCGTCCTTACATGGGGAGTGATGGAAGGAACGGTGGAGGATGTGCTCTCCGAGTTATACCCATGCACCGAGAAGTCATCGGGGTATGTGGGAATGTTCTCTTCGGGTTCGGACTCGGAGGGAATAGTACCCCCAGCTTCGGAGCTTGCTTCATCTTGAGAGTCATGGACGTCCTCGGGGACGTCGAGGTTTGCTACCTCCGATGGGAGAGTTGTCTCCCCCGGCGCGTCTTCTTGGAACATCAGGTTGCTGTAGAGGCTCGAAGGGGTCTACCTCCATCCCTGGCAACCCTCTGTGTTGCGGACGACGAATCCTCCACTGTAGCAGATTTTGTCTTAGAGCGAGTACCTTAGAAAACTCCGGTGGTGGGCACCCGCTTAGACGAAAGTCTTTTAGTCGCAGTGGTTGAGATCTTCGGGCTGGGAACATTTGTCTTCTTTCCCCTTCCATTCGCGGGGATCTTCCGAGCAGAGTTGCAGGAGACGACGGGTGGTGCCTCATCTTCTGATGATGGCTGTTGCAGTCTTTGAAAGACAGACTGCCAGTCTTCTTGCATATTACAGCAGTAGTTGACGATGACTTGGGTACAGTGACGTCTGTGGGAGGACTCTTTGCACCGCGATGCATCTTCTCTTTCCTTGCGTTTGTGGAGGATGGCCTCACGCAAGTCGGATGGGTCTGGACAGACCACGTTTGCTCTCGGGGTTTTGGAAGACTTTTGTGAACCTCTCTGTCCGTCTGCCGCCAGGGGCTGGACTCGAGTGGTTCTGTACAACTTCCCATCCAAGGCCCGCGTAACAGTATACAGAACGCTCCGATGGTCAAAGGTCAGATCAGCGGACCGAACTCGCCAGGCTCGTGCTGCTTTAGACTTCTTCGCTCTAGTGCGTAAGGGCACATAGTAGAAAGAGTCTAAGTGATACTGGAGAGAGTCAGACATGTCTTCTTAGGAGCACAAGAGATTAGGACCATAGGAGAGGCGGTCGAAGACAGAGCCACGTGGAGTAGGCGTCATACGGCTGGAATCAGCAGTCCTCATGCGGCTGGGAGTCGTAGCCACATGGGTTTTCTCCATGCGGCTGGAAACCCTGACCGTATGAGTATTCTCCATGCGGCTGGAAATCCTGGCCGCATGAGTGTTATGCATCTGGATAGCGGTTTCAGTCGCATGGTCATCATTCATGCGGCTGGCCAGCTTGGCCGCATGAGTCTTCGCCTTGCGGATTGTCCCCTTGTTCGATTTCTTCCTGGAGCCCATAGAGTCGCTCTTGGCCCCTGTAAGTCCAGCATCGTAGTGCTTTCCTCTGCCGGAGTTGGGGACAGCGGAGTTTTCTATGGCTTGAAGTGGCGCCGCACGAGAGTCGCCTTCACCGTCTTGGGTAGCATCGAGGACTTGGAGAGGAGCAAATGATTTTGTCCTCCACTCTTTGCGAGCCTTCGTTGTGCGGGTGCGCTTCTGGACCGGGCCAGCGCTTCCTTCGGAGAGCATTTCTTCGAACGCCTGTTGGTCGAAGCGGACGACCATCTTTTGCTGTGTGGAGCCAAGTTTGGCTGCATCCAATTGCGTCACCAACTCCTCGGCCGTGGAGAAGTTTGTCCCCAGCAGAGTCGCTATCGTGTTTGCCATTGATTGTAAAAGTACAGAACAGTTTTATGGGAGGACTGAACTTAGACTCACAATACAAACTCACTTGTACAAAGAAAACCTAGGGATGAAAGCCTAGGTACAGCAGACTAAGTACAATTGTTTATTTTAGATTCTGGGGGGTGACGATAGAGGCTCGGGAAGGCGACGGCAGCCCTGCCTTACTCTTTGGACGATCGGTGTACAGCCTTGGCTCTAGAAGATTTGCTTGGCGTTGAAAAAATGCTCTCTTTGCTCTCTCTCTGCTCTTCTCTCCAAGTATTCTGGTGCTCTCTCTGGTCTCGAAAAGTGCTTCTGTGTGCGCCTCTCTCTATATAAGTATCTGTCTCTTCTTTTGCAAGGGAATGGCACCCTGCTATTTATATGAATGGGGTGTGATCATTAGGGTTGCAAATGATTGCTTCTTGGAGATGGCGGCGGCCTGTGGATTGGTCAATCTAGGCCATTCATTTTGGTTGTGATGAATCTGGACCATTGAGTTTAGATTACACCAAATCTCATCAGCAATTAATGCTGATTGGAATGAATCTTCCTCATAATGATCTTCTGATGTCTGCGAATAAATTTGATTTATTCTCCTGCCACGTGTCCCAGATTATTGGGATTTGACCCAATCTTTGATTGCAATAAATCTGAGAAATTGATCGGCTTAGGACACGTGCCCTAGGAGCCACTGGGGGGATATGAACCGCATGAAGATTGAGCCGCATAAGAGTTGGGCAGCATAAGGTTCGGGCCACGTGTCAGGGCTGCTCGGGTAGTGGCCTTCCTTCGAACTTTTGAACCATATGAAGGTGATCATTGCGAGCCGCATAAGGATTCATCCGCTTGAGCCGCATAGAAATGGTCCGCTCCAGCCGCATGGGAAGGCCTCCGTTTGAGCCGCATGAGACTATCTCAGCCTAAGCCGTATGGCATGGATTCATTCTGAACCGCATGGGAAGTCTTCGCTCGAGCCGCATATGATCGTCCACGTGGCAAGACCACGTGTCATTTTATGGATCTCGGGAGATTTGTGTCGGAGATCTCTTTCTCTTCCCTAGGGGACTGTCATTATGACAGAGTCATAATTACCACTCTTGTGTCAGGGCTGTCACTTTTTCAGAGTTGTCAGCCGTCAAAGCAATTAATGCAGCATGGGTCGAAGGGGAACAATATTACGCCACGTGTCTTCGGAGCCGCATAGGATGTCTTGAGCCTGATAGCCCCCTCGTGCCGCATGAATCTGTGAGCCGCATGGGCTTCCTGAGCCGCATGAGGTTTCCTGGCCGCATGGATCCTTCTTTAATATTTTCCATGCTTCTACATAGTCTAAGAGTCATAAGAATCTAAGTCTTGTTTATTCCTATACAATCATTCTATGGTTTTATTGACCAAGGCTTGGTTGACCAAATGGGTTAAATTCTTCTAGTCTCTATGGTCTAGATAATACTATTTGTATTCCCTTAATGGTCAAGGGTGTGTCTGGTCGTGGGGTATTCTACCCAACTTAAAGAATTAAGCTAAGGGTGTTTGGGACATCTAACTAGTAGGGTCAATCTCTAGCAAGCACGATGGAAAGATAAGAATAATGGTAGAAGGAATCAAGCAAGATGCAATCGATGAGTCGAATGGTAGTTCGAATATAGAATCGAGGAAAGATGTCAAGTATGTGGATGAGATCCTATACTCTAATCCTATACGCAGGCTTGCTTTGTACGATAAAGTAACCAAACAATTTATCTTGACCTGCATGGGCCATCACAAAAACATGTAACGTTCCAATCCCAAAATACGTAGGACTAGAAACGCAGACATGCCAGCTGTATTCATACAAAGTACATAGGTCTCGTATGAATACATAAGCTGTAAAATACAGTAGAACCATAACTAATCTCATCCACACAAAATAAATGAATAAAAGATATCATATAATCAACTTCGAATTGTCAATGGTACATATAGTTGGGCGGAGACAAATCCACTACCAACTATGAAGAGAAATACATGATATACAGAAAATGATTTTGGCGAGCGAAGCGAAGACGATCCAAGTGCAATCATCCTCGAAGAAATAGCAAAGATCACGGCTAGAGCTAGAACACCTATGAAACACAAGAGCACACACCTGGAGAGATAACCAAGTCCTCCGAGGGACGTAACAAGACACATAATATCATGCCATATAAACTGAATAAATATTGCTCAAATAAATAAGTCAATTGAATTATAACATGGTCCAATACGCACCTATTGAACTAGCGTACCATCCCTCCAACCAAACAAGGACAGGAGATGGTAAACTAATTCACGGTGACGTATCTTTCCATACTATGAATCCAATATGATATCCCGACCCCAATAAGGTTTAATACCTTCTCATCGAAGTAGTAAGTCACACCTACAACCAAACAAGGACAAGATGTGACGAACTAATCCGCGACAAGTTATTGTTCCAAGCCACGGTCAGATACAAGTACCCAAACCAAAAGTACTCGTACCTAACGGATAAAGGTGCCTAACCATTCTAAGTGAAATATAGTTAAGAACAATCCTTCCTACGCAGTCCCCCCTTGGGCACCAGAGGCCCCATCAGTAAGAGCATAACATTTCGCAGAATGTCAGTGGCCGTCAGTAATCAGGGGTAATCTCACCCACGTCTCCGACGGAGCTCACAGGTTACAAAAGGGAAAGTGCATCGAAGCCCATATGCTAAGGAATTGTCCTCCCCGTCCAATGCCTATTATGTTGTATCCACAATAGTAAACCTCTATAATCGCTAAGTCAAACTAAGCATGCAACCTCTATTAGCGGTTATTTCTATCGTACAGCTTATACGTACCAGTGGCCAGCCAGTCACGCATGTCCGTGTTCTACATGCGACACACAACTTCGTGGTACAATGTGTCAAGGCCAATGAATGTAACACACAAAGGTGGTCCCTTAAATCTAGGTTTAATATGTAAGAAAAATAATACATAGCAGAAAATATAAATGAACCGTAAGTTCTAACAGATTATGCCATGTATCACAGTTTATTTTGCATAAAGAAAATAATAAATAATGCATGAAATATGAGCTAAAATAAATAAACAGCAAATGGCAAGGTGTCTTGCCTGGTAGGACGCCTCGTGTACTGCAAGGATCAAGGTGGCACGAACTGCGACTCCGGTGCGACAACTATGCAAGGTGACCTCTGATGGTGGCACGGACAGTTCCATCGGGTCCAGGACGGTAAAGTTAGCTAGGGTCGATAAGGGAGAGGTATGGTATTGGCATGGAATAGGAATAATAGGCTAAATCACGAGATGGAGAAAATCTAAGGGAGTCAAATATTATATATAATTTTAGAAAATATTTGATAATATTTGAAATATAAATTATTAGCCAAAATATGCTCTCAAACAAATACTAAAAAAAATCGAAAGTCATTTTAGGACGAACTCTAAGTTTTGTCAAAGTAGTATTTTAGTTTGAAACCTATATCCCTATAAATCAAAAATGTTATAAGGAAACAAAATAATAAAATTAGTTAAGGCTAAGACCCATATTTTGTAAAAATAAAGCTATGCTTTTTATTGACTATCAAGAAATATTTAATAACATTTTAAAACTATATTATATTATATATATATGACTCTTCAAAAATAATAATAGTGTTAACAATCACACTAATAATACTAAGACCAAATTACTTATAATAATATCACAAAAATGATAATAATCATTATTATTATTATACACCATGTGAAATATATATAGCTAGTTTTCTAAAAACAACAATAAAGTAATAAGAATCATGTTATAAAAATAACAATAATAATAATAATTATAATAATAATAATAATAATAATAATAATAATAATAATAATAATGATGATGATAATTATAATAATAATACTAATAATAATAATGATAATAATAATAATAATAATAATAATTATAATAATAATAATAATAATAATAATAATAATAATAATAATAATATAAACAGAAGGAAACAAAAACACAAAAACAAAAAAATAAAATAACCCAAAGGGGCTGCTGCTCCTCATTAGGAAAGAGGGGGAGAGGGAGAGAGGATCGAGAGAGGGACCTAAAGAGAGGGAAACAAGGGATCGGGCACTCACCTTCGGGACGCTGCTCCGACGCTAGGAGCGGTGTCGAAGCCCGATGCGACGGCTATCTCGGCTGCAGATAGGGGCGGGTCTGGTCGATCAGGAAGTAGGAGGAGGAAGACGGAGCTGATGGTCGGGGGTTTGGCTGCCGCGGCTGTCGCGATGGCGGTGGCGTGACTGGTGATGGGCAGCGAGAAAGGTGGAGGGTCGTCGACGGAGGCGGAGGAGAAGTGAACGCGGGAGAGGAGGGCGATGCACGGAGGAGTGGGATCGGGGTTGTCGGCCGACGGCTAAGGCGGTGGATGGTTGGGTTTTGGTCGGGCTCAAGGGCTGGGCTTAGACTCGGTGAGGGGAGCGGCGACGCTGGAGGCTGGATGCGGTGGACGTTGGTGGGGGAGACGCGCACGCGCGTGAAGAGAAGGAGCGCGGCGGCTAGGGCACGTTCAGGCGCGGCGGAGGTGGGATCATTGGATCTGGACAAGCGGCTCGTCGGAGGTCGGCGACACGGGGACGGGGACGACGGAGCTCAGGTTAGGATTCTTCTTTTAATTTGTTGGTGGTGGAACAATGGTAGGTTTTGCCGATGGTGGCCACCGGAGATGGCCGTGGTGGCGGTGGGCTGGTTGTGGTGATGGCGAGTGTGGAAGACTGTGTCGGAATCACGGGTGGTGAGCGGGGGAAGAGGCTGGGCTTGGTCGGGTCGGCCGCGGTGGTTGTTTGTGGTTTTGGGGTTTTTTGTGTGATGTGGATGGCCGGGGGTCGCTGGCCAGGAAGGGCACGACGGTGTGGTCTGGCCGGGTGGCAGGAGTCGGGGGCTGTTGTATTGGCGGGGTCGAGATGTCAGAATCCGGTGAGGGCTTCGGCCAAAATTAGGGTTAGGGTTAGGATTAGGGCTTGGGTTTGTATTATATCGGAGTGTCCGACACGGGCTGGGTTTGTGTCCTATATGACACGGTTGGAGTCGAAGTCGTGTCGGGGATGTGTTCGACACGAGGAATTATTATAATTGTAAAAATGGAATAAGAATATGGATGGTGGAACATGGACACGATGCACGCACGATGAGATGTTGGTTACGGACACGATGCACTTATTTTTTGTTGTGGGGAATTTATGGATGATGAATTTATGAAGAAAAATAATATGGAGGAGTACCTGCCTATTTATAGGATGTGGGAATTTCTAGTTGGATAAGGATTAGGAGTAGTTTAAACCTAAAATAGATAATTTGCAACTTAATTTAAAATCAACCAAATCCAAATCCAAATAAAATCCAATTTAAATCTAATTAAATTTTTAGTTTAAAATCAAATGGGATAAATCAAATTTCAAATATTTAACTATTTAAATAAATCCATAAATTCAAATCAAGATTTAAATCGCCACAATAATTTCAAAATATGTTTTCCAAAAATATTATAATAATAATTTCGAAAATGCATTATTAATTAAAAATAAACTTATAAAATATTTATGAAATATATATGTATGCACGAAAAATATTATTTATTATTAATAACTGTTATAAATGAAAGGCTCTTTATAAATAAAATAAATAAAATAATGAACTTGGAAATTTTGGTACGATAATTATTATATATATTTTGAAACTATAAAAATAGAAAAATATTTTTCAAAAATATGTACGCTCGCACATATTCGCACTCGTCGAGCAATACGAAAAATAAAATCTTGCGCATGACGTACGATACGTTTTTGAGGCGTACAAATACAAAAAAATTAATCGGTACCAAATTTATATAAAAAAATATAGTAAAAATTTTGGGGTTTTACAGTTGGAGAACAAATATTCCGAAATAATGATCGTATACAAAGAACTGCTTTGCCACCATCAAGTATGCATACGTCAGGGCAGGATGAATGCTCAGCCACATATCAAAGCCTGGGTGGATTTTATCTTCACAAAGCATCCATCGAAGTCGGGGATGGTTCATTTCACCATGCGCAGGTTATATACTGCTGACGAGGTAAAAGATCTGATGACTGAAGCGGGGGTATCTGCTCCCTCAGTAGATGTCGAAGGAAAACCCACCTCTATTGTTCATAAATACTTATGTCTGAACCTGACAGCTTTAAGTCCGAAAGCAACGTTAGCCACTTTTCTGATGATATGGCTACGGAAAGCCGTAGTTCAAGGAGGCTCTGAATCCGTGGGGAGGATCAGTCGGGAACTTATTTTGCCAGCTGTGAAGCTGGCCTTCAAACATTCCTTGGCTCTACTCCCGGTTATGGTGTCTGATATCTTGCGAGGCCTGCGGGATCTCGAAGAGTATAATATAGTACCGCGGAAGAGACGATGAATTCCCTCTGGTTGAACTCCCTTATTATTACTTGATGGGTTGGTTGGCATTACACCGCCCCGATTTGCTAGTCTCCAGCACTCTCGATGGTTACGAGAAAGGGGATGCGACGTTGCATAACTATCAACGAGCAAAATGGCTCCATCAGGGCATCCCTGTCTGTAGATGGATGTTGGGCCATTTAGACGGCTATAATTTCAACAGGGTTTCGCCTACGTACAAGGGTTACCTTACAGATGATGTGTTATTGGATAGTGATTTAAATCTCGGTGCTTTCCACTGGTTACAGTCCATCGTCCTTTCCATTTGGTGTATGGAAACCAGAACCGGGTGTACCTGGAGCCTTATTTGCCGAGTCCCTTTGCGCGATAGTTCGACTACTACCAGACTATGATGAACAACCTGAGCACCCGCCTCGAATACGAAGGAAGTCTATATGGCGTATGGGCATGGTGCTATTATAATACCGGATGTACTGGAATGAAGTTTACGGTCCCCTCGATGTATGAAGAGAGTCGCATCTTATATTCCACTGTAAAATTTTATTACATTGCGAACAACTTCTCACCAGACTACAATCAAGTGCGAAGCTTGCTCGAGGGGACGAAGTTCGAGGCTCCTCGATTGGCCTCAGAGCACCTTCAAGGGTCATCGAAGAGTAGATCGACAGACGACTCCAGTTCATTACGGAAAGGAAGGGAGAAGGAAGCACCCCTATGTAACCTACTGAAGCATCGAGTTCCTTTAAGGGTGAGCCCTCCTTCTGTAAAGCGAACCAGAAAGACTGTATCTTTGCGGTGCGGACCCTCCCGATATTCTTTGCTAGAACAGAGCACTCTGCCTGTTGAACCTCATTGACATATATAGTATCTTCTCTTCGGGCTTTGATTTTGTACTTTTCTGTTTATCACTGCTTTGTTTGTGTAGGTGAAGAAAAAGACGAGGTCCACATGGTCGAAAATACTCCGGAAACTTCCCGAGTAACCTGCTCCAGAAGTGTCTTGAGTTGCAAGGACCGTAGGAGAAATTGCAGCTGATGAAGCCATTGACTCGGAAAACATCTCTTCTCTCTCTCCTTTTGAGTATGGGACTCGGGGCTTTTCAGAGCCATTGGCTTCACCTCAGCGAAAAACTTTCATGGGGCCAACTATGGACGAACCCGTGGAAACTCCTGGGGTCGGTCTGGCGGTAGCCGAGGGTGGGATTCTGGAGTCTGTACCCATGACGGGCCAGGTGGTCTTGGATACTGAAAGTATTACCCGAGATCCTTCAACCGTATCTCCTTCCCGTGTCGAAGAAAGGGTTGAGGATAATCCCGACGCGCTGAAGAACGAGGAAGATCACTCGGCCTAGGAGCTGCCCTCGGCGAACCGTAGGAATTCGTCCCAATGGTTGGTCGAAGATTCCCTATAAGGGTTGACAGTGAAGGCTATCGAAGCATTGGCCTGTCGAGCTGTTGAAGGTCCGGTAAAAATGACTATCGAACAGTTGGTCGATGAGGTCATTCTAAAAGCTGCCAAGGAGATGATTAAAAAGTTGGCTGATATGGTCCTCGGAGAAACAACCGAGGAGACCAACGTAGAATAAGTTGATGCGTCCATTGACGAGCCGATTGTTGAGGTTCTGCCGAGGTGGCTACTGAGATTGTGATCGATGGTGCCACTGATGAGCCCGTCGATAAAACCATTAAGATCCCGATCAAGGAGACTGGAAAATAATCAACCGAGAAGTCCATTGAGGAATCCGTTGTTGAAGGCCCCTTTAATGCAATCACTATAGAACTGTTCGAAGAGGCTGCCATCGAGCCAGCTGCTACGGACTTAGTCGAGAAAAACGTCGACGAGCCGGCTGTTGAAGCACTGATTAAGAAGACTGCTGAGGAGTTAGTTGCAGCGACCATCGAGAAGTCGATCAGTGAGACTGTTCAAGCATCAGTTCATACAGCTTCAGTCGCGGAAGAACCGACGAGGGAGTCTATTGAAGAGCCAGTTATGCCTCAAACAATGTTGGCTCACACCATTTCAGTACTTTTGACAACCTCCATTCTATTCAACGCACCACCTGCTCCAGCTGCAATACCTAGACGCATATTGGATGTCGTTGCTGCTCCAGGACCTTCTATCGTGGCATCTCCGCTGACCCCAATGGGTTTGGCTGACAATGCGTATTATGCCGACCTCATTATGGGCACTGTTTATCATGTCTTGAAGTGCGACGTAGAGGGCATCTTGGAGGACAACCAATCGCTTAGACGGGCTCGGTCTGCCATAGTGGCCCAACTGGTGGCATTGTGCGACTATCCAGGGTATGAGGCGAAGGTGGACGCAATAGAGGCTCTCAGTTTACTACCCAGTTTTATTTCATATATGCTATTTTCATGTGATGTAGATTCTATTATGTTTTGAATAGCCTGTTAGTATGTGTACTTGTTCCATTCCTGATTAGAAACCAACATTTTTTAGGTTAGTCGTGACAACTAAGCATTGGGGAGGCATGGGTATGCTGAGGTCAACCATAAAAGATTAGTTAGATAGATTAATGGTTTATATTCTTCTGTAATACATTATATTTGGATTAAATGTAAACTTTGAAATGTGGTAAACTAATTTAGATGTTGTGAATGAGAAATAATAATTGTTTTATGAGCATTTTATTTTATTATGGCCTGGACAACATTCTACCGCCGACACTACGGCGTAGGCTGGCTTGGGCACACATTCATATCCCAAAAAGCGGGTGCGGGTCGTGACACAGGGCCCTGTGCTTTGCACAGAGATAGGGCTTGGCCCCCTAGCAGCAGCAGGCTGCCTGGCCTGTGCAAGGCCAAGGCTTGGCTCTGCATAGCCCTGTATAGGCCTTGGTGGCCAGTGGACGGTCATTTGGCATGTGTGTGTGTGTTTGTATAGGCACACAGGTTGTGTAGGGATAAACAGTTAGATGTTTATGTGTGTTGTAGTGCACACACAGAGGTTAGTGTAAAGAGTGACATGTGTGTTTTAGTGTCCAGAGTGTAATAGTGTACTGTCACATGTGAATGTGTGTGAGAATGTGCTAGTATGTGTTAGGAAATTTACCTAGGCATAGGTAGTGTAGGGTAGACGGTTTTTCCCATGTGTAGGTAATGTGGTATTACTATAGGATAGGTAATGAGATTTGAGTAGGTAATGGTAATTTACCTAGTATAGGTAATTACTATATGTGAGGGTTTGGGTATAGGTTCCTAAGTGAACAGTAGGTGGTATAGGTAAGGTTGAGGGTTTACCTATATGTTAGGATAAGGATTTACCTAAGTCTAGGTAATATATATATGTTGGTAATGTCATTATGTAACGTGTGTGAAAGATAATATAGTATTTCCATAGTATAGGTAATAGCCTAAGTAGGTAATACAATAAATAGGTAATATAGGAATGGGATTACCTGTGTAATGCAAGGGTAGATAATGTTAGATATGGTTTACCTATGTGGAATAGGGTAATATCCATAGGGCTTTACCTATAGATATATAATATAGCAGGTAACAAAATATAGGTAAAGAAATAGGGTAAGCGGTAAATGACTAGGGTATCCCAAGATACCCTATGACTAGGTAAATGACCAAGTAGAGACTATGGGTCATGACCCGCTCCCTCTTTTCGCGATGTGAGTGCGTGTCCAAGTCCAGCCTATGTCGCGGTATCGGCGGTACAACGATGTCTAGACCATAATGCTCAAATCACAAAAATGCTCATAATTATTTGCTTTATTGCTCATTCATAAATACTAAATAAATTTACAATATTCAAGATTTACATTTGATTATAAACATACAATGTCTCACCAAAAAAAATAGAAAAGACCACTAGATGAATACTCAATTTTCGAAACTAATTTATCGGTTTTGGCAGTCGTATATCCTCCGAGGATCCTACGTATAGAGTAGCAGACGATTATCTAAAAAATATTAATTTTCGGTCAGGAATGGAACAAGCACACATATGATAGGATATTCAAAACAAAATAGGATTTGGAAAACATAGAAATATCATATGTGAGATAAACTAGTAGGAAAACTGGTGTCATGACATATCAAGAAAGGAAACAAGTAAACTCTATAACATGATATATCGAATAGAAGGAAAAACATGTAAATGTGGTGACATGGTAGGTGATGAAGAAAACAAAAAGATACAAGTAATAGACATCTATCTAAGTGTGTTAAAATATCGTGTTCGACATGTGAACGACTAAGGGGTAAATCCGGCACCCCACACGTGGAATTTCCGACTGCAATCAGGCACGAATAGACCAATGGGATGGAAAGGGTAGTTCACACATCTATTAAGATATTTTCCCGCCTGACTAGTACTCGTGGACTCGAACAAGTCACGAACACAGTAATCATGTGAATAGTACTCAAGAAGTATAATATATAGAGATCCATGATACTAACCCATGTAAGAAGTGTGTCAGCAAACATGAGAAGCATATATATAATATGTAATAGAAAAACTATTAGGAATCGAAAGCAATTAGTATATGTAGTTGCCTTGGGTCCTTTGTTGGTGAAGCCGATAAAACCATTGCATTCGGAATAGTCCAGTTGGCTTAGGGATAGCATGCAAAACCAACAATACCCAACCACTCAGAGAGCCACGAAAGTCAACTCCTTCAATTGTCTCCGGCTGTTGAACCAGACATCACCAACGTGTTTAGCAAAAGAAAAATGTCTAAGTTTGACTACCCATAAGTCCAATTTTGGACACAGGGGCAAAACGGTAATTTTGGACGAAAATAGTGTCCGTTATTGGAACCGCTTTGTACCGAAAAATATGTCAGAGTCTATGGTCTATAAAGTCAACAAATTATATACCTATGAGTCCAGATTTTTTATACGAACTCAATGGTACGTCCAGATTTTGATTCCGATGAGTTGTGTATGAATTCGCCCGTTGAGTTGGATCATGGGCCCGCCAAAATAGCGTTTCGGTCGACCTTCTCATAATCGGACCAAACATGGCTCACATGACCAAAAACTAATTTAAATCCAGTGGCGCAAGTTTCGTCGCGATGTGATGAACGTGCACAAAGTTATGGGCTAGTTTGCAAAGGAACCGATACGGATATCTCGACCGATACGCCTCAATTTCGTCGTACACGCATAAGGAAATCGTGTTCCGTCGAATCCCACACGCCGATAACATCCATACGCGTCTTTCGATGTCCATGGGTTGCGACCACGTCGCCCGGTTTGTCGGGACGCATGTCGTATCGATAAAAATGATTGAAATTCACTACTTTTGAAAACTATTTTTGTGATTTTTGAAATATATTTTCTTGCCCTACATTGGATGAAATCAAAAACCAGGAGAAGGTTTTAATCCCCTATAAGTTGTGTATAATTCTATTCAAACGGATTTTGAAAACTGTCGATGGTTTAGCTACAAATCGCATTCCAAGTTAGGGTCTGGGGAAGTGATTATAAGTCCAGAAATCCTAATTTTTCTCAATTTTCCATGAATTTTCATGAAAGATCTAGGCCGAATTCAAACAAACTACTTAAAGGGTTTTGTAGAGGGTTAGTCCAGCTATGCATAAAAATTTACGGATCGATATTTTATTGAACGGTGAAGGAGACTTCATACCTAGAAGTTGGGTTGTTGCACTGTTGTTGTTGTTGCCATTGCGTGCAGTTCTTGCTATCGCGCGCAGTTTGGTCGGCCTCCGGCAAGTCGTGGTGGCGCACAGGCAGTCCAGAGAGGCCGCATGAAGGCAGGGGCGCGCTAGGGTGTGAGTAGGGTTAGGGTTTTTCTCCATTCTCTCTTCCTAACTCTCGTTACATATAGGAGCATAAGGGGGCACTACAAAAAATATCCCTATTTTGTAACGGTTTTAATGCAACGCTTATATGGATGTTGCTGAAACTATAATTTGCAACAGTTACGTAACGGTTGAAATAACCGTTTCTAAATTAAATATATTTGCAATGGTTAGATATTAACCATTGCCTAATACACTTTTTACAACAGTTCATAAATGCATGCTAAATGTTTTTCTCTTCTACAACGGTCAAGTAAAAGTTTTATGAAAGTGTTGTCAAAGTGAGTTGAATTGGCAACGGTTATGCAAGGGTTTTAAATATTTGTTACAAATTTATTAATATTTTGCAACGATTACATAATGCCTTATAAAAAGGCTCATTGTTAGCAACAGTTGCGCAATAATTTTTGCAACCTGTTGTGAGTGGGCTTATTATTTGTAATGATTGTGCAACAATTTATGCTTTTAGTTGCAAGTTTTTTTTGTTAAATAACAACGTTTATGATAACCATTATCAAAAGAATAAACAACTATTACAAAAATATTGATCTCGTAACAGTTTGTTTATAACCGTTGCAAATTCAATGTCCAATTTGAATTTTGTTTATACATAATAGGAAATTAAGCATTAGAATTACTCGTATTAATTGGTTCCTTGTTCGCTAACAAAAAAAATTAGATAATTAATATTTAACATCGATCCAAAATCTTCATTGATGAAAATGATATAAGTACATATATATTATATATATGAGTATTTACACGTAAATGAGCCTCTAGCCTAGTGGTAGAGAGGAGGCATGTGATATGGGAGGTTGGGAGTTCGAGCCCCAATGGTGATAAAAAAAAGTATTTGATATTGACCGTTGCCTATTATCCGCAATAATTTTTAACCGTTGCATGAAATATTTTAGGCAACAGTTATCAACCATCGTGCAATATTTACAATGGTTTGTTAATCGTTGCCAAATATATTATTGACAACGCAATATGACCGTTACGCATTAACGTGAGATCCGTTGCATAATACGTTATTTGCAACTATTTATAGAAACATTGTAAAAACCTCATATAACTGTTGCGAGAGGAATCTGCAACGCTCGAATTTACAATGGTTAGAATAACTGTTGTGGATTGATTTTGCAACGGATTATATAGTTTTTACAACAGTTTTCGACCGTTGTAAGACACCCTAGTTTCTTGTAGTGGGGGTAGGGTGCTGAGTCTTCGGCTCGAGTTTAGAATAGTACTGTTCTGCAAGGAAGAGTACTTCTTCTTCTTCTTCTTCTTCTTCTTCTTTTCCTCTTTGCTATATCTATATATATAACTATATTTTATTCTATTTAAATAGTAAGCAAATATTTAAGTATATATATACATATATTGCCTCTCTGTATATATATCCATATATGGATACTCCTTATATACTCTATTCTAATAATATATTTTTAAGATACACCATAAATAATGGTTTACCATTGTAGGAACAAATTGTAAAGCGCAATACTCTAGGGGGGTGAATAGAGTAGGCAGCAAAAATTAACTAATTAAAAAATATTAGCAGCAAGATCATAGAATATATCACAAGTAAGTAAATGAAAAGTAAAGATCAGAAAGCAAATGCAAACACGATAATGTATACTGATTTTCCTCTTGTGAGGACTAGTCCAGTCGGAAGAACTCAAGCTTCCAGTTGAATCCACTGTTGGAAAATACCACAAGTTTTCATCCGAAGTTCTTGCAACTTCTACAACGCGAGCTTTGATCCGAAGTACGCGACCAACTTCAATTGTCAAGTGTCTTTCTTCAATCAAGCCTCTGATTACAATCACTCTGACACTTCTAGACCATACCGCACTGGCAAATCGACTAGAGGATTGTAACTGGCTTGTAATTTGAAATTGAAAGATTAGAATACTTTGGAAGAAGTAGTAGGCTTATGGAGAAAAGATATGAAAGTGAATTGGTGTATTGAAATGATCGAAATCCTTCTCTATTTATAGTTTTTCCAATGGCAGAACTCTGGCAGAATTCGGACAGAATACGGACACAACTCTATGAGAAAATCTCGTAAAAATTCGTAACTGCAGGAAGACCAAGTTTTCAAACGTTCAAAACCCAACGGCTTCTAACCGAACTCTGGCCAAACTCGGGCCGAACTCTGGCCGAGTTCTGTCAGGGTTTAGTGAGGGTTTTTGCAAATTTATTTTTGGTCTTTTTAAAATTCTTTTAAGCAGTTAGGTGCTTTTTGTAAATAGGGGATGTTTTTTAAAACATGGGATATTTTTGAAAATATTTTTAGGATAGCCTATTTGCCAGTACGACTCGGTGTACATCATATTCCTTGACTCAATAAATATGAAAAATACATTGATCAAATAGGAAAAACAAGAGCCCTTTGATGACGCCTTTCTTCTGAAATTTGTGCAAACCTGAAGACGCCTTTTTTCTTGACGGCAGTCGTCCAAAGATAAACAGATCTGGAAATCTGAATACCTTTCGGCGGCTTCGCCCCTGGACCCCCATGGGGGGCGCTGTCCTTCGACCCCTGTCCGCTGACCGGGCAGCGGAACCCCCGATGCGAGGCCCCGAATAGGTCATTGGGCGATTCAGAGAAATCTTCTTGTATGATGCCATCTTTGGCCCATCAAAAATTCTCCATTGCATATGTCCTGGTTTGACAAAGCTTGATCATGCTTATTGCATGTCTATAAGAACATATTAGACGAACAAAACAATATGATACAAGCATAGCAATATGATATAGAACATTTAGGACAATGCTAAGTTTAAGTAGCAACATGATAGTGATTACATGAATATTAATGATGTCATTATGGTAAACTTAATTGATTAGCAATATTCAAAAACATGATATAAACATCGGGCTAACAATCTTCCCCTTTTTTATTATGGCAAATCGGTTAAGTTTAATATATATACAATAGATGCATGTATCACTAATAAACACATAATACTAGAATATTGTGTGCTATATTAAACTTATTTCCTCCCTTTGACATGATCAAAAAAAATAAGCTCCCCCGTAATAAGAGATAAAATGAACTCAAGCATAAGTAAAGGAGGAAGGCAAATATAGTCATGATCAAGGATGAGGACAACAGTGTAATAACAAGTTTAGAAAAATTACAAAAAATAGAAAAATATGTCAAAACACAATATAGTTGGTTGAATGTAAACAAAGAAAACTGAAATTAAGCAATACATAGTTTACCAACTTGAAATCCAAAAATGACATTCAAAACACAATATGATGAATAAATAAAACTGTAGTTTTAAAATTGACCAATAAAGGATTTTAATAAAAAATAGATATCAATATAGTAGAAATCAATCATTAGTCATAAATAATTCATGAGAAATTCATAGATCTAGTATATACCAAAAAAATTAAGAATATAATGAGACATTTAACAATGATCATAAAAAAAAATTATGATTCATAATTTGCTCATACAAATTAGTGAATCAATTCCATAAAGAGTATAATCATTGAAAAAGAAATCAAATAAATATACTAGAATTTGTACACAATCTATACCAAAGTTCATGCATTTGTATTCAAAATCCATTAGATAAACATGAAGGTAATAAAGACAAAATACTTGAGAAGGAGAAATTCAGTCGACTTGAATGCTCTCCCAGAAAGTATGATCAGTCTAAATATAGATAACCATGAACTTTGAGTTAAAATCTCAATAAGAAAAGCCAAAATTAATTTAAACTCAAAAGAATTATTAATGAAGATAATTAAATATATTTGGCAAAATAAATTTTTAGAAACTTGAATAAAATGAGAGAATTAAAAATAAATAAATAATAATAGTAATCATATATTCTCTCATCCAATACAAATCCAAATATCATGAACAACTCAACAAGATATTTTAAGTTAAAGAATATATGTCCATGATGAACTAGGTATATCACACATTAAGGGCATAAAATAATTAAAAACAATTAATTTGCTCCCCCTTAAAATATGCGTTTTCTAGTTCCGAAGTAATTTATATGCAAGAATGGATAAAATAAATAATCAAAAGATCTAAGGAATATCCAAGATATGCATATTTTTTTTCTTTGATCAAATGCATATAAAGTTCCAAACTTAAAACAAATATCATCTTTAGCCAAGTAAAAGAATATCCATTAAATAAATGCTTAAAGATGAACACACAAAATATATCTCCAACTAAAATCTTATATAATAAGAAAAATAATTTCATGACAGAAGAATTTTTGAAAACTGTCTTAATGTGAATAACGGACAGATTCAATAAATCAGATAGAAATCAAAAAGACTTTTGAAATGCAGAATTTATTATGAAAAACTGTCTTAAATTTTTTTTCAAATGCGTCTGTTTAGTCTTCAGACTAACAACTGACGATTCGAATTCTTATATCACGGAAACAGTTTTAATAAAAGAATTCATAAATCATAAATAGCCTATTTTGAACAAATAAACATAACTAGATAAATGTCCAAATAATAAGAAAAAAAATGTATTCTAGATATATGGCATGTTAAGGGGATAATTTATTTGAAATAATTAACTACTCCACCTTCACATGGCTATATCCAAAAATAATAATAGTATTGACAAAATTTAAAAAACTTTCAGAGATATATTTACAGAAGTAGAAAAATAATTCAAAAATATTAGGTCTTCTTATCAAAGTTCATTTCTTCCCTTTTAAGGTCGTTGCACGGTGTCCATCAGATAACCGTTGGGTTAAAGAGAAGAAACGCTTTGAGAGAGAGAAATTCAATATGCCTGACATCTCCCCTGCAAAGAGTTACTGCTATAGACAGTAAAAAACTTGAATAAGAAGAATATAATAAAAATCTTAAAATCATAAATATTACACAAGCTAAAGACAAAATCATAAGACCATAATATTCAATGAATAGTCACAAGATCATCAAGTATTGAAACATAAAAATGAATATATCAAAAGATGACAAACATTAACCTATGAAGATCAATGTATGTTACATTTTGTAAAATTAAATTATTAAATAATATTATCCATCAAATCTAAAATTCAAAATTCATCAGATAACAATTGTAACTAGATCTCAATAAAGCTTTAGTTTATAAAGCGTTGGTCAATCTTGGGTTAGCTGTAGGGTTACTGTCCCAGCTAACGGAGGTTCACCGGGAAACAATTAAGTACCGCTTCGCTTTAGTCGTAGCCGTGGTGACAGACAGACCCTTTGTAGGCTTGTATCCAAAACAAATCTCTTCTTTAATAACCGAAGATTTAAGAAGGAATAGTGTAATATAAAATCAATTATATTTTACGGACTTAAAAAAATTTATAATAATGTAGCATACGGTATAAGATGTATCAATTACATTTATCCATATGATGTATTCTGAACCTAGGAGACTGGGTTCAGTACCTTGGATCTAGAACTAGGTAATAGTTGCAAGTAGACCTTAATAAATCTCAAGTCTATAAATTATTGATCACTTTGGGTTAGCTGTAGGGGCCGATTTCCAACTAACGGTTGTCCGAAGACTAGTACACCGTGTCGCTTCAGGCTATTTACACCTGTATGACAGAAGGACCCTTTCGGCTTGTTCCCAAAATGATCTCTACTCTTAAGAACTTAGGTTAAAAGGAATATATGCAGTATCATCGAATAATATCGAAATCTAGAATCCCTAAATATAAAAGAAGTAAATACCCAAATAATGGTTTATCAAGATCAAGATTTTGAAAGATTATTTGAAAATGAGTTATGTATCCAAAAATGTCAACCAAAAAGCCAAGAAAAATATTATTAAAAGAGGCTTTGAGGAAGAAGCTAATAAAGAGAAGAACATAAATTTGTTCAAAGTAATCAATAGCTGAAGTATGAGATAAGCACAAGTTTAAGACTATTTTTTTTAAATAATATAGAACTTGAACTCAACTGATATATTAGACAAAGATGTAATTGATTCATAAGAAGGTAATCAAAATAAAATATGAGAATCAATAGTGAATATATTATGCAAGCACAAGGTTAAAATAAAATTATATGTATATACTTTTCAAGTAAACAGGAGACTTGTGCTAAACATACATACTCACAAAATACTGATCAAAGTAAATACGATATGTTAAAGACAAATCGATAAGAAGTGACCATTAAAAAATATTAAAGACGAAGAGTCAAAAACATATTCACCAAAAAAAATAAGCTCTTATGCATGCTTCAAGAATAAAGATTAAGAGCAAAGAGCATACATGGATAAATGTGTCATACTAATAGAAAGTGAGTGAAAGACAATTTAGTGTGAACTAAACATTTAAGTTAGATAATAGTCATGCTAAGATTATATCTCACATTGATTCAAGCAATAAACAATTAGAAGAAATCAATGAGAGCTAATAGTAAGAAGTTAATAAGAACATGATAGATATTAAAAACTATTTAGGAAGCATGTTACTTAAGTGGTTCTAGTGACCACACTTATGTTGGTGCAATTGCTTGAAAGATGGCCTTTGTAGCTTTGCAATCACCAACATGTTCCATGGTTCTATTTGATATGAGAAGCTTCACCTACAATATTAGGTGAAGACTTTGGTATCCAGTACTTGGATCCACATTTGTTAGCTTTGGGAACCCATTTGCACAAGTTTATATCAACTAGTTTTTAATCTGACAACGATTAGAAACGTGTCCATTCAAACTACAATAATGACAAAAAGTATTAATAGTGCTATGTGCAGCAGTAGGAGAACGTGAAGTAGGGTGACATGATGTGCGAGGATACTTGTAATAGAAAGCATGGTTGTGTGAAGCTTTAGCTTTGCTTGCTTCGTTTATAAAAGATCTGACGTGTGTGACTTTGTGATGTGCTAAGTGTCTTGTGTTAGACTGAGTCATAGGTTGTACTACCTGCTTTCCAAGTCTAATCTCTAACTTTTTAGTGTTAGCACAAATCTCATCATATTTAGCAGAAAAAGCATCAATTCTACATAAAGCAATAGAATACTTCTTCTTTTCTGATTCTAATTCCTTCTTAAGTTTAGCATTTTCTTGAGTACTTTTCTCAATGCAATCAAGTGTCTCATGCAATCTAAACTCAAGTATGAAAATCTCAGTAAAATTATCAGAAGGAGAAGTATTTCTAGCCTCATTCAATAAGCAAGTAAGCTTTTCATTCTCACGCTTATAAGATAGAATATCCTTTCTAGCTTGCTTATACTTATCTAATACTTTCTTGTGTTCTTCTAATAGATCACTGAAAGCATCAGATAACTCATCATGAGAAAGTTCACTCTCTTCATAAAATAAATTATTTTGTACCTCGTTAGATAATGCCATTGAGCATAAATTTGTAGCTTGATGAGGTCTCCCTTCTTCTTCTTCTTCAGAATATCTTACTTCACTTTCACACCATATGCTCATACTAGTATACTTGTGAGACGATGATCTTCTTTCATTTGATCGTTCGTAGTGACTCTCTTTTATAGCAGTAGCACAATCTTCTTGGATGTGGTCTATCTTCTTGCAGTTGTCACATACAAGCTCTTCTTCGTATAAAGGATTGTGCTGTACCTTAAATCCTAATTCTATCATGCACATATTTGCATCATTATGAAGACTATCCTCCTCTCTGGAGTTGCTAGCTTTGCTTTCATACCTGCACTCATAAGTAGCTTCAAGAACTTTTCAAATTTTATGAGATGTTGTGCAAGTAGTAATAAGATTGAATACATTTGTGTCTACAACACAATAAAAGATATGCGTAGCTTTTGCATCAAGGCTAGCTAACTTCTTCTCTTCCTCCGTGTAACTATAATAAGGCTTGTTGATTATAGAGGATGTGAGAATAAAAGTGATAGTTGGCTTTTTGTAGCCATTGACAATAATTGACCATATGTCAAAATCTAGAGACTTCAGGTAGAAGGTCATTCGTGTCTTCCAATAACTATAGTTTGTTCTATCAAATAGTGGGAGTCTATTTGTGGTTTGCTCTTCAGTTGTGAAGTACATACTTGCTATATGTGATACTGTGATCTATGTAACAGTTGTAATAAATAAGAATATAATAGCAAGGTTACTTCGTATTACCTATATAATCCGCTCTGATACCAATTGTAGGAGCATTGGTATGAGCAATAATACCTCTATAAGGAGCACCTGCAATAATATCTCTATAAGGAGCACCTGCTCTGATACCAGTTGTAGGCAATTAGAATCAGAGGTTAACAATTGATAATAAGAATCTACTATCAGGATGTTAAGACAGGTAATAGAGTCCGAGCTCTGATACCAATTGTAGGAACGAATTATAAAGCATAATACTCTAGATGGGGGGTCAATAGTATAGGCAGCGAAAATTAGCTAATTAAAAAATGTTAGCAGAAAGATCACAGAATATATCACAAGTAAGTAAATAAAAAGTAAAGATCAGAAAGCAAACACAAGTATGGCAATGTATACTGGTTTCCCTCTTGTGAGGACTAGTCTAGTCGGAAGAACTCTAGCTTTCAGTTGAATCCACTATTGGAAAATGCTACAAATTTTTATTCGAAGTTCTTACAACTTCTACAACACGAGCTTTGATCCGAAGTACTCGACCAACTTCAATTGTAAAGTGTCTTTCTTTAATCAAGCCTCTGATTACTATCACTCTGAAACTTCTAGACCGTACCGTACTGGTAAATCGACTAGAGGATTGTAACTGGCTTGGGATTTGAAATTGAAAGCTTAGAATACTTTGGATACTACTTATCGAGAAGAGATATGAAAGTGAATTGGTGTGTTGAAATAATCAAAATCCTTCTCTATTTATAGTTTTTCCAAAGGCAGATCTCCGGAAGAATTCGGACATAATTCGGACAGAACTCTATTAGAAAATCTCATAAAAATTCGTAACTGCAGGGAGACCAAGTTTGCAAACGTTCAAAACACAACGGCCACTAACCAAACTCTGGCAGAACTCGGGCTGAACTCTGACCGAGTCCTGTCAGGGTTTAGTCAGGGTTTTTGCAAATTAATTTTTGGTATTTTTGAAATTCTTTTAAGTAGTTAGGAGCTTTTTGTAAATAGGGGTTATTTTTTCAAAACATGGGATATTTTTGAAAACTTTTTTAGGGTACCCTATTTGCCAGTACGACTCGGTGTACATCGTATTCCTAGACTCAATAAATATGAAAAATACATTGATCAAATTGGAAAACCAAGAGCCCTTTGATGACGCCTTTCTTCTGAAATTTGAGCAAACTTGAAGACGCCTTTTTCCTTGACGGCAATCGTCCAAAAATATACAGATCTAAAAATCTGAATACCTTTCGGTGGCTTCGCCCCCGAACCCCACGGGAGATGCTGCCCCCTCGACCCCTGTCCGCTGAACGGGTAGCAAAACCCCCGATGCGAGGCGCCGGATAGGTTGTTGGGCGATTCAGAGAAATCTTCTTGTATGATGCCGTCTTTGGCCCATCAAATATTCTCCGTTGCATATGTCCTAGTTTGACAAAACTTGATCATGTTTACTACATGTCTACAAGAACATGTTAGACAAATAAAACAATATGATACAAGCATAGAAATATGATAAAGAACATTTAGGACAATGCTAAGTTTAAGTAGCAACATGATAGTGATTACATGAATATTAATGATGTCATTATGGTAAACTTAATTGGTTAGCCATATTCAAAAATATGATATAATCATTGGGCTAACAGCCATAAATATATATCATATGCATTTATAAGGATAAATAATATTTCATTAATCCAAGATAACAAAATTTTATGCATTAATATAGCAAATATCCTAAAAATTATTTATACAAATTTATTTAAATGAAAAAATAGCCCCAATAAATTCAGGGAAGGTTTCTCCATAAAAAGACAATTTATTAACTATCAATAACATTTTATACTAAACATAACATTTATTTTTAAAAATAAAATAATGGATCATTAAAATAAATCAACCAAAACATATATACAATCTACATCAACATGGACCTTTTTGGATGCACTACCCGACTATATAGGCCTGGGTTTGGATCGGGCTAGGTTTTGGCTGGTTTGGTATAATCGGGCCTCCTAAAAAATCAATAATCTAATTAATAACTAATTAAATCTTCTATAGGGGTTAAGTCACAACTTTGACTGGTTTATTCTAGTTAGAACACACATATGGCATGGCCTTCCCTACCATGGCTAAAACACTAGTCAAAGCACTCGACTACACTATCTGTGCCAAAAATTTTAGTCATCTTGTACTCCAAATCTTAACCATGACTAAAATCGTCTATCATAATAACTATTTAATTATAAAATTTATAAAATTCTAAAAATCACTATTTAACTCAAATATATAATAAAAATATATATTTCAAAATTTTGGTAAGAGGGTTCACACATAGATAACTGGATGTTTGATCTTTACTGATAGAGAAGCTTGCATTGTGAGTGTCTGGCTAGGTTCTAGCTCTAGGAATTTAATTAAATAAAATAGAAAAGGGAATCCTGACGATGTATTTATTACTTTATCTAAGATAAAGAGCCCATTGTTACAGCAGTATAATCATTCCATTTTGACCTGGTGGGCATCCTTTGTTGGTAAAATACTCGCACATTAAAACATTCTTCTAACTTAAAATGGAGGATAATATAAGAAGTCAGGGTAGGTTATAACTGAACTTACTATTTTCTGAATAAAAGCCTCTTACGATGATATATGCAAGTGGTGATGTGCTGATGCTTATAGATTTAATATTTTCTTTGTTTCTGGGTGCCTTTTTTTTCCTGGCTTTGAAGAATGTGTATGAACCATTATCATCAGCTGAAGCAACTATTGAAAAACAAACAAGGGTCATATGTAAATCACTCCCATATTGGGATAGTGAACACCCTTGCCCCTCCTCACTTGACTGATACCACACACACATGGAATTTTCTCCCCCTCTTTCTCTATACTAATTTATCTATCAAACCTCCATCTAACTATCCATTTATAGATATCCACCTAACTTGCTGTCTACTCCCTATCCATCCCAATATCTGTATATATATGCTCACATTCACATATATCAACTTATTTAGTTATTTATCTATCTATTAGCCAATTCACTAAAATACAATCATGTATACTCCTCTACACACACACACACACACACACACAGATATATATCTTCAGTATATATATATATATATATATATATATATCACCAACCCAATCTCCATCTTTCCACCAACAACATCAGCCTGGCCCCCCTCCCCCAGCCCAATTCGACCTCAGGACAACGCCATCATCCCCTACAACCCCCTAAATATAACCCTCAACAATCCATTCACCATCCTCGCATCCCTCCCAACAGAGATCAATACGGAGTGTCCCTTAACCCTATATTCGAGCGCAGAGGCCGACCACGGCCAGAAGGTCGATAATCTCCAGGCAATTGCGGAGGAGGAACAACCGGCTCTTATCAGCGCCCCAGGGCAACCTTCCTCAGATATTGCCGTTCACAACTCCGACATCGCCAGCGAAGCCTATAGCTTTGACTTTGATGAGTCGGACAAGTTCCACCAAGCGAAGGATGCGGGCTTCCTGGATCCAAGTAACCCCCTGAGTGCTCTGGCAGAAACAGACCCAGAAGTCCCCCTTGCTGATGGAGATCTCTGGCAGCTGTTATCTAAGCTCGCCTGCCTCGGAGGGGAAACCCCCCAATCCCACCCAGAGTGCCCCCAAAAACCTCTACAAAAAGAAGAAAAAATGTGGCACAGAGCTGTCGTCGGTCATGACCACGAGGGCCGCCGCAAAACTCACCTGTCTTGGAACGTTCGAGGGCTGGCCAATAAACCAACGCTGAATAGAATCATCTGCCTCAAGAAGATTCATAAGATCGATATTTTAGTCATTATCGAACCAAAAATTCCTCAAAAAAGAATTAAAGCCATCCAACTTCAGCTTGGATTTCAGGCTGCGGCCACCGGCTGCAACGACATATGGATCCTCTTCGTTGTCGATATGAGGTTCGTCATCGCGAAGGACACTACTCAGGCTCTCTCCTGCTGGATGGAACATCTGCTTTCTCCCTACTCGCTCCCTCCTCTCTACTGTGTACGGAAGCTGTGACCTCCCGGAGCATAGGATCCTCTGGAAAATATTGTTGGAGACTTACCCCCTAGCAACAACCTACCGTGCTGTGCATTGGCGACTTCAACACTATCTCCTGTAGCAAAAAGAAGTCAGGGGGAGGACCGCCCCCACAACAGGCCATGAATGATTTCAACAACTTTATCTTTAATGCGCATCTCAACACCCTTCCTTTCATCGGCAATGCTTTCACTTGGTGCAACATGCAGGAAGGGGCTAGAAGACAATACTCTCCCCTCGATCGCGCCTTGACCAACATTTGGTGGAACGACATGGGCCTCATCACCAAACTATCCTACCTCAACACCACTGAATCAGATCATTCTCCCTTTCTGATTGAGCTCAGTAGCAGAAATAACCCCATCAAAAAAGCTTTCCGGTTCTTGGACTTCTGGAGGCACCACCCGTAATTCAGAAACACCGTCGCATCGGCGTGGTTCTCTGACGACGATCCGAAACCCCTCACTCGGATCACTGCTAGAGTCAAAGCCACCAGGAAGGCCCTCTCTTCGTGGAGCAAGTTCGCCTTCGGAAACATTTTCCAAGCTGTCAGAACGGCGGAGGATGACGTCAACAGGGCCGAGATCCAGTTTGCCACAGACAGATCCCCACGGGCCCGGTCCGTACTCAACTTGGCCACAACCATTCTCAAGTCCTGTCTGAAGGTGGAGACGGAATTCTGGAAGCAGATGGCTAGATTAAAATGGGACTCTGAGGGAGACCGTAATTTGAGCTATTTTTACTCTTGTGTCAAGGGGCGCAGGCACAAGCTTCATCTTCACCAAATCTGTGACATGAACGGAAACCAGTTAGATGACCAGGCCCGCATTCAAGAGGAGGCCGCCAACTTCTACTCCAAATTATTCTCCAAAGAAGCCATCACAAAGGATGATGAGTTCCTGGCTATGATCCCCAATTTGATCTCCGATGGGGATAACAAGCAGCTCCTCACTCTTTCCTCTGCCGAGGAACTCAAGAACGCTATCTGGGACCTCGATGGCAATAGTGCCCCAGGGCCGGATGGTTTCTCGGGTGTTTTCTTCAGATCGTGCTGGGATCTGATCGCAGCAGACTTCCTTGAGGCCACCATCGCTTTCTTTCCAAAGCCATCTTCAGTGCCAACCTTATCCTCATTCCAAAAAAAGACAACCTGGAGACCTTCAAAGACTTTAGACCCATCAGCTTGTGCACTTTTACTAAAAAAAATTATCTCGAAGATCATCAACAAACGCATGTCCACTCTCCTTCCTAAGATTATCTCTGAAGAGCAAAGTGGTTTTGTCCCAGGTCAGAACATCATTGACAACATCCTCCTCGCTCAAGAAATGATGACATACATGAAATTCCCATCCAGAGGGGGAAATGTTGCCATTAAACTTGACATGGAGCATACGACCGTCTGGATTGGCAATTCATGATTTGGGTTTTTAGGGCCTTCGGTTTCTTCGAATCTTGGATCGACATCATCTTCCGCTTAGTCAGCAACTCATGGTTCTCTACAGTCATCAACGATCAGGCTGCTGGTTTCTTCACTGCCAGCCATGGGGTTAGGCAAGGTGACCCGCTTTCCCCCACCATATTCATTATCGCGACAGAAGCTCTCAGCAGAAACCTCAAAAGCATGGCCAATACTCCCAGATTCCATAACTTCCATACTACTATCGGTTGCCCGCTGATCACGCATCTTGCGTATGCAGATGACATTCTTATTTTTTCGGCTGGAGATATCAGATCTGTCGAGGTGGTCACACCACGTTGGAGAAATACACTAGATACTCGGGCCAGCGCATCAACACCAGCAAAAGCGTCATCTATACTCACCACAGAGCAGACATGACTCATTCGACGATGCTCTCCTCCCTGACTTTCTTCTCTACTACTTAACTGCCGTTCTTCTACTTGGGCTGTCCATTGGTTTATGGCAAGTCTAATACATGCATCTTCGCGAATCTAGTTAGTAAAATCAGATCCAAAATCGAGGGATGGCACAACGCAATTTTATCCCCGGGTGGCAAGTTGATTCTGATCAAGCATGTCCTATCCTCCATCCCCATCTACACCCTTGCCGTTTGTGCCCCTCCGAAAAAAGTTCTTTACTCACTTGAAGCCGTATTTGGCAACTTCCATTGGGGTCACTCCGACGGCAAGGATAAATACCACTGGGCCAGCTGGATACCATGGCCAAACCCAATGAGGAGGGAGGATTAGGATTCAGCAGACTACCCCACATCGTCGACTTTTGCTCTATAAAACTGTGGTAGAAGCTGCGCTCGGACAAGTTACTTTGGACTAGGTTCATGATGGCCAGATATTTCAAACTCTCTCACCTCGCGTCTGCCGTCGCCAATACCAGATCTTCAGCTTTATGGCGGCACAGCCTCCATAGATGGAGCCTCGCCCAACCCCTCATTTACCTCAAGCTCGAGGACGGCCGCTCGTCGATGTTCCATGAACGTTGGCTTGGGGATGAGGTGGTCCAGCAGTCTTCGACTCACTTACCTCCTCGTGAAATCTGGGAGCTGTGGGACAGTGCTACTGGTAGGAGATGGGACAGGGTAAGAACCTGGCTTGGCACAGAGGCAGTCTACGGCATCGCTGCCGCGGACCTAAGGATCGTCGATACCCCGGATACTTTGTGGTGGTCGCCCAACCTCGGCAGAACTTTCTCCTTAGCTTCGGCTAGGATTATGGCGAGAGGCATTGGTGCCCCGGCCCATTATACTGCTCCATTCTGGCAGGCGTACATCCCAATCAAATGGTCCATTTTGATTTGGAGAGTCCACAGGCGGAAACTCTCCACCGATAACATCATAACATCCTTTGGCTTCAGCCTGGCTTCGCGGTGCCACTGCTGCTCATCCCATCATGCTAAAATCGCGGAGCACATACTTCTCTCCGGCGACCTCGCGACACAGTTGTGGAGGATTCTTTCCTCCAAATGTCGGTATGACCACCAGACGGGAGACCTCAACGATCTCCTGGTCAACTCGAGCAGATCTCATGGTCATCAGATCGTCGCGACTGCCGGTATTTGGGTGATATGGAAAAATCGGAACAAATGGAAATATGAAGATCGCCAATACAACTCCGACCAACTAATCAGGAAGGCCGCCAGACAAGTGCGTAAAGCGGCCCGGCGCTGCCGTCAATCCCCGCCTAGCTTTTGGGAGACTCACACCTCCACTGCCGTTTAGGCATGTCGCTACTATAGCGAGGTACCGTTTTGGGCACCCTTTTGCGATTGTGGGCTTTTCTTGTTGTTGCTGTCTTCTCGCGCGTGACGCGTATACCTGTATAGGCTTCAGCATTTTGCGCCTAATACATCAATAAAAGTTTATTCTTCAAAAATAATATATATATATATATATATATATGTTCACTTGTGTATATGAGTATAGGTATGCATATATTATATATAAAAATCATAGGTGGTGACTGTCATTCATGGAGGGGGGATAGTAGAATTCATAGGGAGTAATGAGTGGCATATATATATATATATATATATATATATATATATATATATATATATATATATATATATATATATATATATATATATATATATATAGGGAGCGGATCAAAAGCCCCCCTTAGAAAACCCCCTAAAAACCCCCCTCACTCTAATTCGTAATATTAATGTTAATATTAACTTTTTTTACTTTTTTTTATATTAATTTTAATGTTAATGTTAATATTAATATTAATGTTAATGTTAATATTAATTTTAATATTAAGTTTAATGTTAATTTTAGTATTTAATGTTAATATTAACATTAATATTAACATTAATATTAACAATAAATTACGGATTAGAGTGAGGGGGGTTTTTAGGGGCTTTTCTAGGGGGATATATATATATATATATTTTATATATAATAATATATATATATATATATATATATATATATATATATATATATATATATATATATATATATATATATATATCCCATTCCGAAAATATATATCCCAATCCGAAAACGAACCAGCGTCACAGACTTGACCAATCACCCTGCTTCCTCTTCCGAACTCCCACACCAGATTCAACTCCAGCGAAGGCAAAACCAGCAGAGGTAATTTAGCAGAAAAAACAGTGGTCCCCTACCACCCACCTAACCTTTCCCTGTCAAATCAATTCAGCGCACTCGCGTCAGAAGCTATTGTCTCCCCCCAAGATTCGGTCTGTCATACTGACATCGACCTGGACCCCAGAACGGCCTCCGAGGACCTCAGCGTCCCTCCTTCCGAGGATTCAGAAGAGTCATTCCTAGCACCTCCGATAGCCTCCGACCTGCATTCTACCACCATCGATGCTCTAGCCATCCTAGGGCCAAAGCAGGCATTTAGATGTCCTCAGGTCCTAGCCGCTGGCTTCCCTCTCCAAGCGGAAGGGGACCAGATAGGCATCTTCGACGACTCCCTCCTCAACCCCCAGAGCAGCCCGACCTCGATTCAGCAGGAGAAATGGTCATTCCTCCTAGAAGCCACGATGACTCTTCCCTCGGCACATCCTACAAGAAGACGGAGGAACCATTCATCACCAACACGAAAGCGAACAAAAAAGGGACCGCCAAATCTCCGTCCGTACAAACTAGGTCCGCTACGAAGCGGTCCAACTAACCCCTCCCAAAGCCCCATTAATGCTGAATATCCTCTCCTGGAATATCCGTGGCCTGGCGAACAAACCTACGATGAGGAGAATCACCAGCCTCAAGAAAACCTACAAGATCGACATCTTGATCATCCTCGAACCCAAAATCTCTTACAAGTGACTCAAATCCATTCAGCTGCAGTTAGGATTTCATTCGGCCATTGCCGGCAGATACGACATCTGGATCCTCTGTTCCAAAGCCGTCAATATCGGTGTCATCCACGATTCCAGTCAAGCCCTGTCTTGCTGGATGGAACATCCTCTTATCCCCAAATGTGCCATCCTTTCTGCGGTTCATGACAGTTGTGACATTGCTGAATGCAGACACCTATGGAACGATCTCCTGGAAACCTACCACCACAACCGTAACCTCCCATGGCTCTGCATCGAATATTTCAATGCCATCACTTGCAGAGAAGAGAAGATTGGAGGCCGACCTCCCCCTCTCTCTGCCATACAAGACTTCAACAACTTCATCTTCAACTCCCACCTCACCTCCCTCCCGTTCACCGGCAACACTTTTACCTGGTGCAATATGCAGAAAGGTGACCGCCGACAATTCTCCCACCTTAATAGGGCGTTAACGAACGCCCACTAGCTTGACACGGGGACAACTTCCAAGCTTTCTCACCTTAACGCCACTGAATCCGACCATGCCCCCCTGCTGGTAGGAATCACCGGTAACGCCCCAGTCCCAAAATACTTAGGACTAGGTACGTATCCATGCCAGCTGCATACATACGAAGTATACTCCAATATATGGAAACTCGTATGTATAAATAAGCTGTAAAATACAGTAGAACCATAATAACTAAATCTCATCCACTAGATAAATAAATGATATAAAAGCAACTTTGAATTTGTCATGTATATAATCGTTGGGCGGAGACAAAGTCCACTACCAACTATCTCAAATAAAATGTACAAGAAGTAATCGATAAAATGACGAGACGAACCAAGCGCAACCATCTTCGAAAGAATGAAGAAGATCACGGCCTTGGCTAGAACACCTGCAAAATCATAGAAGCACACACCTGGAGAGATAACCAGGTCCTCAGAGGGACGTAACAAGATACAATAAACATGCTATATAAATACTGAATATAAAATATGCCACAATCAAAGAAAGTGACAAGACACAATAAGTTAATCTATCCATACTAAAGTGAACATGCAATTTGAGAAACAATCCTTCGACGCATGAGCCCTGGCTGTAAATGGGATCGGCATAGTCCCCATATAGGGCACAAGGAGCCTACGTCCGTAACGTCCGAAGATCGTCAGAGGGCATCATGTGCAAGGGGCTACGTCCATAACGCTCTGGATAACGTCAGAGGGCACCTGGAGCCTGCGTCTCCGGCGGAGCGCACAGGTAATAAGGGAAGTGCATAGAAGCCCATACGTCAGGTAATATTCTCTCCACCCAATGTACCTGTCAAGTCACATCCACGACCATGTACCTCTACTAACTGCTAAGTCTTCTAACACGCCTCTATTAGCAGTTAGCCCTAACGCATGCACATGGGGGATCAGCCCACGCGCAAGAACCTCTACATGCTACTCATCTCACACATCCTCGTGGTACGACTGTGTCAAGGTATATGCAATACACTACAACGGTAGTCTCTTAACTCTAAGTCCATATGCAATCAAAGGATAATAACAAAGTATATCTAATATCACTGTGCAGACAATAAATCAAGAACTACAAGAACTGGAAATAATGAACAGTGATATGTAATAAAATGTAACTGAATATAAACAGTATAATAGCAAGGTATCTTGCCTGCGGGTGGTACGAGAAGCAGCAAAATCCAACAATCAGAATCGTCAACACGAAAGTCAAAATCCACAAGAAGCTCCGGATGCTGAAACAAACATCACGAACGAGTTTGGAATAAAAGATATACCTAGAAAATGCCTGTCCAAAAGTTAAATTCTGGAACAGGGGTAAAATCATAATTTCGGGTCAAAATGATGTCCGCCGTTGGACCCGCTTTGCACCGAAATACGCGCCAGAACCTACGGTCTCTAAGGTCGTCAAAATACATGTCTACAGATTTGTTTTGATGAGACTAACCCAACGGTATATCCAATTTTGGATTCCGGTGGGCTGTGCACAAAATCGCCCGTTGAGTGGGATTGTGGGCCCGCCAAAATAGCGTCCCGATCAACGGTCTCCGAATCGGACCAAACTTGGCTCACAGCACCAGAAAAATATTTCGAGTCCATTGGCACAAGTTTCATCGCGATATGATGAGTGTGCACAAAGTTGTGACTTAATTTGCAAAGGGTCGATACGGGGGTATTATAGGCCTCAAAAATGAAAGTCACGCTGAGTTGATCAGAACAAGTCACGCAGAGTGATCCGAGAAGCAGCACAAAAGATACGCTAAGTTCTTCCTGGCCATCTCCTTTAGAAGTCACGCAGAGACAGCTCAGCCATATGTCAGAATCATAATGACTGACAACAAAGCAGTCGAGAAACGTCTCCTCGTATGCCACGTATGCACAGAACTCGAGAGATCATCGCCGTCTTTTGCGTGATTTTCGAAATCTTCCTTAGCAAGACTCACTCTTCACCAAGTTGGCGTGACTTTGGGTCTTATCTTCATTTAATGCGGCTGACAATATAATCAATGTCAGAGATTTTGTGTCAGACGAAGCGTGCCAAATCAAGACAGCTGGCGGTTTGCGTGGATTCTAAACCTTCTCCTTCCTCAAGTTTGCATGGATTTTTGAGTTATTCTTCTTCAAAGCTTGCGTGGATTTCGCCTTCAACGAGTCTGCGTCAACGAAACTGCGTGGATTTTTGCCTTCAGCAAGACAGCGTGGATTTCATTTCAACTGGAGTACGTGGCAGCCATGCCACCGATCTCTCTCTCGCGTGCCCAGTAACTTGCACACGACCCATGCACTAATGCCATGTGTCCAACAGTTACGGGCCACATCCAGTAACTACTCACTAACCCTGCGTGTATTTAGAGTCTGCGTGACTTTTCAAATGCACCAGTGGTGAGGTAGTTATCTTTTCAGTTACTGTTTTGACTCTATAAATAGAGTTCTTTTTTTTATTCATTGTACAGATACATTGATATCTACTGTCAAAATTTTGAGAGCTTTTCTTCTTCGCATAGTCCAAAGGATAAAGCGATCGTCTTCTAGATCGGATTCCTACAGTTGTAATTTTCTCAGATACAAAATAAATAAAGTGAATTTATTTATGGAAAACAAATTGGCGACTCTGCTGGGGAAAACCATCTCCTCTTCTGAGATGGTAACAACTCAATGCGATACTTCGTCTATCGGCTCGACGAAGAAGGTGATGACGATCAAATTCGATCAACTCGTCTATGAAGAAATGCAGCGGGCTAAGGGTGGCAAGCCCATTCCAGCCTCCATTATCACTGCCAAGTCGAAGGGACACTCTGTCTATGTCCCTAAGAATCAGTTGGCAGTCAATGGTGAAGTCTCTGCCACAGTGTCTACTCCTAACACTGGCAAGAACTCCATTGCAAGCACGCACACTCTTGTGCGCTCGAAGATGACAGTAACTAAAAGTCACATTGACAGTACTGGCTCCTTAGCCGAATCTGTTCCAGCGTGCAAATTCAATTCTAAAAGTCACGCTGACAGTACTGGCTCTTTAGCCGAATCTGTTCCAGTGTGCAAATTCAATTCTAAAAGTCATGCTGACAGTACTGGCTCTTTAGCCAAATCTGTTCCAGTGTGCAAATTTAACTCTAAAAGTCACGCTGATAGTACTGGCTCCTTAGCCAAATCTATTCCAGTATGCAACCCCACATTCAAAAGTCACGCTGACAGTACTGGCTCCTTAGCCAAATCTGTTTCAGCGTGTAATTCTAAAATCAAAAGTCACGCTAACAGCTCTGGTTCTTTAACCAAGTCTGTTTCAGCGTGTATTTCATCAGAGAAGAATAACTCCTTAGTTATCTCTTCTTCTTCACCGAGTTCTACTAGAACTGGGGGTGGTCTTCCACACAAAGTCCCTTCGAAAAGGAATAACTCTTTAGTTGTTTCTTCTGCTCCTGTAGTTTTTACTCCAGGAACAGCTTTGACTGATACTTTTGTTAGTCAAAGGAAAGGAGATGGTCTTTTGACTACTCTTCCTTCTGGACATTCTATGTCTCAACATCTGAATGAGTCTAAGAAGAAACATTCCTTAATGTCTTCTTCTTTGATTTCTTCAAATTGGACACAGAATCTGTCCATTAAAGAGGGTCTGTTACCAACTCCTAATCAAGGGAGTGGTTTAACTCTTCCTTCTCTGCAAATATCCAGATCAATGGAAGGAAAACTCCATGTTTCCAAAATTAATATGTTACCTTCCACTGATTTAAGAACAAAACTCAGCACTTCTGGTGTTAAGAAACCATACCAATTGGATATGAAGATAAAAGATCCAGATGCAGAGTATGCAAGAAATTATGTGGCTCACATTAATCACTCTTTGTATAATCAAGAGCCATCAAGACCCAAGAACAGGAAGTATATTCCTCAATCTTCACAAACAGATTTACGGGAATATCTTCAACAGAAGAGAAGGAGTAATTCTATATCAAAGGAACATGCTGAATGTGACTTCTATCCAAGAGTCATAATTCAGTGCAGATGTGAATCAACAGTTCAAGACCATGGTGATCATACTGAATGTGACTTCCAGCCAAGAGTCACAATGCAATGCAGATGTCAAAATAAATGACAGTCTGTCTTTAATAGGATTCAGTATAAACCTATGCCTGATGAAGATGAGCCTTTGTTTGCCTCTGTCAACATGACTTTTCTGGACACCGGGGGTAGAGTTGATAGTCCAGATGGAGTATATAAAAACACCAGAGCAAGAGTCCTGGCTTCTAGTCAAAGAAATTTGATCCCTGAAATTGATTCTGAATTTCTTGGAGAATCTAACTTCCCACCTCTTCCTACTGGGGGTAATTCTCCTATAGTTGACTTTGATACACGAAGCAATGATTCAGAGCATACAACATCTACTAGTTCATCAATAATCCCTCATACAGTCACGACTTACATGGTTGATGGGAATACTGATGAACCTTCTTCTTCCCTGACTCCTCAAGATCAAAGAATTGCTTCTTTGGAACAGCAAATGAAGTCTATGACTGACACAATGAAGTCAATGTATGAACTCATGACAGCTCAGTTACAAAATCGACAGACTGTATCAGATGCCATACCAGTTGATACTGATATAAGTCCAGTACAAGTTCCTCCAGCAGTACAATCCAATACTCCTGGACCTGCTCAACCAAATCCTAGTCTCTCTGGAGCTGGGGGTAGTGCTTACAATGCTGTTCCTCCTCCTAACTATTCTCTACAAGCCACAACTCCACAATCTTCGGGAGTTGTCTCTGAAGAATTGAAAAATCTCAAAACTCAATTCGAGGCATTCAAACAGAAGGATGGTTTACAAAGGTTAGGCATCAAGCAGCCTTATCCGATAGAATAGAAGCAAGTATCATATCCTCCTAAATACAAGCCTCCTACTATCTCATTCTATGATGGAACCACTTCTCCAAGTCAGTTTATCAATCACTTTGAAGTAATGACTGATCAATTACAACCAAGTGATGCTCTCCTTACTCGGGTATTTATTGGATGTCTCAAGGGAACGACTTATGAATGGTATAGAAGCCTCCCAGATGGGAGTATTACCTCATTTGCTGTTTTCAAACAGATGTTTCTTGAAAGGTTCTATGAAGGGCTTAATGACATGACTATGTCTGCTCTTATTAGAATCAAGCAGAAAAATAATGAATCTACAGAGGAATACATTGAACGGTTTCGAAGAGAAGCTCTGAAGATGCCTCTTGGAACTCCTGATGCTGTCACCATTGACACGTGTAAATCAAACTTGTTGCCAATCATCAGTATGTGGACAGGGTCCACTCAATTTCAAGATTGGCCTTCCTTCATAGTCAGTGCTAAAGCTGCAAAAATCAGTGCTGAAACCTTCAAAGGTTTAGGAGTGCACATGACTCCTAAAGAAACAGGACAAGGGGCTAACAATAAAAATAATGCTCGCAAAGGAAAAAAAAACTCTAGAAGTTAATCTTCAGAGCAAAGATGCATCGAATTTTCAAACTCCTGCCTCTACAACTCAACAATCAAGAACACCTCGCCCCAGAGAAGAATATTCTTTTGATGACGATGATGTCCTTGGTATCTTTGAATGTCTGCTGAAAGGTAATAAAATACAATTACCAGAGATCAAGAAACCTGATAAAGCTGGTAAGACAGATCATCCTAAATACTGTCCATATCACAGAATGTTGGGTCATACAATTCGTACATGTTATGTATTGAAAGGAAAGATCCAAGAAATGATTAAATCTGGAGCTATCTCTCTTACTCCAAAAGTGAAGACCGTCACCTCCAACGTCGTCTCTATGCAATTTGGAAATTTCCCTCCTCAACTCCTTGAAAGTAGGATTATTCCTATTCCCAAGGTAACTCTTGACATAGTGAATCTTCCTCCTCCACAGTTTGAAGGATTAGTGCCAATCACTTTGGAAACAGGAGAAATCATGTGGATCCATCCTGATCTAGTGGCAGATTTTGAATCGCCTTCTCCTCAAAAGATTTTTTCTCAAAAATCTAAGAAGGCTGGAAAGATCAAGTCATGTCATATGACTTCTCTTGGGTCTACTTCTGACACAGAGCCAAAAGATAAAGAAGAAGCACTTGTTAGTGCTACTCGAACGGGGAAACCTTACCTAAAGGATTATTCTAAAAATCTTGAAGATCCTACTGATATCCCTTCAGATGCTAAAGATGCTCCTAATGTTCCTTCCGAAGAAGAACCATCTACTGAACCTGTTCCTCCCAAGCCTACGGCTCTGGAGAAAGGCAAACAACAGGCTCGGTTTGATAAGCCAATCAAGAAGTCTTCTCCTCTTGGACTTCAGAAGCCTTACAACTTCGATATTTTGGCTCAGCTTGCTAATACTCCCGCTAGAATGTCCATTTTTGAACTTCGACGTCTTTCCAAAGAGACTCGGGAGACGCTAAGTGAAGCACTTCTACAATCTGACTCTTGTCTTGCACAATTGAAGAAGCCGGATGCGGAACCTGCCACTTGCTTACATTGCAACAGTGTACTGGAGATTATCCCAAATATCACCTTTACACAAGACGACATGTTACTGGAGGATAATCGACATGATCGACCTCTCTACTATACTGGTTATATTGATACGATGAAGATAGATCGTATTCTCATTGACCCAGGGTCTGCTATAAGCATAATGCCAAAGAGTTTGTTGGATGAACTAAAAATCCCTCTTCACAAGCTCTCCAAGACGGTTACTACTATCTTGGGATTCAATCAAAGCCGAAGTGAGCCTTTGGGAAAGATTCATCTGAAGCTTCAGATAGGTGATTTCAGATCTAAAGTCACTTTCTATGTGATCGAGATCGCGGGATCCTATAATCTTCTTCTGGGGAGGCCCTTTCTTCATGAAAATAATGTGGTGCCCTCTACTCTTCATCAATGTTTTAAATACATTGATAGCAATGGAAGAGTACAAAAAGAAGTTGCTGATATAAATCCCTTCCATGGGGTTGAAGCTTATTTCAATGATTCCCGATTGTATAAAGAAGAATATACAAGGATCATACAAGCTATGGAGAAAGAAGATGCACAAAGTGAGACTTTAATAATCCCTGTTAAATGTCGAACTACTCAGCAACAATCTCCTAAACCCTCTGGAGAAGATTCTTTCATCATTCCAGTGAGTGGACGGATCTCTTCGTTACCTCAGTTATCTACTCAGAATACACTGATCATTCCTGTCAGTGGGCGTACTACAGTTCCTGTACCTTCACAAGATACTCTGCTAATTCCAGTTGGAGGGCGGACTACTCTTCCTACTCAAACTTCAAGGGAGCTCACCTCTTCTGAGCCATTTGTTATCGATCTTAATCGAAACAAAGCTTCTTTTTCTTCTCCTTTAGTCATTGATTTGGCTAAAATCTCTAAGGCTCAACCTTCTCCCAATGTAAATATTGCTGCTTTTGCATTTAATAAAAAGTCTCCACCTTTGCAGTACGTTGATGTGTGTAATTATGTTCATAGTTATTTACATCTGTTAGATGACTTGAATACAATAACCATAGGAGTTGTACAGATTGTTCATACAGATGTATCTCTAGAACCTGTACAATCTTCATACTTTCAAGTTCCCAGCAGAAAGCTAGGAGACATTCCAATATTCTTCTACAAAGGGCCTCAAAATCCTTCTGATCTTGAAGATGATGACAAAAATGATGATACTGGAAGATTACAACTACGTCGTTATAGTCAGCAATCTAGAGATATCATCAAAAATATGGGCTATGACTTCAGGACTGGCCTTAATAATGGAAAAGGAAGAAAAATGCCTGTCCGGATTCCTCCTTTGAAATATGGAAGGACGAAATACGGATTGGGTTATACTGCTCCTACTCCTTTCATCAACATTATCCATGAAGATCTTGAGTCTGACGAAGATAAGAGATCTGATTCTTCTAGTACCACTTCTTGGGATTCCGATATGAGTATCGGTGACTTCTACTGCAACCTTCTGTCTTCCAATATGGTTTCCATTGACCATTCTGAAGAAAGTGATGAAGACGAAGAAGAGTTTGAAATCTCACCTAAATCAGAACAGTGGGCCCAAAGATTAGATAATCAATGGGAGTTCCGTTTCGAGCAAAAAGAACCTCCGACTGAAGATAAACTTGTTCAAATAGATGTTGGTGAAGAGGGGTCTCCCAAACCAATATTCATCAGTAAAAGTCTTTCAGAAACTGATAAGAAAGACATGATCAAACTCATTCGTGAATACATTGATGTCTTTGCTTGGAGTTATGAAGATATGCCAGGTCTTGATCCACAGATTGCAACTCACAAGCTCAACATCTTGCCGAATGCTAAACCGGTCAAACAACAACAGCGACGATTTCGTCCGGACATCATGGATGCAATTAAAGCTGAAGTCAATAAACTTATTACATCTGGGTTTATTAGAGAGGAACAACATCCCGATTGGGTGGCTAATATTGTTCCTGTTCTTAAAAAGACTGGCAAGATCAGAGTATGCATAGACTTTCGCGATCTCAATACGGCATGTCCTAAAGACGAATTCCCTCTACCAATCACTGATGCCATGGTTGATAATACCTGTGGATTTGAACGAATGTCATTCATGGACGGGTATTCTGGGTATAATCAGATCAAAATGTTCCCAGAAGACGAGAAGCACACTTCTTTCAGAATGCCGATTGGTACATACTGTTATACAGTTATGCCATTCGGTCTCAAGAATGCAGGAGCAACTTATCAACGAGCTATGAGTACTATATTCCGTGAATATTTGCGGAAAATAGTCGAATGCTATGTTGATGATATTGCAGTCAAAAGTCGACAAAAGGAGGATCATATCCAAGATTTGAAGACTATATTTGATCTAATGCGTAAGCATCAATTAAAGATGAACCCTACTAAGTCCTTCTTAGGCGTCTCTAGTGGTAAATTTCTCGGCTTCGTCATTACCTCTAAAGGTATACACGTGGATCCCGAGAAGATCAAAGCCATCCAAGAGATGCGTCCTCCACGCACCTTAAAAGAGCTACGAGGATTTCAAGGAAGAGTTGCTTATATCAGGAGATTTATCTCTAATTTATCAGGACGCTGCAGACCATTCAACAAACTTATGAAGAAAGGTGTCTCTTTTGTCTGGAATGATGAATGTCAGAAAGCATTCGATGATATAAAACAATATCTGATGAGCCCTCCAGTATTGGTACCTCCCGTCTCAGGAATACCGTTCCTCCTCTATACTCGAGCAATGAGTCATTCATTGGGTGCATTACTCGCTCAAAAGAATCAAAATGGCCATGAACAAGCCATTTATTATCTCAGCCGCACTATGACCGGAGCTGAACCTCAATATTCACCAGTTGAAAAAGAGTGTCTAGCCTTGATGTTTGCTGTCCAATAGACACGTCATTATATCATTGGTCAGACTATTCATGTCATCTCCAGGATCAATCCTATACGGATCATGATGAAGAAACCCAGTGTTTTGAATTCTCGATTGGCTAACTGGGGAATCCTACTTGCTTAGTATGATATGCACTAAATTCCTCAGAAATCAGTCAAGGGACAAGCTTTAGCTGATTTTCTGGCTGCTCACTCAATTCCAAAAAATTTAAAACTCTATGATGAAATCCCAGATGAAGTCCTAGATTCAAATCAAATTGCTGAAGAAGATCCTACTTGGCGTCTATTCTTTGATGGAGCGTCAAGAATTGGTCCTAATGGCGATATTGTTGCTGGAGTTGGAATTGTTCTTGTATCGCCAGAAGGTCTTTCCATCCAAAGAGCTTATTCTCTCGATCAGCCGTGTTCAAACAATGTAGCTGAGTACAACGCATTTCTTATTGGTCTTCAACTCGCTAAACATCTGAATATTCAATATTTGGAGGCGTATGGAGACTCTAAACTTATTGTCAATCAGATCAGGGGTACTTATGAAGTTCGCCATCAAGATCTGGTTCCTTATCATAGAGTGGCCATATCTATGGCCTCATCATTTAAGGAATTCTTCATTGAACATGTTAGGCGAGCATGTAACACAGAAGCTGATGCCCTTGCTAATCTTGCAGCGGTGCTGGCTATCCCAATCAGACGGCAACAAATAATTGTTGTTCATAGTCGAGAATTATTTCATCTTGAAAATAACCTGACTCTAGGACTCCCAGTTGACATTAAAGAATCAACATCTCATGACGTCAACACAACAAGAGGATTTGGATTTAGTCGTAAATTGATATCATCTTCATCCGATTCCAGCATGGAATTCATCTTCAGTAACTCGACTGAGAATCAGAATACGGATAAAGATTGGAGACTTCCTTTCTTAGATCTTGTATTGTATGATATTCTTCCAGACGATCCGAGTGAGGCAGCATCTATCAGACGACGATCACTCAGATTCTATTACAATCATACAACAAAGACCTTATATCGTCGAGCTTATGATGGTTTACTCCTTCGGTGTATTGCCGGTGATGAAGCCCAACAAGTTATTCGTGAAGCACATGATGGAATTTGTGGAGCACATCAACCTGGGCCAAAACTTCAAGACCGTATTCGACGGATGGGTTATTATTGGCCAACTATGGTATCAGATGCCATTGAATATGCAAGAAAATGCAAAGCTTGCCAAATCCATGCGGATTTTATACATCAACCTTCGGAATTTCTACATCCGACGGCAGCATCATGGCCCTTCGAAGCTTGGGGCATGGACATTGTCGGCCCGATCAATCCTCCATCATCTAAAGGTCATCGGTTCATTCTCGCAATAACCGATTACTTCTCCAAATGGGCCGAAGCTATTCCTTTATCTGAAGTTAAGACGTCTAATGTCATCAGCTTTATTAAGCACCATGTCATCTACAGATTTGGTGTTCCTCGACGCATTGTTCATGATAACGGACCACAGTTCGTCAGCCAGAAATTTACTCGATTCTGTGACGATCACCGGATCAATAATGTTGCTTCTACCGCATATAATCCAGCAGCTAACGGATTGGCAGAAGCTTTCAACAAGACTATCATCAAACTCCTAAAGAAGTTTGTCTCCACTAACAAACGTAATTGGAGTGACAAGCTCGGGGAATGCTTGTGGGCTTATCGCACTACAGTCCGTAATGCTACTAAGTGTACACCTTTCTCTCTGGTGTATGGATCTGAGGCTGTTCTCCCATTAGAGATTCAAATTCCTTCTTTAAGGATAGCAATCGCTAATGAACTCACTGCCGAAAATAATGATCGTCTTCGACTTCAAGAATTGGAGGCTCTGGATGAAAAACGGTTATCTGTTCAACAGAATATTGAATTCTATCAAGCTAGAATTTCAAGGGCTTTTAACAAGAAAGTCAGAATTCGAACATTTCAGAAAGGAGAACTTGTGCTTACTGTCAGACGCCCGATGACTATGACACACATGAGTAAGGGCAAGTTTGATGCAAAATGGGAAGGTCCATTCATTGTCAATAAGATCTTTTCTAATGGGGCTTATCAACTCACTACTCTAGATGGTAAAGCCACTATGATGCCCATCAACGGCAAATTCTTGAAGAAGTACTACGTCTGATATTTCTATCAAAATTGTCCTCCCATCACTCTCCAGCTGTTTCATTGTTCTTGCCGAAGAATCATTCTGATATCTATTATCCCCATTGGAGATAGGTATTCTACTTTGTATCGTTTTCTCAACAAATTTGATATACAGAAAATCATGTCCACATTACCTCTGAATTTTCTATCTCAATATCATATTTATGAAAATGATATTTAGTCTTTCTGATTTCTGAGTCAAAAGATCAATGAATAAAGGCAAAAATATAAAACTGGAAAGGATATATCGTAAACAAAGTTTCCTTAAACGGAGTTTACTTGAGACAAATCCCTCAAGAAGAAAAAAAAGGGGTACATCATCATGGAAGATCACTATGATCCCTTTCATATTTGGGACGAGGACCACATACATAATCAGCAAAAGAATTGAATACATCTTTTCCTGACCGCACCAAGAATTGACAGGCAGCCAGTCTCATTGCTTCTTCTTCTTCGGTTTCTCCTGGTTCGACCAGGAAGTGTCACGACCCGCACCCTAGAGTAAGGGCACGAGAAGTGGGTACGTCCAGCCTACGCCGCAGTGTCGGCGGTAGAACGCTGTCCTAGGTCAATCATCTAACAGTATAAGGTACCTGTACAGTTTATACTCTCCGAATGGAGGTGACATATCAATATTCATCTCAATCACATCTAGGGTAGAAGAACGAAGAACAGATAGATAGATAGTAACTCAAGAGAACAGTATCATAGATGAATAAGTCTAAGTGTCTAGTACAACATAATATCCAGAACTGTCAACTCATAATACAAAAAGTCTAAGAGTCTATACATCCCCACATCTCAAAATACAACTCAGAATATGAGACAAAAGTAAATATAGAAGGGACTGCCTAGACTAAACTGGTCTAGACTACTGGAACAACATCCTCAGCTGCAGGTGGATCCTGCTGGGGGTCCACAACATAAGTATCATCTAGTCCTGCTCCAAAATAGGTAGACACCAGGGCCTCATCCTCATCCTCTGTAATATTTTCAACAGGTCCAATCAGGACGGGAACGAGCACAATACATCTCACGCAGTGCATATCAGGTTAGGAAATACGATACAGGCAATAGAGTAAGATACATGAACTGCTGAAAGGAAATATACGCTGTAAAAGAGATAGTTGTAATGAAATATCTACTGTATATAGAGAACTATGAGTGACTAGTGATGTAGAGCACAAGATAGGCATGTGAATGGCTAGAATTTATACATGACTATACTACTGAGTTTGTACATGACTACACTACTTTGGAATTATTCACATGTCCACTTCTACTCCCCCGTACCCCAATCAATACACAAGGATCTATACAAGTTACGTTATTGTACATGATATCACATGGGGCCCATAAAAGGGTGCACATGATAGTATACATGAGAGCTCAGTAAACATGAGAGTACATGATCACATGAGTGTACATGAATAATGAAAGCATAGGAGTACATGATGATAGTGAAACACACATAACATGAAGTACCCGATGCTCCCGAGGGGGATAACATCTCATGTAAAGATCCATATAGTACCAATCCGTGTTACCAACGTGACAGCAACAAGTAAAGTAATCTAGAGCGAGAAGTAAAGCCTGAACAAGTATGAAACGGTCAGAGAATGTACTCGCCTGATAACTGAATGTCTGAAGAGGATATACTGTCTGAGGAGAGGTGTCTGGCTCCTGATCAGAGCAACACAAGTCATAATGTGTTCTAAATAGTAAAAATGAAGTCTACTATGCAAACTACATGATTCTAGATCAATCTGGTCAAAAGTCAACTCTTGGTCAACTCTAAAGTCAAACTAGTCAAAGTTAGGTCAACACTAGTCAACTAGTTAGGGTTTTAGTCAAACTAGTCAAACTAGTTGTTTTAGGTCATTCCTAGTTAATTCTAGGTGAACTAGGTCATCCTTGACCTAAAGTTGACTTTGGTCAACTTTCAGTCAACAAGGGTCAACAATGGGTTTAGGGTCATTAGGGCTAGCCCCAACCATAGGCCAATAATCCTAGGCCATAGGCTAATGATGGGGTTTTCATATAACCTATACTAGAAATCATATATATGTATATATCTATATACTACCCATATACCCATATATGAATACTATATACAATACAACCCACATACATATATATATATATAATATCACTATATGAAAACTAATACAAATATATATATATCAATATATATATATATATATATACCTATATATATATATAAACTCATATATATACTATATATATAGAGAGAGACAAAGTGAGAGAGAGAGTGAGACAGTGAGAGAGAGTGAGAGATCAGGACACAGGGGGGGTTTCCAGAATCCTGGAACCCAAAATCAAACCCCCAAACACACACACATAACACACATATACACACATATGTGTATATCTACATAACTACACCCACACACACCCAAATCTCCTCGAATTCGACCCACACCCTCACATATATGTATACTACACATAGACTCACTAAAATACACTAGTCTAATACCTAAATTATTAATAAAATCGAATCAAAGTTCGATTTCCAAAATCTGGAATTAACTCAAAACTGTGACAGTGCACAGTTAACACTGAAATTGGGTAATTCGATATACGCAACCCAAATCGAGCTAAGACTCGATACCAACGGTTGGTAACTAACACCCCGCACATATACTAGTGTCCTAGGACACTGACACGACACCACGACACGAAATAATGTGTCCAAACACTCAAAAACATGGCTCGGGTAAATTCCTGATACACCCACGTGTGCACAGCGTCGTGCACGCGTGCAGTTCACTCTAGGACACGACACACGTGTCCATATGTCTCGTGCTCGTGGGGGAAAGTTCGCCTAGGGGTCTACTAGGTGTCCACTAACCTGATTTGTGTCCAAGTGTCGCACAGTGTCGACACGAGGGCCGTATCAGTCGTGAAAATACGACTGATACGCGTGTTTTGCACTGCGTCGTGCAGAGATGCACACGCCTCGTGGACACGACACGGGCCACGTGGGGCCTCGTGCTCATGTCCACGTATAGCCCACGTGTTGGGCTACACAATCGTGTCACCACGAGGTGTCATCGTGTCGTGTCCGTGCGATACGAGACACTCGAAGTTGGTGTCTGTGCGTGTGTGCGCTAATAGTGCACGACCAGTGCACGTGTCCGTGCTCTCTCGATAGGACACGAGGTGTCTTGAAATTCTGGGGGCATGTGCGCAGACAATGCCCCCTCGTGTCCACCAATTTTCCCGTGTCCTAGTGTCGTGTGTAGGGAGAACCAAGGGGGTGGTAGCAGGGGATTTCAGTGCACTGTGCAGTGTGAGTGAAACTGAGAGCTTCGTGTCCAGATTTTGGACACGACACAACCCAACTTGTGCTCAGTGTTTTAGGGTTAGGTTTAGGGTTAGCTAGGCTAGGTTTTGGTTCAAAAAGTTTTGGAAAACAGTGTGTATATATCAATGTGACAGTGAGCTAAAAAACAGTAAAATACAATGAAATAAATTAGGATACGTGTCCGATACGACACCAAACAATTCCTAGATTTCACCAAACTTTACCCACAGCTAGTATACACCTATATGCATGCAATAATGAAGAAAAACCAGTATATTAACTAGGTTTAAATACATTTACCTCTATGTGTGCAAGATCTTGAATTTTCACTAAATGAGGGTGATTAGCCTCAAAGCCCAACTTGTCCTTCCTTGGTGAAACTTGAGTAGCACACTTCCCTAGGCTCCCTTAGATTGTAGGTGACCTAATGGAGAAAACTAGAGGTTCAAAGCTTGAGAAATGGGAAAGTTATGGTCAAAAGAGTGGAAGGGTTTTTAGGTTTTTCTTGTGAATTGGTTTTTCATGAAACCATGGGAATGATTCTAAGTGCTAACTATATAGGAGAGAGGGGCAAGGGGGTGTTTTCTTGGCTGCCATGGGGTAGGGGGGGTTGTCCTTGGGTTGCTTCTAGGCTAAGGCTTGGACTTGTGTAAAGGGGTTGGATATTTGAGTGTTTTTGGTAAAATATCTAAAAAGTAATATCTAGATATTTAACCCACTTTATCCTATGACTAATATCTATCCCCTTAGCCATTCTAGGTTAGTAGCTAACCTATGGATTAGGGTAGACTAGGTTAGGGGCCATTAAGTCACAAATCAAAAGTCCATGAATAGTAAAATCTCACTAATCCTTCTTAATCCCTAGAAAATTACCAAAATACCCCTTAGGCTAAAAACCACTAAAATGATATTCTAAGCCTATGGTCAAGTTCTCATGGTCATGGCAACTTCTAGGTTAGAGAAACTAGGGTTTACACTAAGTTATATTAACCAAAATCACAAAGTCATAAGTCATGACTTAGCATGACTTAGATAATGGTTTAATCACACTAATAATCACTATAAAATCATACCATGACTAAAATACCACTAATAAATAATAAAAATAATAAATTTTCAAAAATCCCCAATTTCAGAAAACAGGGTGTTACAAGTCTACCCACCTTAAAATAATTTCGTCCTCGAAATTTAGATGGTCGTACTCCTCCTAGGTCAAACCTCCAACAATCAGGGACGAAGCCACTACCTAGGCAACATACAAGGTCAACAAGCAAATATGGGTAGTAGACCTATACTGGGTCATGTCCAAAAATTGGCTGGCAGTTTCAGGTCATAAGGTGTCCTGAATTCAAATCGAAACCAAAAGTAACTCCATGGGATAAATCAGGATGGAGTCTCGGGTCAGGAAAATCGTACTAAGCAAATAAAGCACATAATGGTATGCCTGAGTGGGACACTAAGGTCATGGGTGTAGTATGTCATGTCTAGGTCATGTATGTGAAGTCAGTTTTGAGAAAACAACTAGTCTTGTGCTCCAAATTTAAAAGTCACGATAGTATACCTACGATGATCATAATTCAGGGTGGGAAGGGTCTATGGTCTAAATTTAAGCCAAAATTTGTGATGCAATAGTGGTACCAGGGGGACAGGTTAAATGGAACAGTCTGAGGTCTCATCTAGGTGCACTAGTCATTCTAGATCAATACTGTCCTATGGTATCAAAACGTACAAGCAATCTAAGGTAATTGGGAAGGTAAGGAAACAACAATCATCAAGGCTATAGGGTCGTCTACCATCCTATATGAAAATAGGTCATTAACAAGTAACTGAGAAATCATTAAAGTTATCCTTCCATAAAAAGAAAATTGAAAATTTAGGTACAACAATCACAATAGATTTTAGTCTTGACACGATCTAAGTTGATCAATTTCAGGAAAAAATAGAGATTTGGGCAAGGTGGGAAATCAATGAAATCGAGTACGAGCACGAGCATCCAATGATGAAGATCCAGGTCATGATTAAGTTAATTTAACTGGATACGAATACGAGGTTCATAGGCGATAAAAATAATTCCAAGAAGAATTGTCAAGGCTGTTGCGGATAAGATTCTAGGGCAAGTTTAACTGTGTCCATCCACGTAGATTGATACATGAAAAAGCGAACCAAAGTGCAATAGGTTGATCAGACCATCATGTACCGGTTCTGATTAGACAATATGTTAATGGGTGGCCACCCAATAAAATATGTCATGACCAAGCTCGAAAATAGATAAGCTTGTAAAACTAAGGCTAATTTAGCAGCACAAGATATAAGGATGGTAATGATGAAAGGAATTACATAGTCCAAGTTTCTTAGCCAACGGGTCAAGTAATCAGATAAGGTACAAGGTTAAGTATTCAAGGATTCAAGTAGAACGCCATCACATGCTAGGTCGAAAGAATTGAACTAAGGTGGATTTCTAATTGAAATAAGAATAAATTTAGTATCATGGCAGAGGTTATAGTTTAGCCATTTGACCAGAAAATCATATCAAGTAAAATAGAGTACAGGGAGACGGATTTTAGTGGGACATGGAATACCTACATGAAGGTAGGCTAGTCTAGGTCTTATATGTGAAGTTTGTTGGGAGGTAACAGCTAGTGTTTATACTCTGAATATCTAAGTCACGGTAAAGGACGTCCAATGATCTAGAATAGGAAGTGGTAGTTCGAGACGTGACAAATTGATGCAAAAATTGAAGAGGATCAAATTAACCCATGAAATAAAATTAATCAGGAGTCCAGTAAATAATTTAGGAACACTGTCCTAGGGATTTATAGGCTACTAGATGAATATAGTTAGGGTTCGATCAATCAAGGGTCAAGGTTAGAAGGTATCAAATAAAGTCTTGATTTGAGGAAATGTCGAGTAAGTCAGGTTTGGGATACAGTCACATAGTTTGGTAGAAAGAGTTTAAGCAAGATGCAAAAATATAAGGGGGACAGTTCATTTCAAGGGAAGGCAATTAGCAAGAGAATTAGATGGCAAGAAACAGATGAGGGTTTTCTCATAATTGTGATTGAGTACCCTAAAAATAAAAGATATTAATCTAACACTAAGAAATTAAAATCAACAACTACAAAAATTTCAAAATCATCAACTAATACCAGGATTCAAAGTTCTACAGTGAATCCTCCAAAATCAAATTCAATCAAGGGAAAAGAAGTTTAAATCGAAATTTCAATGAGATTCTCAAGGGTCATCCCAGGAATCTCTCAAAGTATCCTAGCAGTGATTGAGTATCCACTCTCTCTAAGCCTACTCCTCAAATCCTATCGCAGGCTGTAGTGATACTCTAGTTCGAATACCACTACATAAACTCGACCTGTATGGGCCACCACTAAAAACGTGTCACGACCCGCACCCTAGAGTAAGGGCACGAGAAGTGGGTACGTCCAGCCTACGCCGCAGTGTCGGCGGTAGAACGCTGTCCTAGGTCAATCATCTAACAGTATAAGGTACCTGTACAGTTTATACTCTCCGAATGGAGGTGACATATCAATATTCATCTCAATCACATCTAGGGTAGAAGAACGAAGAACAGATAGATAGATAGTAACTCAAGAGAACAGTATCATAGATGAATAAGTCTAAGTGTCTAGTACAACATAATATCCAGAACTGTCAACTCATAATACAAAAAGTCTAAGAGTCTATACATCCCCACATCTCAAAATACAACTCAGAATATGAGACAAAAGTAAATATAGAAGGGACTGCCTAGACTAAACTGGTCTAGACTACTGGAACAACGTCCTCAGCTGCAGGTGGATCCTGCTGGGGGTCCACAACATAAGTATCATCTAGTCCTGCTCCAAAATAGGTAGACACCAGGGCCTCATCCTCATCCTCTGTAATATTTTCAACAGGTCCAATCAGGACGGGAACGAGCACAATACATCTCACGCAGTGCATATCAGGTTAGGAAATACGATACAGGCAATAGAGTAAGATACATGAACTGCTGAAAGGAAATATACGCTGTAAAAGAGATAGTTGTAATGAAATATCTACTGTATATAGAGAACTATGAGTGACTAGTGATGTAGAGCACAAGATAGGCATGTGAATGGCTAGAATTTATACATGACTATACTACTGAGTTTGTACATGACTACACTACTTTGGAATTATTCACATGTCCACTTCTACTCCCCCGTACCCCAATCAATACACAAGGATCTATACAAGTTACGTTATTGTACATGATATCACATGGGGCCCATAAAAGGGTGCACATGATAGTATACATGAGAGCTCAGTAAACATGAGAGTACATGATCACATGAGTGTACATGAATAATGAAAGCATAGGAGTACATGATGATAGTGAAACACACATAACATGAAGTACCCGATGCTCCCGAGGGGGATAACATCTCATGTAAAGATCCATATAGTACCAATCCGTGTTACCAACGTGACAGCAACAAGTAAAGTAATCTAGAGCGAGAAGTAAAGCCTGAACAAGTATGAAACGGTCAGAGAATGTACTCGCCTGATAACTGAATGTCTGAAGAGGATATACTGTCTGAGGAGAGGTGTCTGGCTCCTGATCAGAGCAACACAAGTCACAATGTGTTCTAAATAGTAAAAATGAAGTCTACTATGCAAACTACATGATTCTAGATCAATCTGGTCAAAAGTCAACTCTTGGTCAACTCTAAAGTCAAACTAGTCAAAGTTAGGTCAACACTAGTCAACTAGTTAGGGTTTTAGTCAAACTAGTCAAACTAGTTGTTTTAGGTCATTCCTAGTTAATTCTAGGTGAACTAGGTCATCCTTGACCTAAAGTTGACTTTGGTCAACTTTCAGTCAACAAGGGTCAACAATGGGTTTAGGGTCATTAGGGCTAGCCCCAACCATAGGCCAATAATCCTAGGCCATAGGCTAATGATGGGGTTTTCATATAACCTATACTAGAAATCATATATATATGTATATATCTATATACTACCCATATACCCATATATGAATACTATATACAATACAACCCACATACATATATATATATATAATATCACTATATGAAAACTAATACAAATATATATATATCAATATATATATATATATATACCTATATATATATATAAACTCATATATATACTATATATATAGAGAGAGACAAAGTGAGAGAGAGAGTGAGACAGTGAGAGAGAGTGAGAGATCAGGACACAGGGGGGGTTTCCAGAATCCTGGAACCCAAAATCAAACCCCCAAACACACACACATAACACACATATACACACATATGTGTATATCTACATAACTACACCCACACACACCCAAATCTCCTCGAATTCGACCCACACCCTCACATATATGTATACTACACATAGACTCACTAAAATACACTAGTCTAATACCTAAATTATTAATAAAATCGAATCAAAGTTCGATTTCCAAAATCTGGAATTAACTCAAAACTGTGACAGTGCACAGTTAACACTGAAATTGGGTAATTCGATATACGCAACCCAAATCGAGCTAAGACTCGATACCAACGGTTGGTAACTAACACCCCGCACATATACTAGTGTCCTAGGACACTGACACGACACCACGACACGAAATAATGTGTCCAAACACTCAAAAACATGGCTCGGGTAAATTCCTGATACACCCACGCGTGCACAGCGTCGTGCACGCGTGCAGTTCACTCTAGGACACGACACACGTGTCCATGTGTCTCGTGCTCGTGGAGGAAAGTTCGCCTAGGGGTCTACTAGGTGTCCACTAACCTGATTTGTGTCCAAGTGTCGCACAGTGTCGACACGAGGGCCGTATCAGTCGTGAAAATACGACTGATACGCGTGTTTTGCACTGCGTCGTGCAGAGATGCACACGCCTCGTGGACACGACACGGGCCACGTGGGGCCTCGTGCTCATGTCCACGTGTAGCCCACGTGTTGGGCTACACAATCGTGTCACCACGAGGTGTCATCGTGTCGTGTCCGTGCGATACGAGACACTCGAAGTTGGTGTCTGTGCGTGTGTGCGCTGATAGTGCACGACCAGTGCACGTGTCCGTGCTCTCTCGATAGGACACGAGGTGTCTTGAAATTCTGGGGGCATGTGCGCAGACAATGCCCCCTCGTGTCCACCAATTTTCCCGTGTCCTAGTGTCGTGTGTAGGGAGAACCAAGGGGGTGGTAGCAGGGGATTTCAGTGCACTGTGCAGTGTGAGTGAAACTGAGAGCTTCGTGTCCAGATTTTGGACACGACACAACCCAACTTGTGCTCAGTGTTTTAGGGTTAGGTTTAGGGTTAGCTAGGCTAGGTTTTGGTTCAAAAAGTTTTGGAAAACAGTGTGTATATATCAATGTGACAGTGAGCTAAAAAACAGTAAAATACAATGAAATAAATTAGGATACGTGTCCGATACGACACCAAACAATTCCTAGATTTCACCAAACTTTACCCACAGCTAGTATACACCTATATGCATGCAATAATGAAGAAAAACCAGTATATTAACTAGGTTTAAATACATTTACCTCTATGTGTGCAAGATCTTGAATTTTCACTAAATGAGGGTGATTAGCCTCAAAGCCCAACTTGTCCTTCCTTGGTGAAACTTGAGTAGCACACTTCCCTAGGCTCCCTTAGATTGTAGGTGACCTAATGGAGAAAACTAGAGGTTCAAAGCTTGAGAAATGGGAAAGTTATGGTCAAAAGAGTGGAAGGGTTTTTAGGTTTTTCTTGTGAATTGGTTTTTCATGAAACCATGGGAATGATTCTAAGTGCTAACTATATAGGAGAGAGGGGCAAGGGGGTGTTTTCTTGGCTGCCATGGGGTAGGGGGGGGTTGTCCTTGGGTTGCTTCTAGGCTAAGGCTTGGACTTGTGTAAAGGGGTTGGATATTTGAGTGTTTTTGGTAAAATATCTAAAAAGTAATATCTAGATATTTAACCCACTTTATCCTATGACTAATATCTATCCCCTTAGTCATTCTAGGTTAGTAGCTAACCTATGGATTAGGGTAGACTAGGTTAGGGGCCATCAAGTCACAAATCAAAAGTCCATGAATAGTAAAATCTCACTAATCCTTCTTAATCCCTAGAAAATTACCAAAATACCCCTTAGGCTAAAAACCACTAAAATGATATTCTAAGCCTATGGTCAAGTTCTCATGGTCATGGCAACTTCTAGGTTAGAGAAACTAGGGTTTACACTAAGTTATATTAACCAAAATCACAAAGTCATAAGTCATGACTTAGCATGACTTAGATAATGGTTTAATCACACTAATAATCACTATAAAATCATACCATGACTAAAATACCACTAATAAATAATAAAAATAATAAATTTTCAAAAATCCCCAATTTCAGAAAACAGGGTGTTACAGGAAGTCCAGGATATCTTTTGGCGGCTTGGGAGTAGACGAGCTTTCGCCCATTTTCTTCTTCTGCGGAGGTGGATGTTCTTTAACACCTTCAGTAGCTTCAAGGGCGACTTCAGCCTTCTTTATGTTCTCTTCAGAAGACATTGTGGATAAAATGCGATCCTTCTATTCAAATATATGCTCTATTTATAGGCATATGGTTACAAGGATTGAAGGGACGTATTCTTTCCCGATACTCAGTTCATCCATTCATTTCTCATATTCATCCGACGTTTCACATGTTCATTAATACTTGACGGTTCGTCCGTTCATTTATTACATTCACTCGACAGTTCATCTGTTCATCATTTCTTAACGGTTCATCCGTTCATAATCTTCTATCAGTTTATTAAGTGGGGATTCGTTATTTATCATGTTTTCATAACCTCTGAATCAATTCTGAATCTGCTCACTCATTTGTCATGTTTTGACCTCTGCATAGAAATCAATCTATTTTCTTTCGAGTTCCTATATATTATCATGTCCATAATACCTCTGATAATATCATATACTCTAAAAACAGAAAAGATGATTTTATTATCTATCATGTCCACAATTCATCCACAAATACAAATCATTGAGCATAGAAGAAATGTCATTTCCATTCCCATTTCACCACAAAAAGTCTATTACATTTTCTTAGACTTTCCTACAAATCATAATGGAAATCTATTACAAATCTTGGATTTTCATTCTATGTACAACTGAGATCTATTTCTTCTTGGATCTTTTCTGGCAATCTCGTTGTTTGTGGCAATTCCTGGGTGTCCAGCAGGAATCAAACTCTGGTCTTATCTCTCAGACGAGAGGAGAACCACAGAGTAGGGCAACACGAAAACGTGTTGCTGCCAATACAACTGGTGGATGGGGGTAACCTCTCAAGGAAGACAGGAATGTATCCAAACCTTGGGATACAATTCCTGGTTCTGCCTTGAAAGGAACTCTACTACCCAATCTCTTGGTAGTAGAGTTAACTCCACCATCCAACTCTCGTGTATAAAGGCTCTTCCTACCATCTAAGGAAGACCCTTCTATCTCACGAAGAGTTCTGAGTTGTATGATGTACGCGTCAAAAGCGTATGAGCTCCCTGATGTAGATGTTAGAAGAACATTGTCCACAGCATTTACATCACCAATGCCAGTTCTGAAGAAGGTTTTCAGCCAAAATTTTGCAAGAAACAGTAAAGAAAAATCAGTCAACAGAAGCTGGCCAAGCAAAGACAGATGCATTCTGTTCATTTCAGGAAGATGAATTTGTCCTTAGCAAACAAAAAATTCGATGCGTGTATATTGAACTTACCGCTGAGTTTGCTGCTAAGGATTGATAGATCCATGTCTGGTATCGTGCACAGAGATTTGACATCAGGCAACATGGCTTTCCTATTTCCTTCTCATAGAAAATTCATTCTCAGAAGAGAGGAAGAAGAATGGGAAGATGAGTTTCAGTGGAGTTCATCCATCTATTTAAAGGGTCAAGTGCAGGTCCATTCTTGGAAAAGATCCGCATAAATAGCGCTCGTAAATTACGGAATGAGTGTCACGTGTACTTCGGGAGACCGTGCAAACATTGGAAACAATCAAAGAGTGCTAATTAATATTCTTCATTAAAAGGCACGCAGATCAAACACAAAAGTTGTACTTCATTCTTTAAACAGGCACTGATGGCCTTACAAAAAGACAAAACAGAAAAGTGCAACAAAAGCGTAGAAAGTTACGCTCTATCTTCCAGAGCGGCTAAGTTTGATGCCTAACTCCTCTACGCTCTTAACTCCCAGGCGATGCAACAGAGTCTTGAGCATTTTACGCTTCTCCATAAGGCTCCGCCCATCAGAAGAAGACGAGCCATCCAATCCAAAGTAGCTCAAGAGATTTTTGGCTAGCTGCGTGGAGTCGTCCTTGAGCTCGATGACGACAGGTTCGGGTTCTTTGCCCCCAAAAGTGGGGTCACCATGGGAACAAAAGCCCAACTTGCGTGCTTCCTCTTCGGCTGCTTCCTTTGGGGTCATATTTTCGAGAGATGAAGTCAAAACTGAGAATTACTCCCTGTTTATATAACAGATCTCGTCGACCGTTCATATTCCACCATAAATTGGACGCAATCAGTCTCGGAGAACGAAGAGTCATTATGACTTTTAATAAGTTCATTTGGATGTTTTCAAAGAACTTCGAAGTCTTTTCAACTTCCGAAAAATTTTGGAGCCATCTTAGCGTGACTTTCACTCATTTCATCATCTCTATTTCAAAGTATTTCGAAAATATTTTATCATTTTTTCGAAAACTTTGAAGGGGGTTTTGTAGGCCTCAAAAATAAAAGTCATCCTGAGTTGATCAGAACAAGTCACGCAGAGTGATCCGAGAAGCAGCACAAAAGATACGCTAAGTTCTGCCTGGCCATCTCCTTTAGAAGTCACGTAGAGACAGCTCAGCCATATGTCAGAATCATAATGACTGACAACACAGCAGTCGAGAAACGTCTCCTCGTATGCCACGTATGCACAGAACTCGAGAGATCATCGCCGTCTTTTGCGTGATTTTCGAAATCTTCCTTAGCAAGACTCACTCTTCACCAAGTTGGCGTGACTTTGGGTCTTATCTTCATTTAATGCGGCTGACAATATAATCAATGTCAGAGATTTTGTGTCAGACGAAGCGTGCCAAATCAAGACAGCTGGCGGTTTGCGTGGATTCTGAACCTTCTCCTTCCTCAAGTTTGCGTGGATTTTTGAGTTATTCTTCTCAAAGCCTGCGTGAATTCTGAAGTATTCTTCTTCAAAGCTTGCGTGGATTTTGCCTTCAACGAGTCTGCGTCAACGAAACTGCGTGGATTTTTGCCTTCTGTAAGACAGCGTGGATTTCATTTCAACTGGAGTACGTGGCAGCCATGCCACCGATCTCTCTCTCGCGTGCCCAGTAACTTGCACACGACCCATGCACTAATGCCATGTGTCCAACAGTTACGGGCCACGTCCAGTAACTACTCACTAACCCTGCGTGTATTTAGAGTCTGCGTGACTTTTCAAATGCACCAGTGGAGAGGTAGTTATCTTTTCAGTTACTGTTTTGACTCTATAAATAGAGTTCTTTTTTTTATTCATTGTACAGATACATTGATATCTACTGTCAAAATTTTGAGATCTTTTCTTCTTCGCATAGTCCAAAGGATAAAGCGATCGTCTTCTAGATCGGATTCCTACAGTTGTAATTTTCTCAGATACAAAATAAATAAAGTGAATTTATTTATGGAAAACAGGTATCTTGACGGATACGCACTGATTTCGTCGCGCATATGCAACGAAATCGGGTTCCATAAGTTCCCACACGTCAACAACATCCATACGCGCCTTTCGATGCGTATAGTGCGCGACCAGGTCGCCCGGTTTGTCGGGACAGACGCCGTATCGGAGTGTTTCTCTACTTTTTGAAAACAGAATTTATAGTTTTTCGGAAAACTTTAACAACGTGTAACTTTCTACATACTAGATGAAAAGTGAATCCAAAAAGTGCGTTACAATCTCGGTTAGGTTGTCTTTAACTGCCTCTAATTAGTTTTTACGAAAGCTTAATAGACAGCAAGAAAATTGGCCGACAAGTTGTCGTTTTAAAACAGTTTTTAGTATTACAGAAAACAGGTTTTTTCTTCAACTTCGTCTCGATTTTTCGAGCAAGTCGATGGGTTATTTCGAAATCCATCTAGAGGATCTCGAAGAGGGTCAAGTCTACTTTCCAGAAAATTTTACGGATCAAAAATCGGTATTACGAGTAGAAAGTTACGTCATCGGGAAGTAGGGTACCTTGAGTGGAAAAACTGCTCCGTGGATGACGAAGGGCTGACTTTCGATGCTCCGTTCGTCGTGCACAAAGCTCCATCGCTGGTGAAACGAATTCGTAGGCGAAGAGGGTATGATCAGCCTCAACTTTCGTTTTGGAAGTTTAGGGTTTAGAGGCTTATGGAAAAAGTTATAATTATAACAAGATAAGCAAAAACCTAATACTATTAGGTTTGATCAACTTAATCGGGTTGGTGCCTTCACAGAAATGGTTTTGCTGCTATGCAGCGGAATTAAAGGGGGGGCGCCCACTTAAGTGGGTGGGTGGCTTTTATATATATATATTTTTTTTCTTTTTCTTTTTCATTCCTTTTTCTTTTCTTATTCTTTAATCATTTCTTTTCTAAATCTTTTCAAACTTTATAAATATATATCCAAACATCATTTAAATACAAATAACACTTTAAATATCACATATCCAAATATTTAATATATTTAAATATATCTACATATATATATATATATAAATCCATCTTACAATAAATCAATCTCAATAATAATAATAATAATAATAATAGTAATATCTAAATAGAATGAACATATTTTAATCTCCATGAAATAACTTAAATTATAATAAAATAATAATAATCGTCCCAATGGGTAAACTTTACCGCTCACCCATGTGTGGGTCCAGAAAATTATACCATCTTGTAAAATATTATTTTATTAATAAAATATAAATTTTGTACCAAAAGTCAATAAATATTCAACAAGTCTCAAAATTATTTAAAAATATTTGTACACACATGAAATATTCCTACATGGTCATCTTGGTCACCCCACATGCTCACATGGGCTTAAGTTTTGTTCAGGCCCTGTTCGGACTGAATTGGCCAAACCGGGTCATCAAAAAGAATATAAATAAAATCATAAATTGTATAAATTTATTTTAAGTCCAATCAAATAATAAAAATAATTTAAAAAAATAGGGGTTTTACATCCTACCCAACTTACAAGAATTTTGTCCTCGAAATTTAGGATGAATATTGTAGATAAGGTTGAGGGGTAGGAAGAGTTCATCAATACCAAAAATACTATTAAATTTTGGAGGAGGCGATAAAACGGCGTTCAACACCACCATGCAATAGAAAATTATGGAGTCGATATATTCAAAAATATATCATGGTTATGGAATGGAATAAGGGTTGCTAGTGAAGGTAGCGAAAGTTTGAAAATTCAATTTGGAGAGTAATAAGGAATTGAGTAGATCAAAGAGAATAATTTAGACATTTGGGAGATGTGGTTCCTAGAGAGAAACTGGAGACTAATCGCCTCGATTGAGAGTTTGATTGAAGTGAATGATTAGAATCATTCTCGAGTATTCAAGGATAATTGGAAGGACACGATAATAATTCTAGGGTTGAGAAAATGAAGTGCAGTTAAAGGCGAGGGTACATCCACATTAGTCGGTCGATGGCTATCTACATTTCGTGTATAATTAACCGATTGGACAACCAAGGATGATACGTTGAGTCTATCTTAGCAAGTACAGTGCCTTGTCTTTCTAAAATGAGTAAAAGACAAGAACAACAAGGTTTCAAAGACGGTGTTATAGATTGAGTACGAATTACGGGGTTCATAGGCGGCGAAAATAATTCAAAAGAGAATTGCCAAGACTGTCGTGGAAGAGACCCTAAGGCAGGTTTAACTATGTCTCCATCCGCATAGAATAAGATATGATAAGCGAACCAATGTGTAATAGGTTGATCAGACCATCATGCACCGGTTCTGATTAGACAATATGTTTAGTGGGTGCACCCAATAAAATATGTCATGATCAAGCTTGGAAAAAAATAAGCTTGCAAAACTGAAGCTACCTTAGCGGCACGAGATTGTCAAAATATGAGCAAGGAAGGTACTGATGAAGGAATTTAAAATAGTCCAAGATCTTTTAGAATCAAGGCTCGTCCGAAGTGTGGGCCTATACAGTTGTCCTAGTGTTTCTTCATTTATGGCTTTGTAGACTAGATAAGGTAGGGTCCTCTGAATTTATAGTCTGAGTGAACTTACCAATGTGGTTCATGAAGAAAAAGGTTTGCTAGGTGGTGAGGTATTCTACCCAACTTACAAGAGTTAAACTAGTAGTGTGATGGAACAACGGGTCAAGCAATCAAGATAAAGCACAAGGTTAGCATTTAAGGAATTAAGTAGAACAAAATCACATATCGAGTCGAAAGAATTGAGTCGAGGTTGAATCCCTATCAGTGGTCAAAATATATCGGTAGCATGGTAAAGATTATAGTTTGGCCATTTTGACCATAAGGTCATATCAAGAATTAGAGTACAAGGAGACGTGTTTTGGTGGGACATGATATATCTACGTGAAGGTGGGCTTGTCTAGGCCTTACATATGGAATTTGTTGGAAGAAAAAGTCTAGTGTTGTACTCTAAATATCTAAGTCATGGTAAGGTATGCGAAAAGATCTAAATAGAAAGTGGGAGTTCACGAGATGATAATTAATGCACAAAATAAAGAAGATTAAGTTAAAGCATGAAATAAAATTAATTAAAGAATTCATAAAAATAATTTAGGAATCATAATTCCGGAGAGAGGATAGTCTCCTAGATGAATACAGTTAAGGAACCATTAAATCATTATTCAAATTGCAAGTGGGTTAGAAGTTCACAATTAAAAGATCTAGAATTGAATGAAGGTCGAGTAAGCCGAGGTGGAAATACAGTCACATAGCTGGGTAGATGACTACAACACTTGTGTATATACTACTATCATGGTCATGGGTGACATGGCAATTAGTGTGGAATACTCAGTAGGGTTATCTTGGGGCCTACCACTAAAATTAAACTCATGTTTCCTCCAAAAAGTATCAAAAATAAACTTTCAAAAATAAACCACCAAAATTTGTATTCACTCTAAGCCGTTCAAATTCATCATAAAATTTTAAATCACTCTCATAAATCTCAAAGCAAAATTTTTATCACGTTACTACTAACCTTTTCCAAAATAACGTTTAAACTCAACTATTTAATTCAAGAGTTCATAATTTACGAATCCATAAAGATTTCCCAATCAATAAAAAATTTAGCACTCTAAAATTTTTAAATAACTCATAATAAAACTCTTAGCATTTAAAAGCAAAAATAAAAAATTTAAGCTCCATGCTCTCATAAATTTTAACTTCTATTCATGCTAAGTTATTCCAACAAAATTACAACTTTTAAATGGTAACTTCCTGTAATCAATCCAAATAATTTTCCATCACATCCTTCAAAATTCTCCAAAAAATTAATATTAGCAATCCCACATTAAACTAAATTTTCAAATAATCTTATCAGTCAAAATCTTTTTTTTTTCCAAAAATCTAAATAGATCTGTAAATCCTCAATCATAGGACACAATTTAAAATAAAGAAAATTCTCAAAAATTGTTTTCATAACTTTCAAATATTTAAACCAAAATTTGCCATCATTACTCCTACTTAAAATTTAAAATTTACTAAACACGAAAATCGCAAGTCGTACAACTCAAATTTAAATAATTCCTATGGCCATTTTTTTTATAAAAAAAAGAGCTAAGATCATTCTCAATTCAAATTTATAACTGTTCGAAGGTGTATAACTATAATATAAAATAATCAAAACTCAAAAATCAAATAAATTTTATATTTGTTCAAATATGTATATCTATCACCCAAAACTCATAAATATCACAACTCGAAAAGCAAATCAATTTTTATACTTGTGCAAAGATGTGTAACTATAATCCAATAAATCATAATACCAAATCTCAAAAAGCCAATCAATTTCTTAAATCAATGGTATAAAGATTCTAGCTATATATATATATATATATATATATATATATATTTTTTTTTTTTCTCCTTCCTGCAGTATCAATCATATGGTGTTTACTATTTAGAAATTTCAAGATTAAAACTTTCCGTGGCAATATTCTACTTTACAAATGACTAATCATTAAATCACACAAAAAAAACTTTTTAACTAAATTAGAGTCTTAGATGTATTCCAATTGCCAATATAACCATTCTAGCCATGTGTTTGACCTATGAGCATATACTAGTGTAGTCATCTTCCTAGTTGAAACTAAGCACGAAAATAAGAATCAACGGTAGAAAGGAATCAAGCAAGATACAATTCAAGGAAGTCGAACGAGAGTTCGGAATTTGAAGCCAAGGGAAGAGGTCAAGCTGTATGGATGAGATTCCTATAATTCTAATCCTATGTTGCAGGTTCACATCGGTACAGTAACGTAACCGAAGTGACAAACTCAACCTGCATGGGCCACCACAAAAACATGTAACGCCCCAGTCCCAAAATACTTAGGACTAGGTACGTATCCATGCCAGCTGCATACATACGAAGTATACTCCAATATATGGAAACTCGTATATATAAATAAGCTGTAAAATGCAGTAGAACCATAATAACTAAATCTCATCCCCTAGATAAATAAATGATATAAAAGCAACTTTGAATTTGTCATGTATACAATCGTTGGGCGGAGACAAAGTCCACTACCAACTATCTCAAATAAAATGTACAAGAAGTAATCGATAAAATGACGAGACGAACCAAGCGCAACCATCTTCGAAAGAATGGAGAAGATCACGGCCTTGGCTAGAACACCTGCAAAATCATAGAAGCACACACCTGGAGAGATAACCAGGTCCTCAGAGGGACATAACAAGATACAATAAACATGCCATATAAATACTGAATATAAAATATGCCACAATCAAAGAAAGTGACAAGACACAATAAGGTAATCTATCCATACTAAAGTGAACATGCAATTTAAGAAACAATCCTTCGACGCATGAGCCCTGGCTGTAAATGGGATCGGCATAGTCCCCATATAGGGCACAAGGGGCCTACGTCCGTAACGTCCGAAGATCGTCAGAGGGCATCATGTGCAAGGGGCTACGTCCATAACGCTCTGGATAACGTCAGAGGGCACCTGGAGCCTGCGTCTCCGGCGGAGCGCACAGGTAATAAGGGAAGTGCATAGAAGCCCATACGTCAGGTAATGTTCTCTTCACCCAATGTACCTGTCAAGTCACATCCACGACCATGTACCTCTACTAACTGCTAAGTCTTCTAACACGCCTCTATTAGCAGTTAGCCCTAACGCATGCACATGGGGGATCAGCCCACGCGCAAGAACCTCTACATGCTACTTATCTCACACATCCTCGTGGTACGACTGTGTCAAGGTATATGCAATACACTACAACGGTAGTCTCTTAACTCTAAGTCCATATGCAATCAAAGGATAATAACAAAGTATATCTAATATCACTGTACAAACAATAAATCAAGAACTACAAGAACTAGAAATAATGAACAGTGATATGTAATAAAATGCAACTGAATATAAATAGTATAATGGCAAGGTATCTTGCCTGCGGGTGGTGCGAGAAGCAGCAAAATCCAACAATCAGAATCGTCAACACGAAAGTCAAAATCCACAAGAAGCTCCGGATGCTGAAACAAACATCACGAACGAGTTTGGAATAAAAGATATACCTAGGAAACGCCTGTCCAAAAGTTAAATTCTGGAACAGGGGTAAAATCGTAATTTCGGGTCAAAACGATGTCCGCCGTTGGACCCGCTTTGCACCGAAATGCGCACCAGAACCTACGGTCTCTAAGGTCATCAAAATACATGTCTACAGATTTGTTTTGATGAGACTAACCCAACGGTATATCCAATTTTGGATTCCGGTGGGCTGTGCACAAAATCGCCCGTTGAGTGGGATTGTGGGCCCGCCAAAATAGCGTCCCGATCAACGGTCTCCGAATCGGACCAAACTTGGCTCACAGCACCAGAAAAATATTTCGAGTCCATTGGCGCAAGTTTCATCGCGATATGATGAGTGTGCACAAAGTTGTGACTTAATTTGCAAAGGGTCGATACGGGGGTATCTTGACGGATACGCACTGATTTCGTCGCGCATATGCAACGAAATCGGGTTCCGTAAGTTCCCACACGTCAACAACATCCATACGCGCCTTTTGATGCATATAGTGCACGACCAGGTCGCCCGGTTTGTCGGGACAGACGCCGTATTGGAGTGTTTCTCTACTTTTTGAAAACAGAATTTACAGTTTTTCGGAAAACTTTAACAACGTATAACTTTCTACATACTAGATGAAAAGTGAATCCAAAAGGTGCGTTACAATCTCGGTTAGGTTGTCTTTAACTGCCTCCAATTAGTTTTTACGAAAGCTTAATGGACAGCAAGAAAATTTGCCGACAAGTTGTCGTTTTAAAACAGTTTTTAGTATTACAGAAAATAGGTTTTTTCTTCAACTTCGTCTCGATTTTTCGAGCAAGTCGATGGGTTATTTCGAAATCCATCTAGAGGATCTCGAAGAGGGTCAAGTCTACTTTCCGGAAAATTTTACGGATCGAAAATCGGTATTACGAGTAGAAAGTTACGTCATCGGGAAGTAGGGTACCTTGAGTGGGAAAACTGCTCCGTGGATGACGAAGGGCTGACTTTCGATGCTCCGTTCGTCGCGCACAAAGCTCCATCGTTGGTGAAACGAATTCGTAGGCGAAGAGGGTATGATCAGCCTCAACTTTCGTTTTGGAAGTTTAGGGTTTAGAGGCTTGTGGAAAAAGTTATAATTATAACAAGATAAGCAAAAACCTAATACTATTAGGTTTGATCAACTTAATCGGGTTGGTGCCTTCACGGAAATGGTTTTGCTGCTATGTAGCGGAATTAAAGGGAGGGGGGGGGGGGGGGGGGGGGGGGGCGTCCACTGAAGTGGGTGGGTGGCTTTTATATATATATATATATATATATTTTTTTTTTTTTTCTTTTTCTTTTCATTCCTTTTTCTTTTCTTATTCTTTAATCATTTCTTTTCTAAATCTTTTCAAACTTTATAAATATATATCCAAACATCATTTAAATACAAATAACACTTTAAATATCACATATCCAAATATTTAATATATTTAAATATATCTACATATATATATATATAAATCCATCTTACAATAAATCAATCTCAATAATAATAATAATAATAATAATAATAATAATAATAATAATAATAATAATAATAATATCTAAATAGAATGAACATATTTTAATCTCCATGAAATAACTTAAATTATAATAAAATAATAATAATCGTCCCAATGGGTGAACTTTACCGCTCACCCATGTGTGGGTCCAAAAAATTATACCATCTTGTAAAATATTATTTTATTAATAAAATATAAATTTTTGTACCAAAAGTCAATAAATATTCAACAAGTCTCAAAATTATTTAAAAATATTTGTACACACATGAAATATTCCTACATGGCCATCTTGGTCACCCCACATGCTCACATGGGCTTAAGTTTTGTTCAGGCCCTGTTCGGACTGAATTAGCCAAACCGGGTCATCAAAAAGAATATAAATAAAATCATAAATTGTATAAATTTATTTTAAGTCCAATCAAATAATAAAAAATAATTTAAAAAAATAGGGGTTTTACATTACCACCTGATCCAACCATTCCAGAAAGAGCTTCCGCTTTCTGGACTTCTGGAGCGAGCACCCCCAATTCTTAGGGGTCGTCACGGAAGCGTAGAACAGTGCGGACTCCGTAGATCCCCTTAATCGCGTAGCCATCATGCTCCAGGCCACGAGGAAAGCTTTGACAACATGGAGCAAGCAAGCTTACGGGGATATCTTCCAAGCCATTCGCGAGGTGGAAGACGACGTGACTCGTGTTGAAGCGACATACATGGCCTACTGTTCGCCTGATACCAGGAAAGCACTGAATCTCACCAAAGCCATCCTCAAATTCAGACTGAAGATTGAAACTGACTTTTGGAAGCAGAAAGCCAAGATCAAATGTGACAGCGAGGGTGACAACAACTCCAGTTTCTTCTACGCCTGCGTCAACGGACGGAGACAAAAACTCACTCTCCACCAGATTGCCATAGACAACGGCACCAGCGTCGCCGACCAAAAGGGTATACAAGAGGAGGCTGCGAAGTTCTACTCCAGACTTTTTTCCAAGGAGATGATTATTAAAGACAACACCTTCTTGGACGGGGTTCCCCAACTTATCAGCAATACCGACAATTACCGGCTTGAACAGTCTCCCTCGGAGGAAGAAGTGAAAGAAGCTGTATGGGCCCTTGACGAGCACAGCGCCCCAGGGCCAGACGGATTTTTAGGGGTTTTTTTTTCGCACTTGCTGGGATATTATCAAGACTAACATCCACAATGCGACCTCCGCCTTCCTCCAAGGAGCTACCTATCCCAGAGCCATATCGAGCATCAACCTCATCCTCATCCCAAAGAAAGACAACCCTGAGACATTTTGCGACTTTTGCCCTATCAGTCTCTGTACCTTTACCAACAAGACAATATCCAAGATTATCGCCTCCCGTATGGCAGGCCTTCTTTCCAAGATCATCTCGGAGGAGCAGAGTGGCTTCGTTCGGGGGAGAAATATCCAAGACAACATCATGCTGGCTCAAGAGTTAGTCACATGCATAAAATTTCTAGCTAGAGGGGGCAACATTGCTATCAAATTAGACATGGAGAAAGCCTACGACAGACCAGACTGGCAATTTATGATCTGGGTCTTCAGGGCCTTCGGCTTCTCCGAAACCTGGACCAACGTGGTGTGGAGATCGATCAGCAACTCGTGGTTCTCCACGGTTATCAACGGCCAAGCGGATGGGTTCTTTAAATCCACCCGTGGGGTCAGGCAAGGGGATCCGCTATCCTCCACCATCTTTATCATTACGGCAGATGCATTGAGCAGAAGCCTTAACAAAATGACGAACACCCCCAACTTCCAGCACTACCATATGGCCAGCGGCTACCCAATCATCACCCACCTGGCCTTCGCTGACGATATCCTTATATTCTCAGCCGGAGACGCAGGTTCGGTGGAAGTCGTGCATAATACGCTCCAGACCTATGAAAGGTGCTCAGGGCAGAAGATCAACCCGGATAAGAGCGTTACCTACACCCCCCACAAGATCAAGAGAGGGCATGCGGCTAGCATATCAACCACCACATAATTCCCCATCAAGTACCCTCCATTCCTCTACCTTAGGTGCCCCCTCGTGTATGGGAAATCCAACGTCGGGATTTTCGAGAACTTGACCAATCGCATAAAAAAAAAGCTCGAAGGCTGGCACAATGCCACCCTATCCCCAGGAGGCAAGATTATCCTCATCAATCATGTCCTCACCTCCATTCCTATCTACACCCTGGCAGCGTGCTCCCCCCAAGAAAGTTCTATCCTACATCGAGAGCATCTTCAGCAATTTTCTCTAGGAACACAGCGACGACCACGAGAAGCACCATTGGGCCAGTTGGGACACCATGGCTCGCCCAACTGGCGAAGGGGGTCTGGGTTTTTCTAAACTTTTACACATTGTTAACGCTTTATTGATGAAATTGTGGTGGACGCTTCGCACTAGCAAGAACTTATGTTCCAGATTTATAAAGGCCAGATACTTCAAGCATATCCACCCATCCACGACCATCGCTAACAGCAGATCATTCGCGGCCTGGCGCCGCATACTCTACGGTCGGACCCTAGCCGAACCGACGATTTGCCTTAAGGTGGGCATCGGGGAAGCATCACCATTCTTGGAGCGCTGGATAGACGACTTCTTGCTTACACCCACCCCGACGGCTCCCAGAAACAACACTATCAAGGACCTGTGGACCCTCTTAATAACTCCTAGAATTGGATTAAAGTCAGGTCTTGGGCTGGGCCCGAAGCGACCGACTATATTCGTCGTAGCAGCTTGAGGATCGATCCGGATGCAGATAAGCTTGTGTGGTCGCCCGACGTTGCTGGCGCCTTCTCGGTTAAGTCTGCCAGAAACGATATCCTGGGCAACGCGGTCCCGTCTCCTACCATTGCCTCGTTCTGGCAGACATGCATCTCCAAGAAGTGGTCTTTCCTCATCTGGAGAGCCCTCCGTAATATTCTCCCTACTGATGACAAGCTCAATACAATCGGGTGCAGCCTCGTCTCTGCGTATACATGCTGCTCGGATCGACAATCGAAAACAGCCAACCACATCATCAGTCAGGGGGACCTACCGGTCAAGGTCTGGAGAGCTCTTTTCCAGCGTTGCAGATTGCCTCATGGAGGCAAAAACTTTTACCATCTCATGGACACCTGGGCTTCAGCGTCCCATGGCCACCAGATCTGCGCTGCGGCTGCCACGTGGGTTATTTAGAAAAATCGGAATAAGGCAAGATACGAAGGCCATCAGTACAGCACGAACCAACTAATTTGGGAGACCATTCGCCAATGCCACAAGCAGAGACCCCTCTATACGCATGGCCAACAGACCTTCTGGAACTCTCTTCTTTCCTCAGCTTAGCCGTTTTGTTTTCGTTTGCCTCTTCTTTTGTCAGTATACGTGTATAGGCTTCGGCATTTTGCGCCTTATGGTATACTTGTAAAGGTTCGGCCTTTCGGCTTTATTGAATAAAATTGTTGGTTCCAAAATATATATATATTTTTTTGGTTCCAAAATACATATATATATATATATATATATATATATATATATATATATATATATATATATATATGCATGTCTACTCAAATCTAACCGTACGTTTCATGAGATATCATGACACCAGACCACATATCCTATTTATGACACGTGCCCAAATCTCAACTCAAAAAGGACATGAAAATCCCTTTGGGGATACGTGTCGATCACTTGGTGCGCAAGCTTGTGATATGCCCAAGATACTCTGTCAAACCTTGTCTGAATCCTACCAAACTTCATAGGATAGCCTAAAATATATACTATAACATAATTAGGGCAATCATATGCTAGTGTCAAGTGTCATGTGTAATAGAGCATGTGCACCACGTGTGTAGGAGTCCAAAAACCTCCAAATTTATCCTGTATCCTACCGTATCCAATTGTGGACACGTAGCTAGCCTCACAATGCTCTAACAAACCTAATTAGATCCACTAAATCTAATGACAAACACTAGGTGTACCATTCTCAAATTTTTCCAAAAATGATACAAAAACCCTATGTAAAAGTCTCCAAATGGGTCCAATGAAGCCCAAGCTTCTCTCCATGGGTAGTCCTGATGCATGGGTCGTTCCTAAATGACCAATTATACTAATTAGAATCAAATACAAGGGTTTAAATTCAGATTTTACCTATTGGGAGATGGATTCCCAATTTAATGGCACTAGTGGACACAACCTTCAAGAGTGGACACCTCCTTCAAGCTCCACTCCTTCCGATGCTTCCTTCTTACTAGTCCAAGTTCTAGCCTCCATAAGATGGCAATTTGAAAAGGTTGGGAACTAATTTGGGAATGGTGGAGTTTGGATCTTCTTCTCAAATGAAGAAAAAATGGAGAGGAGGCAAACTAGGGTTTGTGGAGGCTAATAAATTAACTCAAAGAGGAGTTTTATAAGGTATATGACCAGCCATGTATCCCAACCCTAAATACAATGTAAAATGTCTAATAAGCCCTCATAATGAGCCATAAAGGTTTATTTTAGGAAGAGGTTTAATTAAGGAATGTTCTATTAACTAAATGAAGGGTTTTTCTTACTCATTGTTCTCTAATTAATGGGTGCACCAAGACTAACTAATGGGTTTACTAATGGTGTCATGACAAGTCTAGTTGGGTCCATCTAGGTTTACTAACAGGTAGTCTAACTAGTAGCTAACAACTAGCAACTAATAATATCATATATTTAATTATATGTAACAATGCCAATCATGGAAAAATAAAATAAAAGAACAATCATTACAATTAATATAAAATATAATTTTTTAAATTGGTACAAAATAGGAAAAGACAAAAATACTCCTATTCTGGAAATGTGGTAGCTACACTTCTTGCCAAGGCAAAGTCGCGACCCCTCCACTCCTCATCTAGACCCTCGCCTTCTCAACCACCTCCTACTGGCATTTCCTCTACTCCTCCGGCTTCCACGCCTATACCTTCTGAGATTCGTTAGTACATTAACCGTCATTTCAACTCCGTCACCATCGCCACCTCGAAACGCATCCAGGCTTCCACCCTTGGTCTGGATACCCTGATTCATCATGGCTTCATGGATCATGCATACTATTTTTAACTTTGCTTTCTGGAGAACAATCCTCTATGCGACCCGGCTGTCCCCAACCCTGGCTACCAAGGGCCGTGGTTCTCTGACCTGAATGTCTATAGATTTATATATCCGGATGGTATTGATCCCTATGGCTTCTTCACTCCTATGGCGGTGGTTGATGATGAGGATGCTAATGAAGTAGACCCGACGGATGACCCTGACAACTGATGATTACTAGCACTAGTGGGTGGTGTTCTAGAGTCAATAAGGTGTCAGTTTTTGTTGTGTGCAGTCCTTCGTGGACTTAAAAATGATGTTTAAAGTGTGTCTTTATCACTTTCTTTTGTCTCCCAGTCGGGAGTAATATGTTGTGTCTGTTATCCTCCTATCTTACCTTTTTAATGAATATGCTTGTTATCTGCTCTGCTCTTTTTACTGCTCTTTGTAGGAACGAAGTCGTAAAGCAGAATACTCTAGAGGGGGGGGGGGGTAAATAGAGTAGGCAGCAGAATATTGCTAATTAAAAACTTATTAGTAGTTAGATCACAGAAATAATATCAATAATCACAAAATAATAACTGTAAAGAAAAGAGATCAGAAGGCAAACACAAACGCAGCGATGTACACTGGTTTCCCTCTTGTGAGGACTAGTCTAGTCGGAAGAACTCTAGCTTCCAGTTGAATCCACTATTGGAAAATCATGCAAGTTTTCATACGAAGTCCTTGCAACTTCTACAGACGCGAGCTTCGATACGAAGAACTCAACAACTTCAATTTTGAAGAGTCTTTCTTCAATCAAGCCTTTGATTACAATTTCTCTAAAATCTTCTAGACCGTACCGTACTGGTAAATTGACTAGAGAATTGTAACTGGCTTAGAATTTGAAAATGAAAGCTTTTTAGAACTATTTGGAAGAAACGTAAGCTTTAGAAGAGAAGAGATGAAAGTGAATGAGTGATTTGAAATGTTCAGTATTTTTTTCTATTTATAGTTTTTCTAAAGGCAGAACTTTGGCAGAATTCGGGCAGAATTCTGACAAAACTCTATGTAACAATCTGCAAATGAAGGAAGACCAAGTTTTTTCAAACGTTAGAAAATCAAAAGGTCACTAATCGAACTCTGGCCGAACTCGGGCCTAGTTCTGTCAGGGTTGGTTCGGGTTTTTTTTAAAAATAATTTTTGGGCTTTTTAAAATCCTTCAGAATCTTTTGTAAATAAGAGATTTTTAAAAAATATAGGTCATTTTTGAAAATAATTTTGGATAGCCTATTTGCCAGTACGACTCAGTGTACAATGTATTCCTAGACTCAATAAAAGTAAAAATTACATTGCATAAAGAAATACAGTCTCGAGTGGCAAACATAGCTTCGATCTTGAACTTGAGTAGATATCCGATCTTGGTCAGTGTCCAAGTATCCAAAACGTCTTTGAGTAAACATCTGAGTAGTTCCGTATATCGAGATAGAGTTTGTTCAATTATTAAAATCAGGTTTGACCATGACCAATGGGCCAACAATCTCTCCCATTTTGATAATTGACAAACCTTGATCGATATAACATCTTTGGTCTTTATCAAAATAAATTGTACCAAAAAATGTACCAAAAAAGTTGTTGTAGATTGTTCATATCCTGTATTATTACAATCTAAGATGTTAGATCTTATTTCTCCCCCGTTGTCACTTAGCAAAATAAGTGCAAAGAGATAAGCTCCTCCGTAATATATGCATAAGCAACAATCAGTGAAGAAACACAAAAATATATATGAAAAATATATCACAGGCAGTTTGATATTATTCACAGGCATGGTGTAAATGTCACAGACAGTAAGGAAATGTGACAAGCAGAAAATATTTCATAGGCAGTTTATATGGAAGCATAATAAAAGATATTGCTATAAGAAATATGGAATAATGCTGAACTGAATAAAAATATAGAAAACATAAAACATGTTCATCAGACAAAAGTCACAAAAGAAATCTCAACCATGCATGCAAATAATAAGAGTTACTACACCAAAACAGTCATTTCCTAACGACTATAAGTGTTACGAAAAATTATCCTAAAGCTTTTTTACCGTTGGTAGTTGAGCGTGGAGAATTTTCCTAATGGTTTCTTACCGTTAGAATTTTTTTCCTAACGGTAAAATACCGTTGGGAATGGAAATTTTTTAATGGTAAAACACCGTTGGGAATGTAATTTTTCTAACGATAAAATACCGTTGGGAATGAAAAATTGGTAACAGTTTGTTACTGTTAGGAAAATTTTATTCCAAACAGTTTTTTACCGTTAGAAAAATTCCACTCCCAACAGTTTTTATACGGTTAGAAAAATTACATTCCTAACGGATTTTTTCCATTACAAATGTCTTATTCCCGATAGTTTTTTAATGTTACAAATGTATACAAAATATTAGAAAGAAATTGCTAGCTCTATTGAGCCCGAGCTGAATCATCAACCGCAAATATAACGACATAACAAAATACTAGCAACATTGCAAAAAACTTTTAAGATAATACATTGCTGATGATTTATTATAAATAAAATGGCAACCGAAAATACCAGTTGCAATATTACACAGTACATTTTTGTTCAACTTCATACATAGGCAATAAAGAAAAGAATATTTTCTATATAATCTAGTCAACATCTCATTCTATTGTATAGGAGAAAAATTTTGTGTTATCATGTCAATCCCCCACCAGACTCCCAACTCCCAATATAATTCGAGTGTTGATATGAGTCGTCTAGCTATTTGTCATGACCATATACATCTGAAAAGTTAGAATGTAAAAATTAGCTATATATATATATATATATATATATATATATATATATATATATATATATATACAAATAAATATATATATATATATATATATATATATATATATATATATATATATATATATATATATATATATATATATATATATATATTTTATATATATATATTGATATATATATATATATATATATATATATATATATAAAAAAAATATATATATATATATATATATATATATATATATATATATATATATATATATTTATATATATATATATATAAAACAAAGGATCTCTAATATTATGGAACTACTTTACATGATATCAGACTTGCATTATTTATGTAATTTCCATGAAATGGAATATAGTTATAAAAAGCCCATACAAGACAATGTGGAACTTTGATCTTGGCAACACTTCTGCACACACAAAGTAGAGTGATCAGATAAAGAACAAAAATCCTATCTTGACAATGCTTGTTGAAAAAGGTATCATTAATCAAATTACTTATATAATATAAAGACTCAAGTTTGGAATCAAATAATGGAGTAACTATATCCAGAGAAATAAGAAGGAAAGTTCACCGGTCTCTAATCATGTCACATGACAAATTGAACATAGTACTATACTACAAGCATAGTGCTAGCATGATGTACAAATTCACAAAGAGAGTGCAAATGCACCTGAGTTTCATATCCATCACCTTCAAAAGAGAATTTTACATCAATATAAGCAATACTTCTTCTACACTATAGATACGAAGTTGCATAAAGATGGATGACGGGGCAAGGACTTAGATAACTTAAGGAAATATCTACAAACGGGGATGGTTGAAAATATACCCACTTCTGGCTCTCCCTAGCTGATATCTCTAACTTAAGTGGCAACCACAAGACACTACAAAAAATTGGGGTTTTAGCAGCAAAAAATTGGAGTTTTCCTTCTGAAGGAGATGACACCAGCCCGGCAACCGAATTGTCCAAATCAAATTCTTATATATTAAATTGTCCAAAATCCTCAGCAGTATTCCCATGAACTACAAGTGTAAGACTGCGATAACATCCCCTCACTACTAAATGATTTGTAATTACAGCCTGAATTACATCAAACATGCAGATTAATTAATTTGGATTTTAATATAATATTTCCTAATAGCATTAACATAATGTAACAGCACATAAAACATAGCCAGGTTTCCACATTCAAAATGTAAAGACCAGTTTTCCATGTTAAGAGGACAAGTTTTTTAGAAGTTTAGTACTCAACATAATAAAATAAAAGTTCAATATAAAGCCAACAGGTTACAACAATAATAATTTGCGAGATAGCACCTCAGTGATAGACTACATACTGCATTTCCATTTTCAGAATTATAAGTAAAAAAAGGGCGTCTCAATGCCAAGACGCTCTGGCTCACGCTTCAGAATTATAAGTCAGGAAGAAAATCTTAATCAAGAAAAATCAGAAGCACTTACCATGCGCATCATATGAAGTTGATATTGCACGTAACATGAAATAAATTATCAATTCAAACTGGAGAACAGAAAGAGTGTAAAGGAGCAGCAAATGGAAAGGCAAACAGGTAGGGCAGGAATTCTTCACTCAAAGGAGAATATTTTATAAAGAATAACCCATGAGTTAAGAACACCATTCTAAGATCAAATGTCTAAAGACACCAAGGCCAACTGTCTAAGAAAAGAACTTTATGTCAACCTAAACGTTAATCAAAGACAAGGATATTCCTAAACAATCATGATATCTGGTCCCACAAAGGCCTAAATAACCAAATACCATTATTTACTTCATAATAATCGTCAAAAGGATATCCATTATTTTAAGACAAGCAATGGGCCCTCATATATAACCACAGCCTACTATCAGTCCGTCCTTGATAAGATATGTAGCATCGTCATCAAGTGCAGGGAAATAGTAGCAAAATAAATCACATGGCGTCCCACCATAAGTCTTAAGCTCTTTTCAAATATTTTTCCTTCAAATGCTGAATTCAGTATTTCATGAGTCATGATGTTACAGGACGTATCACCTAAAGCCTTGAAACCGTACATGCATAAATAAACAATACCATGATTACTTAACCATTCTACAAATTTCCCAAACTATAAACATCATGGGTCTGGAGATCTGAAGTTAGGACAAGTTACCTGTGAACAGGAAGCACCAGGATACATTACCAAATTGTAGACTAAAAACACAATTAACTCAGTTCCAACTAAATCCCCTAACCCCATAATTTATCAAAGGGAACGGCCCACTAGAAGGAACTTTACAATAACAGAAAGAAGTACACCATTACAATATAAAGCTTTTTAGGTTTCTATACTACTACTTCTAAGAAAGCTCTAGAAAAGGGATATTATAGAAGTTTATATAAAAAAATATGTCTCCATTTCCGCGATGATTGTAATTGCTTATGTTCCAGCCAGATAGAAATAGATCCAAAGGTCCCTAATGAATCTACTTTTGTGTTGATCTCCTAACCTAAATCAGTTTTCGTAGTATGCCAACAAGTAACCTCTCATCCCTTTGCTAGCTATAATTGATCTAGCACAATCAGAACGAGACTTGATAAAACTTTCGGAAGGGGTAGAGTTGATATCACTAGGCTGAGTCCAACTTCCCCAAAAATATAATTTAATCAAGTTAAAATGTCCATCTAGATTTAAGATATATAACTCAAAGGTCAAATTATCAGATATGTCGAATGTAAAATGGGTCAATCCATCAATGGAGGTAAAGTCGGATATAGTGAGAACAAAGATTGAGGTATTTGATAGACCTGTTGTGGAGAAGGTTGTGGTCTCTAATAGAATTATGGATTCTTCATGCTACTTGGTGACAGGGGAGTACGAATGGAAGGAATCTATCGATGAAAATACTTCAACAAAGCAATTTTCTCCAATTCCTGGGATACGAAAAAAAATGTTGTAGTCACCATAATAATATACTAGAGAAGCTAGTGAGGGTATGGGATCCAGAAATAAAGCTTAAGTGACAAGTGCTCTGTGTAGGTTCTCTTATGGGATCCAGGATTAGTGAGGACTAGTTAATGAAGCTTTGTACAAGGAAGAAACACCAGTACCAGTTGCCTAATTCTATAAGAGTGAGCCTGTAAGTCCATAGACTAAGTTGATTGAATCATACACTAACAAGGATCCAAATATGAACAATATTCTAGTGAGTGATAACAGGAAAAGACTAAAATAAACACCAAAATAAATTAAGGTTATCAAAGATGGGTTCAATATAATGCAAGAAATGTAATTTGTAGGTCCAAAGCATGAAAGAGAAAGAAAATGTTAAAACACATTATAGAAAAATATTATATTTATTCATGAACTATATAAACACACAAACTAAAATGATTCCATTTTAGTCAAGAACACTGATTTACAGTTGTCTGTCATCTACTGGTCAATCACTTGTTGGGTATTATCAATCATTTCTCACAAAGGCTAAAGCACAATATTCATAGGGAGCCAAGTTACATTCCATCTTTCTAATGGCAACCATACCACATTTAGTTTATGACCATTAATTTTTAGCCTGAAGACCAAATCTCAATCTAGTCTTTTTCAAAACAAGAAGTCCCAATTTATCATAGATGCATGAAATTTAACATATATTAATTCAACGTACATTAAACATTTATACATGGAAAGTTTATGAAGACTAACACAGTCCATGTGTAGACAAAAAAAAAGTACAACTTTGCAAAGGTTATCCAGAGAACAGATAAATAAGTTCAACTTTTCAAATATGTACCTCTTCAAGTCACAACCATGAGGCAGCCACCACCACTTCTGATACTCCATATCCGGGTGGCCATGCTTCGTATATGCCAACTGGTCAGACATGTATGGACACCCTGCTTCATCGTACAATGGGTGTGATACATCATCATACACCTATCTTCCTGAGAACAAGTCACACATTTCCTCCTGGTGCTCGATACAATCACCCTTCGCTGTAATGTGGAGCTATATTAGCCATTGTACTTCAGGGTGGAAGAACATGCCTTTGTCCAATCCAAAGCATCTAAAACAAATGAAATTGTTTCAGCCTTGAGACCAAAAATCTAAATAATATAAACTAACTTGTCTGCTTGGAGCACCACTTAAGTGATTCCAATGATTTGAATCTAAAAGAACTCCCCGAGTCCAAGAACCACCAAGTAAATCTATATGAAATCAACACTTTAACAACAAGATTTGAATTAAGCCCACATAGTTTAACTTTTTTCTCTTGAAGAGGGACATAGTTTAACTTCATATTGTTCTATTATACAATAAAAGAAACAATGACCCATTTCAGAATATGTGCACATAAAAAAAGCTTTTGGGGGGATCCGACGATAACTTTGGCGACGGAGAGGAGGACCAGCTCTACCTCGAGGTCCTCCTTTGACTTTCCCTCAACTCGTGGACCTTAATCTGAGCTACATACATCCAAAAAACACAAAATACCAAAAAAAACTACATCAAAACTAGATCTTCCATTAGGTTTCTTCTGTGCGACGCTAAGAGAGGAAACCCTAAAATGGATAGACAATGGAATAGTCGGCCCTAAAATTGTGAGAAGATAGAGAAGGAGAGAGAGAGAAAGGGAGGTTACCTAGGGATCACGTGGAGGTTGCCGCCTTCGCCCGGACACCGTCGAAGGAGCAAGGCAGAGAGGAGAAGAGAAGAGAACGATGGAACCTCTATAGGGCTCGGGATGGAGAAAGAGAGTCCATGCCTCCATAACACTTTTATCTCACGTGAAAATCACATGGTGACATAATTTTCTTTTTTTACTTACCTTTATAATTTTACTAACGACTTTAGGTGTTACGAAATAATCAGTATGTGTTACTAAAATAAAATTTTATTTTTAATTATTTATACTAACAGTTTTTTTTGGTTTTATAACAGTTTTTTGTCGTTGGTAATTCGTAACAGCAAAAAAAGTTATCAATTGAAAAAATAATGTGTTGGAAAATCCCTTTTTTGGTGTAGTGAGTACTGATACTAGCTTGGAATGTCGGAGCATTTCCAAGTAAATAAAGACAATAAACAAAGTCTCAATAGTACGACAACTAGACAGAATGTCTAAATCACATATCATCCTTATCATCATCATTATCTGTAGTGCCAGCATGTCTACTAGGTCCGAATAGACCTGCTCCAGGTGTGTGGAGTAGCACCCGAGCCACGGTACCAATCATAAGTGTTCCCTGGCTGGAACAGAGAATGGACCACCTCATCATCAATACGGTAACCAGATACAGTAGGGTCTCTAGGAAGAGAACTAGCAGAATGACCCGTCTGAGCAAATCGGAGATCAGTAAACGAGTTGGCAATAGCCTGGAACCGAGTCACGTTACGGAACTCATGTTCCCTGGAAGTGTCAACAAAGAAATTCTGCAAATTCGAAAGGTGCTGATGGATACCCTCAAAAGTCATAGGGTAGGTCTGAGGAGGAACAGGTGCAGTAGGAGTAGTTGCAGGAGGTGCAGGAGCAGTGGCAATGCTGCGACGAGAAAGCTTAAGATACTTGGGCTCAGGGACCAGAGCGCAAGTAGATAAATCAACATCAAAACGCTGAAAGATGCGAGGGATAAACATTGCATAAGAGAGATTGCAGTCTCTTCCGCGACATCTTCCCATCATCTAGATGATAGTCTTAGAGAAAGAAAAAGAAATCCCCTTAAGAATGTGATATAGGACAGAAAGCTCTAGTGCAGTGACATCATCTTTCGAAGTGGATTTCGGAAGAATAGTGGAATAGATGATGCGATGTAATTCGTAGCTAAACAAGTTAAAGTTATTAGCCTTGAACTTTCCAGGACGAGCACGTGCTGGCGTATAAAGCTCATTCTTGAAACTAACAAGAGTCGTATCCTCGGGAAAGTTGAAGTCGGTGATGTCATCGAGCAGGGCACCTTCGTTTGGAATACCAAGGATTTCTGCTAGCAACACATCATCGAACTCGATATCGATCCCGCCAATACGAGTTCTTACGGTAAAAGTGTCTAATGCGAAGTTACAGTAAGATAGTCGAAGGGCATTAGTAGCTATAGGGAATTGTTGGGTAACGAGACGGTATAACCCTAATGTCTCAAACAAAGGACGATGATCTGGAAATACAGTCCATTTGATCGAAGCGTATGTGCATATTGTACGCATAGCAAAGTCGGCATACCATAGCAAAGCTTGGTCATGAGTTTTAAAGTAAAACTCATCCGACACGCCGTCACCCAATTGGATCGAAGAAAAGAGTGAATCCGTGTTCGGATCAGAAGACGATCCCTCTTCACGGGCATTAGTCTTCTTCCTCTTGAATGGATTGAATCCCTTACGCATTCTTTTCCAAAACTAGAAAACCCTAAGAATTTGAAAGTGGAGGAAAGAAGGAGTTATACCTTCCAAGAATCAAGTATGTTATAGAGGACGCGATTCTCCGCACGAATCCAAATTTTGGATTGATTTCTCCACATAGATTGGAAGAAAAGGAGTAGAGAAGAGCTAGGGTTTGGGGGGTCCTTCGGCTGCTGCTGCTGCTGTGATGATGTAAGTTGGAAGAGATGAAGAGGAGGAGGCCTCGGGTTCTAACTTAAATACTTACAGCACCAATAGAACTCTGGCCGAATTCGAACCGAACTCCGACCGAATTCGCCTAGGGTTCTCCTGGGTTTTTAAATAAAATTTGTGGGTCACATCCTTTTCATCAACTCATTTTAAATATTTAATTCAAAGTTTAGTAATTTTAAACTTCAAATAATATAATTAATATTATTTTATAAATTAACTTTCGTTACTCAGCGTCTGTTTCAGATTAGCTGTAAGAGTATTGTCCCAGCTAACGGGAGTTTACTGGAGAACAATTAAGTACCGCTTCGCTTCGACTGTAGTCGTGGTGACAGACAGACTCTTTATAGGCTTGTCTCAAAAATAGTTATTGAGTATTGAAAAGATTAATTAATAAACAAAATTAATTAATATTATTGACATCTAAAATTTCTAATTCTCGACGTAAATAATTGAAACGATCTTCCGCTAGAGGTTTTGTGAAAATGTCAGCCAATTGATTCTGTGTGTCTATGTATACAAGGTATATATCTCCATTTTGTTGATGATCTCTAAGAAAATGATGTCGAATCTCGATATGTTTAGTACGAGAATGACATACTGGATTCTTAGTCAAATTAATAGAACTAGTATTATCACAGAAAATGGGTATATGTGTGAAATGTAATCCAAAGTCTTCTAAAGTTTGCTTCATCCACAAAATTTGTGCACAACAACGTCCTGCGGCGATATACTCAGTCTCAGTTGTTGATAATGTGACAGAATTTTGGTTCTTGCTAAACCAAGAGACTAGGGCTTTTTCTAGGAAATGACATGTGTCCCTGATACTTTTTTTATCTACTTTGCATCCGGCAAAATCAGTATCAGAATAACCGGTTAGGTCAAATAACGTGGTTTTAGGATACCATAAGCCGACAGAAGAAGTGCCTTTAAGGTATCGGAAGATACACTTAACTGCGCACAAATGTGATTCCTTAGGATTGGCTTGAAAACGTGCACACAAGCAAACACTAAACATAATATCTGGTCAACTAATAGTTAAGTACAATAAGCTACCGATCATACCTCGATACTTACGTATGTCAACGGGTTTGCCTTGTTCATCAATATCAAGCTTTGTTGAAGTCGCCATTGGAGTGCTAAGTGGTTTGACTGCTTTCAGGTCGAACTTCTTTAATAAATCTTTTGTGTACTTTGCTTGATTTATGAATGTTCCATTGTTGGTTTGTTTGATTTACAGTCCGAGAAAGAATTTCAGCTCTCCCATCATGCTCATCTCAAACCCATTCTGCATACACTTTGAAAATTCTTGACAAAGAGATTCATCAGTGGATCCAAAAATAATATCATCTACATAGATTTGAATCAAAAGAAGATTGCTATTCAAAGATTTTATAAACAGTGTAATGTCAATCTTTTCCTTTGAAAAACCGTTGTCAAGTAGAAAAAAGCTTAGACGATCGTACCAAGCACGAGGGGCTTGTTTCAAACCGTATAAGGCTTTCTTTAACTTGAAAACATAATCAGGAATTTTGAAATAAGTAAAACCTGGAGGTTAAGCTAAATAAACTACTTCTTTTATAAAACTATTTAAAAATGCGCTTTTAACATCCGTTTGAAATTATGAAAATATACAAATGCACATAACATGCGAATGGATTCTAATCTCACAACTGGGGCATAAGTCTCATCGTAGTCGATACCTTCTTCTTGATTGTATCCTTGAGCTACGAGTCGAGCCTTATTATGAGTCACTAAACCATTCTCGTTCAATTTGTTTCGGAATACCCAACGGGTGCCAATGACCGGATGATCAATGGGCTTGGAAACAAGTTCCTAAACTTGATTCCGTTCGAATTGATTTAATTCCTCTTGTATAGCATCTAACCAAAAATTATCACTACATGCTTCTTCAATATTTTTAGGTTCAAGATGTGAGATAAAAGTAACACAGGAAGCTGTATCTTTATCAGAGGAACGAGTACTTACACCCTTGGTAATCTTACCAATTACCAAGTCCTTTGGATGATCTGCCAAGAATCTCATCTCTTTTGGCATATCCTCAGGATTTCTGGTTCCGACTTCTGGTTCTATATGTGATCTGCTTGAAGACTCAGATGGTGCTTGGTGTGAAGGTTCTGTATCTTTGTGTGAAGGTTTTATAATAGCTGTACTTGGTGTACTTACGTCTTCATTATCGTCATCGACTGAATGTTGATTTAGTTTATCAAACTTGACATTAGTTGATTCTTCGATGATCATGGTTCTCTTATTGAAGACTCTGTACCCTTTGCTCTTTGCCGCATAACCTAAAAAGATACCTTCATCAGCCTTTTTATCAAATTTACTCAGCTTGTCTTTAGTATTAAGAATAAAGTATTTACAACTAAATATCTTAAAATATGAAACAGTGGGTGTTCTATCAAACTATAACTTATAGGAGTCTTCTTCGATATAGGTCGAATCAGAACCCTATTGAGAATATAGCATGCTGTATTGACAACTTCAGCCCAAAAGTATCTAGGTAGACTAAACTGGTTCAACATTACTCTAGCCATTTCAGATAGAGTTCTGTTCTTACGTTCCACAACTCCATTTTGTTGTGGAGTCCTAGGACAGGAAAACTCATACAGATAACCATGTGTGTCACAGAATTGCTTGAACTCTGCATTCTCAAATTTGCCGCCATGATCACTATGAATGCGAGTAATCATGAAACCTTTTTCATTCTGCACTTTCTTGTAAAAGGTGATAAATTCTGATAAAGCATCGTTCTTATGTGCAAGAAAATATACCCATGTGTATCTAGATAAATCATCTATAATGATAAATGCATATAACTTACCACCAAGACTAGCAATTCTACTAGGTCCAAATAAGTCTATATGCAATAATTGTAGAGGTCTAGTGGAACTTACAGCGTTCTTGGATTTAAAGACGGATCGGATAGCTTTGTTCTTTTCACATTCGCTACATACCATATCCTTCTTGAAAGATATGTCCGGTAAGTCGCGTACCAACTTCTTTGTGGATAGTTTTGAAATTGTATCCATATTTGTATGACCGAGTCTCATATGCCATAGTTGACTCTCAATGCTCTTGGCCATCAAGCATCTACCTGCTTTGTTAGCATCTTATAACAAATAGAAAACATATATGTTGCCTTCTTGATACCTTCAAAGGTAGTACTGCCTGTTGACCTATCAACTATAGTATATTTGTCTTTGACGAAGTTAATACCATAACCGTGATCAGCTAAATGACTTATGCTGAGCAGATTATGTTTTAACTCGGTAAATAGACAATCATCTTTAATTACAGGATATAGAGCCTTACCAATGTCACCAATACTGATTATGTACCCTCTCAAATTATTACCGAAGAAGACGTATCCTTCTTTATTCTTCTTCGACAGTGTTGCGAATAATGATGCATCACCGGTCATGTGCAGTAAGCAACCGCTGTCGAGGATCCATTTGCTTCTAGCATGTGAAGGGTGTCCCACCTGATCGTAAGCCATCAAGCATACATTTGTAGCGTCATCCGATTGTTCGTCTTCTGAGTCGCTGGCTTCACTTTCATGCCATATGCTTGTATTGACGTACTTCCTTGATGTAGATCTCTTCAGGTAGCGTTTTTTATATTTGCTGCTTTTTTGTTGATGATGATGCTGTTGGACAATCTTTCTTCATATGTCCTTTCTTCTTATATCCATAGTAAATAGGATCTTCCTCATTGTTGTTACTATTGCTATCTTTTGTTCTTCTGTTGAATCTCATGAACTTCTTAAATTTTCTTACCAGAAGAGCTTGATCTTCAGAGTCAGAGTCGCTGTCCTCAGAATTATCTTCGACAGTTCTTCTATGTTGAGGCTTGAAAGCGATCGACTTCTCTGACTTCTCCTTTGGTGTAGCATCTTCAAAGTCTTGAAGTTCCAACTCGTGAGTGAGTAGCTTACCCATGAATGTTTCCAGGGACATTGTTGAGAGGTCATTTCCTTCAATGATTGCTGTAGCCATTGGAATCCAGTTCTTCGTGAGAGCTCGTAGAAGTTTGTGAATCTTCTCATGGTTACTGCATTCCTTGCCTAATAAAGACAAAGGATTTACAATATTCAGGAATCTCATAAACATCTGAGTGACAAATTTATTTGGCTTCATCTTGAACGCCTCGTACTCTTGAGTAAGTTTACTGATCTTTAACTCCTTGACTTGTGTTGTTCCATCGTGGGTTACTTCAAGAAGTTTCCACACTTCATTCGATGTTGTGCAAGTCGACACCCAGTTAAACTCAGTTCTATCTAAAGTACAAAATAAAGCGTTAATAGCACGTGCATCAAGACTGGCCTTTTTATTTTCATCCTTAGTATATTTATCATGGGGTTTATCAACTAAAACTCCCTCAACAGTAATACGAGGAGGCTTTTTGTAGCCATCAATAACTATAGACCATAAGTCAAAATCAAGAGATTTTAAGAAGAAAGTCATCCGTGTTTTTTAATAAGTATAGTTTGTACCGTGAAACAGTGGAGGTTTGTTTGTGACTTGGCCTTCACTTGTGAATTTCACAGTTACCATGTGTAATGCTGTGATCTATAAAACAATTAAATATAACTGTAATTTTACCTTGCTTTACCTGTATAACCTGCTCTGATACCTGAAGTACAGGTAGGCAACTCTAGAGGGAGGTGAATAGAGTTTATAACAAAAAATGATCAATTAAAAATTTAAACTCTCTTTACCAACTAAATAATCAGAGTAAAAGAAATACAAAAATAAAGAGTAGAGAGCAAGCACAGCACAACAAGATTTTTAACCTGTTTTTCCTCGTGGAGGACTAGTCCAGGCCTGAGAACTCTAGCTCAGGATTGAAATCCACAATTTATGAAATAGGGTTACAACCACGTGCCTTTTCACAGTAGAGCACGCCAAACTTCTTTCAATGATCGCTTTGGCAAAACTTGGACTTTTTCAAGTGACTTACAACTTCTTGCACTTCAAACTTCTAGCTGGATCGTACCGAGCAACTTGGACGGTTGGGAAGTTTGAATGCTAAGTGGATGGAAGGTGAGGCTCTTTAATATATAGGCTATGTAAGAGAAGAAGAAGAGAATATTGGATGGTTTTAAATGAGAGAAACCAAGGCCTATTTATCGGGTTCGGGATAGGCAGAATTCGGCCAGAATTCTGTATGTAAAATTCAAATTTTTGGCCGTTGGACAACTAGCAGTGATCAAGACCTAAAAACTAGCATCCTGTAATTTAGGGGGCAGAGTTCGGCCCGAACTCTGTGTGGAGGCAGAGTTCGGCCCGAACTCTGTCTCCTATGGACAGAATGTTCTTTGTGGGCTTTTGGATGAATGGGTTGATTGGAATTTGGGCTAAGTAAACCTATAAAGCTATGTCTAGCCCAAATTTGCTCAGTATGACCTAACGTACATCATTCTATACTCAGAAAACAATAAAAAATACAGACTCCAGTATACACAGAATAATAAATCTTCAAGCAGCTTTGATCTTGGACCAATGAGCTGAGTAGATTGATTTTGAGCTCGATGTGTCACATTGGACTATGACAAATACTGTTTCGTTAATTTTCAAGATTAGGTTGACTGTGATCCTGTTTGGGTCAATAATCTCCCCCATTTTGATAATTGACAAAACATGATATTTGTATGTCCAATATTCATACCTGGACACATTATGGCTCCCCCGTACTTGAACAACCGTACTCCCTCATAAGCTGATATTTTTTGTGACAAGTACTCATCCAAATATATATATCCAGGTATACACAATTCATTGTGCTAATACAAGTAGCAATGGTTCACAATGCATAGTACTAAGACAAATATCAATGGTTCTTCCCCTTTTGACAATCAGCAAAAATGGAGGCATAAGTAGAGAAGTAATAAAACTACCATCCACAGAAAACTACCATCCGCATAATGTAAGAGAACATGCAAGTAGTAGAACTAACTAAGAGCAAACTGAGCCATAGAGTTCTAAAAACATAAAAACATAAGCAAAAAGAAACATAGTGCCAAAATAAAAATAGTCATAATCATCAGTGGCAGTACAATAGCCATATCCATCAAGGAGCATGTGAAGGCCCCGCACCATCAGAACTGGTACGACGGGGATCCATAAATACAGAAGTCGGATCAAGATAGCGATGAACCCAAGAATCGTCAATGCGATAATCGTCGCGAGACGGATCACACATCATCGGAATCGGTATCGTCGGATGGGTTGCCATGGAGTACTGAATGTCGTAGATGAGCGCACTCATCTGCAGAGTGGTACGGTAGTCCATCTGCGTCCAGCGATCATCCATCTCAGCCCAGCGCGCGTCATCCAAACGGAAGCGATCGTGAAGCATGGTCTGAATAGAGTCCAGTGTAGCAGTGGACTCGGGAGCAGAGGAATCGGGAGCCACAAAGGGTACAGAAGAGTCAGGCTCCTCAGCATCATCAGACTCAAAAGAGGCTACAACAGCAATAGTTCTCCTTGCCTTAGTCAGAAAGACAAGAGGGGGCAAGGACTGACACGGATCCAATGGGACTTGAAAGGTACGAAAAATCAAAGAAAGATACATGGTATAAACCAAATATTTTGGTTTAGGCCTAGCACGAATCATCCAATCCATCATCGTACGAGGAAAGTTAAAGGGGACCCAAAAGTGTAGAAAGAAAAGAGCAGTAATCTCAAAGTAAGTAACTTCATATGTCAATCCAGCTTTTAGCAAGACCGAAGAAAATATAATTCGATGAAGTTTATAAAAATGATTATTGAGATGTTTAGCCATAAGTTTTTGAGGAGAAGGATTTGAAAAGCAAATATCACCCTTAAAACTTTCCAACGTGGTCTCACCGGGGAAAACAAAGTCCCGGGCATTATCAAGCCATTCCCAAGTGTTGGGGTTGGGCAGACTAAGAAGGTCGACTAACTCAAAATCATCAAAAGATATGTCTATACCGGCGACACGTAAAAAGATGCGGTCGCGATCATAAGTCATGTTGCAATAAAATATTTATATGACATTCACATAGATCGGTTCACGAGTTGCAACAAGTTCATCAAGACATAAGTCACGAAAGTTAGGAAGAAAATCAAAAAATACCGTAAACTTAATAGGGTATCCCGCAAAGACACTACGATGACGAAAGTCGGCGAACCATGCGTTAGACGCATCTAAGGACACAAAAATACGATCATCGTATGTGTCGGCATTGATGGGTGGAGGTGGATTAAAAAGAGGATGGATCATGTTAGGAGGAGGATGAGGAATAGGTTGTGGTGGAGGATTAGGTTGTGGGTTTGGGTTCGGATTAGTAGAGGATTCTCCAATACTTCTCCTTTGTCTCTTACTCCTACGAAGCAACCTAGGTGCCATGACAAAAAAATTGAGATTGAAGAGAAAGAGAGAGATATACCTTAAAAGAGACCTAAGATGGAGGAGAATAACTCCAAAAGGGACTTCCTTGAGTTTGGAGAAAGATTTCCCAAGGAATTGATACTTCTAGGGTTAGGATTTTGAAAGAAATATGTGTGGAGATGTAGAAAGAAGACAATGGAGGGAAGAGAGAGTGGCAATCTCGAATATATGTCCCTTTGGTAGGCTGGTCGGGTGAAACAGGAGCCATTGGATGAAGATTGGATCAACGGCTGAGAGTGTCCCGAGGTTCTGTAACAAGGAGGCCGAACTCGGCCCGAACTCTGTATGGGGGTAGAGTTCGGCCCGAGTTCTGTTCCCTTGCACTAGAACTTCAAGCAGGAAATTAAAAACAAGATATGAAGAATATTATGAAGAAATAGTTAAAAAGATTTTAAGAGATTTAGAAATTTCAAATGGGGCAGGCTATAAATAAAAATTAACCATATAATAACTAAGGAGTTATGACATAAATCAATATGGTGAAGCTGCTATGGGGTAGCTGCAGGAGCCGAATCCTAGCTAGCGGTAGTCCGAAGACTAGTGCACCGTGTCGCTTAGGCTTTTACGCCTTGTTGTCAGAAGGACCCTTTCGACTTTTACCCATAGCAAAGTCAGCATAGAGAATCGTGACATAGTCGATAATTACGCAGGCCAATTTAATATATAACCATTTCATCTAAAATTCCTAATTCACGACAAAGAAAATTGAATCGCTCCTCGGATAATGGTTTTGTAAAGAAATCGGCCAACTGATGATCAGTGTCAATAAATTCTAAATTAATAGTGCCATTCTTTTGGTGATCACACAAAAAGTGGTGACGAATTTCAATATGTTTCGTGCGTGAGTGACATATGGGATTCTTAGTGAGATTTATAGCACTAGTGTTGTCACAAAATATAGGAATGTGCATAAAAGATAAGTTATAGTCTTCAAGGGTTTGCTTCATCCACAGAATTTGTGCACAACAACGACCAGCTGCGATATATTCAGCTTCTGTTGTGGATAGTACGACAGAATTCTGCTTCTTGCTAAACCAAGAGACTAGAGCCTTTCCTAATAAATGACACGTACTGCTTGTACTTTTACGGTCGACCTTGCATCCGGCGAAATCAGCATCAGAGTAACCAATGAGGTCAAATGATGTTGATTTGGGATACCATAGGCCCACTGTAACCGTACCCTTATGGTATCGAAAGATACGCTTAACGGCGGACATGTGTGATTCCTTAGGATTTGCTTGATATCTAGCACACAGGCAAACGCTAAACATAATATTAGGGCGACTAGCAGTTAAATAAAGTAGACTGCCTATTATACCTCGATACTTATGTTGATCAACAGGTTTGCCACTTTCATCTGGTTCTAGTTTGGTTGTAGTAGCCATTGGAGGGCCGATTGGTTTGACGTTGTCAAGGTCAAATTTCTTCAGCATGTCCTTTGTATACTTTGACTGACAGATGAAAGTTTTATTTGATGTTTATTTGACTTGCAGTCCAAGAAAGTAATTGAGCTCCCCCATCATGCTCATCTCAAACTCGGTCTGCATACACTTAGCAAAATCTTGACAGAGAGTTTCATCAGTAGAACCAAATATAACATCATCAATGAAAATTTGCACTAAGAGAATAGTGTCTTTGAAAATATTTATAAAGAGTGTAGTGTCAACTTTCCCTTTTGAAAAACCTTTTTCAAGTAAGAAATTGTTTAGCCGTTCATACCAAGCTCTAAGGGCTTGTTTAAGGATATATAGCACTTTCTTGAGTTTGAAAACATGGTCGAGAAATTTGTGATTTTCAAAACCAGGGGGTTGTTTTACAAAAACTTCCTCCTTAATAAATCCATTCAAGAAAGCACTTTTCACATCCATTTGAAACAGTTTAAAGTTTTGAAAGTTAGCAAATGCACAAAGAATCCGAATGGATTCAAGTCTTGCAACAGGAGCATACGTCTCATCGTAGTCGATACCTTCCTCTTGGTTGTATCCTTGAGCTACTAGACAAGCTTTGTTGCGTGTAACTGAACCATCTTTATTTACTTTATTTTGAAAAACACATTTCGTACCAATAATTGAATGATTAGCTGGCCTAGGAATGAGTTCCCAAACTTGCCTCCTCTCGAATTGGTTGAGTTTTTCTTGCATGGCAAAAATCCAAAACTCATCATTAAAAGCTTCTAAAACATTTTTAGGCTCAATTTATGAAATGAAGGCAGTGCTAGCAATGGAGTCTCTTAATGATGATCGAGTACTTACTCCGCGTGAAACCTCACCTATTACCAAGTTTTTTGGATGTGACGGCTTGAAAGAGAATTTCTTTGGCAAGCCCTCTAGAGAATTGGTTTCAGTGGTGGTATTCATCGGAGTAGAAGTTGATAGCTCAACATCATCGTCAAGAGTAGCTGCTGCACTGTTATCCTCATCAAAAGTCATATTGGTAGACTCCTCCATAATTAATGATCGTTTATTGAACACTCTATATTCCTTGCTCTTGGCAGCATAGCCAAGGAAAATACTATCGTCAGCTTTGGCATCAAATTTGCCTAAGTTGTCTTTGGTGTTAAGGATAAAACATCGACAACCGAAAACTCTAAAATATGAAATGTTTGGAGTTCTTCCAAACCAAAGCTCATAGGGCATTTTCTTCGTAATAGGACGAATGAGCACCCTATTTAAAATATGGCACGCTGTACTGACAGCTTCAGCCCAAAAATATTTCGGAAGTAAAAATTTATTCAACATGACTCTAGCCATATCGCCAAGAGTCCTATTCTTTCGCTCCATAACACCATTTTGTTGAGGAGTTCTTGGACAAGAAAACTCATGATTAAAACCATTTGAATCACAAAACTTTTCAAAATCAGTATTTTCGAATTCGCCTCCATGATCACTTTGGATTCGAGTAATCATGTAGCCTTTTTCATTTTGAACCTTTTTAGCAAAAATTTTGAAAATAGAAATGGCATCACTTTTGTTTGTAAGAAAGAAAACCCAAGTAAATCTAGAAAAGTCATCTACTATAACAAAAGCGTAGAGTTTTCCACCAAGACTGGCTACTCTACTAGGACCAAATAAGTCTATATGAAGTAATTGCAAGGGTCTAGTAGTACTTACAGAGTTTATGGAATAAAATGAGGACTTGGTTGCCTTATTCAACTCACATTCGGCACATACGGTGTCCTTTTTGAATGTGATGTCGGGTAAGCCTCCAACTAGCTTCTTAGTCGATAGCCTGGATATAGTATCCATATTGGCATGACCAAGACGCTGGTGCCACAGTAATCTCTCATCCTTGTGAGCAAATAGACATCTTCCTGCACTGTTAGTATCTCTAGATAGATAGAAAATGTAAATGTTGTCCTCTCTTATCCCTTCAAAAGCGATATCTCCTGTTGACCTATCATAAATATAGCATTTATTTTGTCCAAAGTTAATATCATATCCATGATCAACAAGGTGACTTATGCTGAGCAGGTTATGCTTTAATTCGGTCACTAGGCAGACATCTTTTATTACAGGAGAAGGAGGATGACCAATAGTATCATTACCTATGATATACCCTTTTAGGTTGTTGCCGAAGAATACATACCCTTCTCTCTTTATCGATAGTGATGCGAAAACATTTGCATCTTTCGCCATATGTCATAAGCATCCACTATCGAGAATCCACTTACTTTTAGTTGAGGAAGGAAGGTCCACCTACATCAAGAGTAGATGTGACCTTTGGTACCCATGTTCTTGAGGGTCCTGAAAAGTTAGTTTTTGGCATCCATGCATATATATTCATATCTACTAATCTCCTAACTCTATATTGTGGTGAGATGTGTCCATGCAATCCACAATAGGTGCAAATAGCATTCCTATTTATGTTTGGAGCATGTTGATGATGTCTATATATAGCATGGTAAGAGTGGTGTGGAGTAGCATGATAATGACTATATGTGGCAGCAGGATGATGATTATATCTATATGCAGTGTGGTGGCAATTTTGTTTATGTGCAACATAGTGATGATTATATCTATGTGTAGCATGGTAATTATGTGTCGCATTAGAATGACAGTTATGAGAATAATTTCTACGTGTATGTGGTTTGTGTGCTGTATGGAAGTGGGTGTACATGTAAGCGTGTTTGTGTGCTGTAGGTAGATGACGTGTTTGACTATTTTGAGTAGTGTTGTGCTTTGTGTGTGTCTCATGTGATTGGGTTTGAGGTTGAGCAACCTATTTTCCCAATCTAGTCTCTAATTTCTTAGAGGCAGCTTGCAGTTCATTAAACTTAGCATTCAAACCATAAATTTTAGTAATAGAGATTTTGTGTCTATTCTTTTCTTCAGCAAGCTCGATGTTGAGTGCTGTGATCTCACGTGTTTGCTTTTCAATACATGCTTCGGCATCATGTAGGCTTAGCTTAAGCTTCGACACCTCATTAGTGACTTCCGTGGGTGAAGTGTCTCTAATATTATCAAGCAAAGAAGAGAGTTTTTGAATCTCGACTTCATAACTTTTGATCTTCTCCTTGGCATGTTTATATTTACCAATGACTTTCTTGTGGTCATTGAGTAAATCATTGAATGCATCGCCAAGTTCATCAAAAGTGAAATCATCGAGAGTTTCTCTAGTTACCTTATCTGATGTTGCCATTAGGCATACATTGGCGCTGTCTTGAGGAGAGTCCTTTTCTTCTTTAGAGTCACTAGCTTCGCTTTTATGCCAAATGCTTGTGTTGGCATATTTTCTTGAGAAAGTCTTCTTGCATAGTTTCTCATATCGGTTGCTCTTCTTTACGAATGGACAGTCTTTTCGGACGTGTCCAGTCTTCTTGCAGCCGTAGCATGTTGGCTCTTTTTTGTCATCTTCTTGTTGTTCCTTCTTTCTTCGATTGAAGTAGAGGAACTTTTTGAAGTTACGGACGAGAAGAGCTTGATCATCACCTTCCGAATTTTCGTCATCAGTCTCTTCGGGATCAGCTCTCCGACGATGAGCTTTAAGGGAAATCTTCTTTGGCTTTGGAGCAGGCTCTTCAAAGTCTTTGAGGTCAAGCTCGTGAGTCATCAGCTTTTCCATCAAAGTCTCCATAGATATTGTAGTGAGATCATTGCCTTCTATGATAGCTGTTACCTTAGGGTTGCAAATCTTTAGTAGCCCCCTAAGTAACTTGCGGATCTTCTCGTGATTTGTATATTGTTTGCCGAGAGATGACAAGGGGTTGACGATGTCGAGGAATCTTTTAAACATTTGTGTGATCGTCTCATTTGGCTTCATCTTGAACGCCTCATATTCTTGAGTGAGATGACTGATTTTTGACTCCTTGACTTGGGTGGTTCCTTCATGCGTCACTTCTAGAAGTCTCCATACTTCGTGAGAGGTGGTGCATGTTGAGACCCTGTTAAACTCATTCTTGTCTATTGCACAAAATAAAGTATTAATAGCTCTTGCGTCTAGACTCGTCTGTTTCTTCTCCTCGTCAAAATATTTGTCGTAGGGTTTCTCAACAAGATCACCATTGACAACTATCCTGGCGGGCTTTTTGTAACCATCGGTAACAATGGTCCACAGGTCGAAGTCTAGCGACTTGAGATAAAAACTCATCTTTGTTTTCCAATAGGTGTAGTTTGTTCCATCAAATATAGAAGGCCTATGAGTGGACTGCCCTTCACAGCGATTGGAAAATATGGGTTGAGTGGTTGCCATGGATCAGCTCTAGGATGTTAGTCCTTGATAAGAGAACAGAGTTCTGATGCCAATTTAAGTACAGGTAGGCAACTCTAGAGAGGGGTGTGTAGAAGCATGGAAAAGAATAAAAAAATGCCTATGCGGCTCCGACAGAAGGATCCCCATGAGGCTCAGGAGTCCATACGGCTCAAGGATCCATGCGGCTCAGAAAAGAAGCTACGTGGCCTTCAACAGTTCTTCTCTACATTCAGCTGCATTTAATGCCCTGACGGCCGCTCTGACAAATAACATCTATGACAGCTCTGACATAAGGACGTAATAATGACTCTGACGTGGTGGCGTGATCCTAGGAAAGAGAAGAAAATCTCCTTACAGCTGGCAAAATCTACTAAGTCCCGAGGCCACTCCATGCGGCTGCCCATCCCCATGCGGCTGCCCATCTGCATGCGGCTGCCCATCTCCATGCGGCTGCCCATCTGTATGCGGCTGCCTATTTGTATGCGGCTGCCCATCTGCATACGGCTGCCTATCCCCATGCGGCTGCCCATCCCTATGCGGCTGTCCATCCCCATGCGGCTGCCCATCCCCTGCGGCTGCCCATCCCCTGCGGTTGCCCATCCTCATGTGGCTGCCTATCCTCATACGGCTGCATGCTTCATGCGGCCGAAAGGACCACCCATATACGGCTCTGCCAGGACGGTCCAGTTGAGACACGTGGCGCTCTTCGCAACAATTGAGACACGTGGTAGTCTTATCTTCCCTGGAACTATGGATGCTAACAAATCCCAACAAAATCATATTTGTTGCGATCATCATAATTGCTTAGATCAAATCAAATCAAGCAAATTGGACACGTGGCAGGCTATCACAAATTACGAATATTCAGGGCAATCAACATTTATTGCCTACAGAGATTTGATGCAATCACATTAATTGCTCAAATTTATTATATTCAAGATGAATGGCCCAGATTAAGTGATCCTTAACTGCCGACTTCTGAAAGAGGCAATCATTTGCAAACCCTAATGAGCACACCCCATTCCTATAAATAGCAAGGTGCCATTCCCTTACAAGAAGCAGAGGAGGAGAGAGAGAGAGAGAGCAGAGCAGAACGAAAAAAGAGAGAGAGCACTACAGAGATCTAGCAACCAAAGGCGCAAGAGAGTCTTCCCGCACGTCCAAGAGCATTTCTTTACCAGAGCCAAGGCTACGTCCGATCGTCCAAGGAGTAAGGCAAAGCTGCCGTCGCTTTCTCGAACCTCTAACGTTACCCCCCAGAATCAAAACTAAACAATCGTACTTAGATTGTTGTACCTAGGTTTTCGTCCCTAGGCTTTCTTTGTACGAGCTAGTTTGTGTTGTGAAGTAAAAGTCCAGTCCTCCTATATAAATTGTTCTGTACTTTGACAATCAATGACAAATACGATGGCGACTCTGTTGGGGACTAACTTTTCCACGGCTGAGAAGTTGGTGATGCAATCGGATGTAGCCAAACTTGGCTCCACACAACAGAAGATGGTCGTCCGCTTCGACCAACAGGCATTTGAAGAAATGCTCTCCGACAGGAGCGCTGGCCCGGTCGAGAAGCGAACCCGCACTAAGAAGGCTTACAGGGAGTGGAGGCCAAAATCATTTGTTCCTCCCCAAGCTCTGGACGAAGTACTCTCTACTGCCCAAGACGGCAAAGGCAACTCTCATGCGGCCCCACTTCAAGTCATAGAGGACTCTGTTGTCCCCAAGTCCGGCAGAGGAAAGCACTACGATGCTGGACTTGCAGGGGCAAAGAGTGATTCTATGTGCTCCAGGAAGAAGCCGAACATTCTTGCGGATTGCCAGCCGCATGCATGATGTTCATGCGGCCGAAACAGCCAGCCTGATGCAGAATACCCATGCGACCTAGATCTCCAGCCGCATGGAGAAGACTTATGCGTCTGAGACTTCCAGCCGCATGAAGAAAGCCCATACGGCTACGATTGCCAGCCGCATGAAGACTGTTGATTCCAACCGCATGCTGTTTGCTCCACGCGGCTCAGGCTCAGTCTTCGATCGCCTCTCCTATGGTCCTGATCTCTCATGCTAACGAGAAAATATGTCTGACTCTCTGCAACACCACTTAGACTCTTCCTACTATGTGCCCTCACGTACTAGATTGAAGAAGTCTAGGGTAGCACGAGCTTGGCGAGCTCAGTCCGCTGTTCCGACCTTTGACCATCCGAGTGCTCCACATACTGTTATGCGGACCTCTAATGGAAAGTTGTATAGAACCACTCGAGTCCAGCCCTCGGCGGCAAACGGACAGAGTGGTTCCCAAAAGTCTCCCAAAACCTAGGAAGCAAACATGGTCGTTCCAGACCCGTCTGACTTGCGTGAGGTTATCCTCCACAAATGCAAGGAAAGAGAAGAAGCCTCGGTGTGCAAAGAGTCCTCCCACAGACATCACTGCACCCAAATCATTGTCAACTACTGTTGCAATATCGCGACGTACGAGAAGACCGGCAGTCCGTCTTTCAAAGATTATAACAGCCGAGCTCAGGAGATGAGGCACCTCCCGTCGTCTCTTGCAACTCTACTAAAAAAATCCTCGCCGATGGGAGAGAGAAGAAGATAAACGTTTCCAGCCCAAAGATTTCAACCACTGTGACTAAGAAACTGTCGTCTAAACGGTTGTCCACCACCGGAGTTTTCTAAGGTACCCGTTCACAAACGAAATCTGCTACAGTAGGAGATTCATCATCCACATTACTGGTGGTCGCTGGAACTGGGGGTAGCACTCCTCCAAACATCTACGATAATTCGATGTTTCAAGGAGACGAGCCCGGGGAAACAACTCTCCCATCAGATACAACAGGTGCCGACGTCCCCGAGGACGTCCACGACTCTCAAGATTAAGCAAGCTCTGAAGCTGGAGGTACTATTCTTTCTGAGTCCGAACCAGAGGAAAACATTCCCACATACCCCGATGACTTCTCAGTATAGGAGTATGATTCGGAGGGCACGTCATCCACCGTCCCCTCCACTTCTACTCATGTGAGGACGGCATTCTTGACAAACGACGGACAAGATGGTCCCAGTGATCGCCAATGCATCGATACTCTGGAGGCCATACTGCACACTTTGGTCAAAATAGTGGACGAGATCAAAGTAGCCCTCCCTACTCTGTAAGGAGGGACGCCTGGCGAAACAAACTTGGGTCCTGCAATCAATACGGACTCGAACTCAGCGGCACCGAACCCGGGCAATAATCCTCCCGAAATATCGGCTCCTACCGCTGCAGACGAGGCCAGGGAGGCAAGAAGATAGGTCCAAGAGCTCCGGGCCATGTTCCATGCCCAAGAAAACTGCCAAGACCTCAGGATACGACAACCGTATCCCGCTGCGTGGAGAGATGTTCCCTTCCCACCAAAGTATAAACCATTCCACATTAATCCATATGATGGGAAGACCTCCGCAAGTCGGTACATCACTTACTTCGAGGTCACCACCGACCATCTGCCCCATGACGATGCCATCCTTACACGATTATTCATCGGGGCATTGGAAGGGGTCGCCTTCAACTGGTACCGTAACCTGCCAGACAACTGCATCCACTCCTTCGCCAGCTTCAAGCGCATATTCTTGGAGAGGTTCTACGAAGTAGGACAGGACGTCACAATGTCCACCCTCTTGGACGTCGTTCAAGGGGAGAAGGAGCTGACAAGGAACTATATTGAGCGGTTCTGCCAAACCGCAATGAAGTTGCCGTCGGGTAATCCGGATTCCTCCTTGATTAAAATTTGCCAAAAAGACTACTCCCAACAATCAGCCTCTGGATGGGCAAAAGTCAATTTAAGGACTGGAAGACGTTTATCATCAGTGCCACTAGCGCCGAAGACAGGTTGAAGAAGGCCCGCCAACTGGGATTGCACATCTCGGAGGGAGAGGACAAGGGCAAGCGCCCTAATACCAACAACAACAATAGTGGTAACGCCTCCAACAATCATGACAACAAGGGCAAGCAGGCTATGGTGGCCGACACAGCCCAGAAACCTGAGTCAAAACCGGCAGACAAGCAATGGCCGCAAATGACTTATTTCTTCGAAGACGGCCATGTCAAGCCCATCTTGGACATGCTCATACAAGGAGATAGAATTCAGCTCCCTCTACCAAGACGGGAACCTCGGTCGACAGAAATAGAGAGCCCGAAGGACTGTCATTACCACCGCTACGTCCACCATGCTACACACGACTGCTACCAACTGAAGCGATACATCCAACATCTCATCGATTCGAAGGCTCTGGCCATTAATTTCGAAGAGGTGACCGTGGCAGCCAATATGGTGTCAGTACAATTCGACAGCTTTCCTCCAACAGAGACTCAAGACGACGTGGTACCCGTCCCTCTGGCAACAATAGAGATTGCTAATCTTCTACCTTCTCGAGATCAGGCTACTGGTCTAGTACCCCTTACCACATTACGAGGGGAGGTCATGTGGATCCATCCAGACTTGGTACCTGAAGTGACTCAGTCCACACCACCCTCCATTGGCAAGAAAAAGAATAGAAAAGTCAGATCCTGCCACACAATCTCGGCAGATGTCGAGGAAGCCGCATCTGTCGTTACTCGGTCTGGTGCTCAATCCCAACCTACACCAGATAACTCGACTGAAGAACATCAGCCGGCTACTGCTGACGCTCCGGGACCTTCTCAACCTCCAACGACCGACAAGCCTAGGAGACTCGCTTTGACAAATCCCTCCAAAAAGAGGCATCTCATGGGCTAGAGAGGCCCTACAACTTCGACATCTTGGCACAATTGGCCAACACACCGACCAAATTATCATTATATGAGCTCCTGAGACTCTCCAAGGATGTTCGCATGGCTTTGAGTGATGCACTCCAGAATGCCGACGCATATCTGGCTCAGGTCAACCTCACGGAAGAGAGCCCGCCTGCAAATCTCCAAGACAGCGCTTGCACAGGAGCGATGCCCAACATCGTCTTCACGCTGCAGGATATGCTCATCAAAACCAATCTGCATGATCGTCCGTTATACTACACTGGATACATCGGTGACGTAAAGGTGGATCAGATGCATATTGATCCTGGTTCTTCCATAAGCATAATCCCGAAGGGTCTGTTACATCATCTCCACATTCCTATGCATCGTCTGACGCCAATAAGCACCGCCATCAGCGGTTTCAATTCGGGCAGGAGCTACCCGATTGGGAAGATTCGTTTGAAGTGCCAAATTGTCGATCTTCAGTCAGAAGTAACCTGTTACGTCATAGATGCGGATATTTCCTATAATATCCTCCTGGGGCGCCCTTGGATACACGATTATATGATCGTGCCTTTCACGCTGCACCAGTGCTTTAAGTATGTCGACAAACACGGCATCGTGAGGACAGAATTTGCCGACATCGATCCCTTTAAAGGGGTCGAATCCTACTACTCAGACTCCTGCTTATACGAGAAATCGAAGAGGCACCTTGGCGAAGGAGAGGTACAAGCTCGAACTTAGACAGCCACAGGATCAGAAGAACCTCTAACGATCCACCTCCAAGCTCGCAAACCTGGCAAGTTCGCACCCCTTACGGCCGCTCTGCGTAAGGATGCAATCAGCCTCTCGGCACAAGAGGGGCAAATGATAATCCGGCTGCCAAGGTCCAGCCAAGCGCCAAGACCTACAACGGAGCTACTGACAATCAGACTACCTAGAGTCGGCCAGCCACAAACGGAGAAGCTCAATCCCTCCGACAAGCCAATGACGATACGTCTTCCCAAAAAGAATCGTCAGCCCGATGCAAAATCTGGGGCTTCTAGCGAGCCAACCACTCCCCGCCCAGCATCGAATACCAAACTGGGGGTCGCTAGTTTGCCAACGACTCCACGTTCTGCTCCAACAGCGGAACCCCTGATGATCAAGTTGTCCAAGTCATCCTTCCAGTCTTCGTTTATATAGGGGGTGGCCGAAGAAGAACCAGAACTGGCCAAATATGTGGCTGCTCACACTGATGTTCCATCCGCAGATGATGTAATCCCGTTAGAAAAGATACCTTACTTCATCAATAAAGGGCTATCTTTGAACTACATCGAGCTTAATAAGCTTTGTGTAATGTATGCTATGGAGCACGGTATAGGCACTCACCTACACACACAGGTGACAAATGTTTACACCGCAAATCAACTCACTCCCGTGGAAGATGCCTACCGCATAATCGAGGGAGGGGATCACCTAATCATCTTTGGTCGGAAGAATAATCCACAGCCCTTCAAGATGGAAGAAGTTGAGCTCGAACCCGACACCGGAAGATTGCCCCTTTATCTGTATAGTTCCCAATCCAAGTACCTTATGCAAAAACAAGGATATGATCTGGGAACTACACCAAGCTTGAACTACGGCTCTGGACGGCGGTTACCCTTACAATCACCAATCCCGGCTAGGAAACAACGAGATTACTATAACACGACCAGACGTGGGCTAGGTTATGTCACACCCGTGCCGACACCCGAAAGCTCAGACGAAGAATGCGACTGGCACTCACACTCAACCGGATCATCCACTTCTTTTTTGGATATCAGCATCGGGGACATATTTAGGCAAGTCCTGTCTGTCAATATGGCATTCGCCGATGCTTACGAAGAAAATAAAGACTTTCCTGAACTCTTAGAATTGGAGCCGTGGGCCCAACAGCTGGATGCGCAATAGGAGAAGTATTTTGAACAAAGAGAGCCTCCTACTGAAGATGAGGTCATGCAAGTGGATCTCGACAGCGACTCTTCTCCAAAACCAATCTTCGTTAGTAAAAGCCTGACAGACGAAGAGCGAGAATTACTGCTAGAACTTGTCAAAGAATATATTGATGTGTTCGCTTGGAGCTATGAAGACATGCCAGGGCTAAACCTCGATGTTGCTCTTCACAAGCTCAACATTCGGCCAGATGCATAGCCAGTCAAACAACAGCAACGACGCTTCCGCCCAGGCATCATAGATGCGATCGAAGCCAAAGTCAACAAACTGATAGCCAGCGGCTTCATTCGTGAGGAACAACATCCGGACTGGGTCGCCAACATAGTACCGCTCCTCAAGAAGAATAGGAAGATTCAAATCTGCATCGACTTCCGCAATCTGAACGAGGCATGTCCCAAAGACGAGTTCCCCCTCCCTATCACGGACATCATGATTGACAACACCTGCGGCTTCGAACGTATGTCATTCATGGATGGTTTCTCGTGGTACAACCAAATCAAGATGTCTCTCGACGATGAAAAACATACATCATTCCGAACACCAATATGCACATACTGCTACACAGTCATGCCTTTTGGTTTAAAGAATGCTGATGCCACATATCAAAGAGCCATGAGTATCATCTTCAGGGACCATTTGCGTAAGACCGTGGATGTTAGGGTTATATACTAAAAGCATCACTTTTGTAGTAACCTTATTTTCTTAAATTTTGAATGAGAATCATATAGGCAAATATTTGCATATTGTATTTGTTACAAGTGTTAATACAAATGTCTGATATTCTATATTGTAGATAATATGGTATGTGGTGTCACACAGAAGATCACATTATCAGTTTTCTATGGAGTATATAAATAGTTCACAACCTATATGGACTTGGACAATCTATTGGAAAGGTTGTAGTGTAATCTGGTATTAGTCTATCTTGACTATAGGTTTACACTAGTACACTTTGTGTGTATTGAGCAGGACCACTTGAGGTTGTTCTCTTTGTACTGACTACATAAGAGAACAAACACCTCTGTTATTATGGATGCTTGTGCTCTTAATTCGGATATAATAACGGACATGTATATGTAGTGTGCATTACTTTGACTCATAAAAGAGTGAGATTCATTATGGATCAACAACCTCTATGAATTAGGTAATAACATTGTATGTATGATGGGCTGTTGATTATAAATGGAATCCATGTCCCGATACATCGGGTTGATGATGTCCCCTTAAGGAGCTCATAAGGATTGTCATGTAAACCCTGCAGGTGGATTATATCCGACATGACAAATAAAGTTGAGCGGTACTACTTAAGGATAAAAGATGTCGAATCAATATAGTTGTCAGTAACTTAATTTGATCGACGGACATACGATATCTTAACATGGGGAGCCAAACGAGCATATAATAAAAGGAGCCCACAAACATAATTTGGGATTAGGGAGGTAGTGCAACAATAGCTCATTAGTTGACCGAGCTATTGTTAATGGGCCTGGATTGTGTGTTCGGGCTGAACACAGGATATCCAGATCCGTTAGGAGGCCGAACCCTAATTTCTCCTCATGGTCCCTGCCGTAGCCTATATATATCCTCTATTCTCTGGCCGCCACATATTACTGATCAAAATCAGAAACTTTCTCTAAATTCGTAATTCACGTAAGAAGAGAAAGAAGGGGCTGCCAAGGAGAAAAAAAGGTTGGGAGATCGTCGCCCACACGACGTCCAACTCGAGGAAGGAATACGTGCAGAAGATCTTGGGGTCGTCCGCTCGAGATTGCCAAGAATTACTTGTCTCCTTTCCGCCGCAGGTATAATTCGTGAACCCTAGTTTCCGCCTATGAAGGGTTAGAACACGTATTAGATCTGTTTAACTTTCTATCGATCAATACGCACACCAAAGAAAGGGTCCTGGGAATCCCCAGTTCTATCAGTAGAGTGCTATGTTGATGACATCGCTGTCAAGAGTCGCTATAAGGGAGACCATCTGCAGGATCTGAGGACGGTATTCGACCTCATGCAGGCGCACAACTTAAAAATGAATCCTACCAAATCCTTCTTGGGTGTATCCAGTAGAAAATTCCTGGGTTTTATCATTACTGCCCAGGGAATCCATATAGATCCGGAGAAGACAAAGGCGATCATGAAGATGAGTCTCCCGAGAAATCTCCGAGAACTCCGAGGCCTTCAAGGGAGGTTAGCTTACATCAGGAGGTTCATTTCTAACCTCTCCGGGCGATGTCAGCCATTCACCCATCTCATGAAGAAGGGCGTCTCATTCGTATGGGATGAAGAATGCCAGCGTGCCTTCGACAATATCAAAGAATATTTGTCGAACACTCCAGTCCTGGTGGCCCCGGTTGCTGGAAAACTATTTCTGCTCTATATACGAGCAATGGAGCATTCCTTCGGCGCCCTGCTAGCACAAAACAACGAGGCAGGCCATGAGCAAGCTATATATTACCTCAGCCGAATGATGATCGGGCCAGAGCACCGATATACCGCCGTAGAGAAGGAATGCCTCGCCCTGGTGTTCGCCATTCAACAGATGCGATACTATGTCACGGGGCAAACCATACATGTGATATCACGAGTCAACCTCCTCAGGGTCCTCATGACAAAACCAGGGGCACTCAGCTCTCGCCTCGCTATATGGGCAATATTACTGTCCCCCTAACATATGATCTTCGTCCCGCAAAAGACTGTTAAAGGTCAAGCTTTGGCAGACTTTTTAGCAGCCCACCCAGGCTCGAAGTCGGCCAGAATATATGAAAAAATCCCAGATGAGACCTCCGACTCGCATGCGGCCTCTCACGATGATATATGGTGAATGTTCTTCGATGGTGCTTCAAGGACCGGACCCAAGGGCAACATCATCGTCGGAGTCGGGGTGGTGCTGGTTTCTCCTTCCGGACTGGTGATCAATCGTGCTTACTCTCTCACGGAACCCTGCTCTAACAATGTGGCCGAGTACAACGCTTTAGTAATTGGCCTCCAACTTGCAAGAGAGTTGGGGGTTGAATATCTTGAAGCATACGGCGATTCACAGTTAATCGTCAATCAGATCCGAGGTTCATACGAAGTCCGCCATGAAGACATGATCCCCTATCACCAAATAGCGATCAACATCATCTCGTCATTTGAAGGGTTCTTCATCGAACACGTCCCCAGACTCCATAATATCGAGGCCGATGCCCTAGTAGGCCTTGTCGCTTCCCTAGCAGTGCCAAATAATATTCATCATTTGGTGGACGTGATAGGCCATGAACTAGACTGTCCCAAGAACAACGTTCAATTCGTGGCAAGTTATTCTGCTCAGATGATCGACGAAGTAACAGACTGGAGACAACCATTCATTGACTTCGTAGTCTACGACATTCTGTCGAAGAATCCGAAGGAAGTCACCCCTATCAGAAAGCGTTCTCTCAGATTCTTCTAAGATACAGAGACGAAAATGCTGTATCGCCGATCCTACGATGGATTACTGCTTCGATGTCTGTCAAATGCAGAAGCCAAAAAAGTCGTACGTGAAGCTCATGACGGTGTCTGCGGGGCCCATCAGCCTGGCCTAAAATTGTAAGACCGTCTTCGCCGAATGGGCTACTACTGGCCCACGATGGTAGCAGATGTGATAGACTATGCATGAAAGTGCAAAGCCTGCCAAGTCCACGCGAACTTCATCCACCAGCCATCTGAATTTCTACATCCGACAATGGCATCCTAGCCATCCGAAGCATGGGGAATGGATATTATTGGTCCGATTACCCCACCTGCTTCCCGAGGACATCGCTTCATACTCGCCATTACAGATTACTTCTCCAAATGGACGGAAGCTGTTCCGCTTATAGAAGTGAAGACTTCAAATGTGATCAGCTTCCTCAAGCATCACGTCATCTATCGCTTTGGACTGCCACGATAATGGTCCGCAGTTCGCAAGCCACGCCTTCTATCGATTCTGCGACAAGCATCGAATTCAGAATGTTGCTTCGATGCCATACAATCCGGCAGCGAATGGGTTGGTAGAAGCATTCAACAAAACCATCATCAAGTTGCTCAAGAAGTTCGTATCATCCAACAAACGCGACTAGAACGAGAAGCTTGGTGAATGCTTATGGGCGTACCGTACTACAGTCCGAACGTCCACTGGGAACACACCATTCTCCCTGGTATACGGGAGTGAGGCAGTTCTCCCATTAGAGACTCAAATACCCTCACTCCGCGTCGCTCTCACTTACCAATTGACGACGGACGATAACTACCGTCGCCGGCTACAAGAGTTGGAGGCCTTAGATGAAAAGCCTCTCTTGGCTCAGCAACGGATCGAGTTATATCAAGCACGCATTTTTGGAGCCTTCAATAAGAAGGTTAAAATCAGAACATTCCAAGTGGGCGATCTCGTTCTGGCAGTTCGGAGGCCGATGGTTATGACTCACAAAACCGTCGACAAATTCCAGCCAAAGTGGGAAGGGCCATTTATCATTGAAGCTGTATTCTCCAATGGTGCTTCCCGCCTCGCAAAACAAAATAGAGACTTGCTCATGTTGTCCGTCAACGGCAAGTTTTTGAAAAAATATTATGTCTAAACGACCTTCTCCAAATCCCAGAGTATTGAGTTATGTACCCTCCGGTACCGCTAAACTCATATTCTTCAAATTTCAGATTATTGAGTTATGTACCCGTCGGTACCGTTGAACTCACATTTTCAAAATTCCAGATTATTGAGTTATGTACCCTCCGGTACCGCTGAACTCACATTCTCCAAATTCCAGATTATTGAGTTTTGTACCCGCCGGTACCGCTGAACTCACATTCTCAAATTTCCAGATTATTGAGTTATGTACCCTCCGGTACCGCTGAACTCACAATTCCAGATTATTGAGTTATGTACCCTCCAGTACCGCTGAACTCATATTCTTCCTCCAAATATCCCAGATTGCTGAGTTATGTACCCACAGGTGCCTCTGAACTTACATTCCGGTCACTCTTTTAGGAAATAAGTCATGTGTAACCATACCTCTGAACTTATTCTTCTGAAAGAGCTCCTCCCTCATGATCCACTACCCGCACTCTCAGTGCACAAAAAGGGTAACAGATCCACAAAATTCCCAAAATAACTACGTCGATGTTACCTCTGAGTCGTCTCACTTCCGCCAAAAACAAATCATCCCTCTACATAGAACTTCCATGTCCTCATTACCTCTGAGTCGTTCTATGTACCCCTTCATGGAGCCCACTCCTGCCATGTCCTCATTACCTCTGAGTGGGAAGGCTCCATCGAAGAAACCCTCATGCTTGCCATGTTCTCATTACCTTTGAGTAAGTATGCTGGTTCCCTTTCGACTTATTATCCGTACCCAAAACCGGAGTACGCCAAGGATAATAGGTCCACAAATGTCCTCTGTTGACCACAAATATCCTCCGCTGAGTCCACTCCTGCCATGTCCTCATTACCTCTGAGTAGAAAGATTCTGCGGTAAAAAACCATCATGCTTGCCACGTCCTCATTACATGTTGGTTATATCTTGTCCTATTATTCGTATCCTGAACCGGGGTACGCCAAGGATAACAGGCCCACAAATGTCCTCTGCTGACTACAAATGCTGTACTAAGTTTCCTAGTACATGCACATTATTTCTTATCATGCTCCGGGAGCCCAGCTGCTCAATAGCATTCTTTCTCCCGATACCAGGAACGTCCATGACCCCCTTACCGTAGAATTGTTCTAGGTATCTCCATCAAACTGGTTATCCGTACCTAAAACCCAGGTATGCCAAGGATAACAGGTCCACAAACAGTCCCCCAAACGGGGCAAACACCACCATAACACCACAAGCACAACATGCAGTACAAATAAAGGGTAAAATAAAACACACTCTTTTATTTGGAAGGCAAAAGTACTACATAAAGAAAGGAAAAGAACGGAAACAAAAAGAAGGAAAAAAGCCGTCTATGGTTCGGCGGTACATAATTTCAGGAGACGGTTCTTCACCAAGGTGGTCCCCCGTTCAAGCCGCTGCTTAGCTCGGCGCTCGGCCTCCTGGGACAACCGCTCCGCATCATCCAAGTGCATGTGGGCCAACCAGTCATCCTCCAGCTTCTTTAGGGCAAGTTCCAGGCCAGCAGAAGCTCGATTAACTCTGTTAGCCTCCTGGATAATCAGCCCCCTTTCGGTGCGGACAGCTTCAAGCTCAGACTCCAGAAAGGCTAACTTCCTCTGAAGCTCAAGGATCTGCTCCCGCGGGTCAATGACCCCACGGGAGGTAGTCGCTTCCCGAGCCGTAACATCCTCACTCTCGCAGCTAAACTGATCATATAGCTCAGACAGATCATGAAGGTCCTTCTGTATGACCGGCTTGGTCTTAACCCGAGCCGCCCTTATCTTCTCTACGGCAGTTATGAGGAAACCGCACTCTTGATCTATAGCAGCAGGCAGATCAGCTTGCCGCAGCACCTGAAGCTGGGCCACCAGCTGATCAGCCTCCAGCAACTTCGTCTCCAGAAGCGCAGCTACCCCCGCCCCACTGGGAAGAGTCTTAAGAATATCAATATGACCCTGGACGCATTGTCGGGCCAAGGCAAAAGGGGTCCCTCGTTCCACAGCAGCCGTTGCCCCTCTCTTCAAGTGACGATAGAAGCTGTCAACCATGTCCTATGACGCCTAGTCCAGAACTTCCGTAGAGGACGACGTCAAAGGAAGCGTGGCCGACAATGTCGAGGGAGGCACGCTAGAACTTGCCACCAGAGAGACAAACTCCGAGCGGAAAGATGCACGGATAGCAGCTAACTCCTCCTCCGCCACCCGAAGAGTCTGGACACTCGGCAGAGCAGAAAGGACGACCCTCGGAGCCGCCTGAGCAGAAGAGGTCGCAAGGACCATTGTCCCCTGCCCCGGCTGTGCCGCCACCTGATTCTCCGAGCTCCAGCCAGCATGAGGCCCTTCATTATGAGTCGGAAGAGGAGGGGGTACGCTCCTCTCCGCCAGTTCCCCTTCGGCAGAGCCTGTCTCAACAATGTCCATCATCGGCACTGGAGAGACAGGACCTGTATGTCCAGAGCAACCATCAATCGATGTAACCCGAAGGATGTGATAATAGAGCAAATGGGCCTCTTCATTAGTCAAAATTTGGCTTATCTTACCAAGGAAGGATCACGGAGGTTGAGGTTCGTTCACAATCGCCATATCCCCTCACCAGTACCCCCTAAACCGAATTCGGCTGGCTCTTCTGTCCCAGCCACTCCGGAGGGAGGTACGACTCGATCAACGTCACCTTGATGAAATTTAGCAGTTTCGGGGACAGGTTCATCGGAGCCCCCGCCATCTCGAGTTACGACCTTAGCAACCTGAGATTCCTCTTCTTTTGACACCTACGAGAGGGAAGGAAAATGATTAAGATCAAAGCTAGAAGAAAGAAAAAAAATTAAATAAAGATGGTAGTAACTCGTTTTACCTCCGAAGTAGGGTCGACCTCCTCGCTTACCTCCCTTATAGTTATCTTGCGATGTCTGGTCGCAGCCCGTTTTGGGAGTGAAGAATACCGTCAACAGGGGAGATTTGTCTGCTACGCTTCCGTACAGGACCAGGTGCAATCGGTGGTTGATCCGCCACCATCTCATCTAACGAAACAGGCGACTGATCTGCCCCAACATCTTCCACCGGAAGGGGAGAGTTATCTGTATCAGGCTCGTCGTCCTCATCATCCGCATTGGTGGAGTCCGAGTCTGGCACTTCGACCATATTCTTCTACTTTTTCCTCGTCTTGGCCCCTGGGGTTTCTCGTCCAGGCCAGTACCAACAATAAAACTGGTACCCGGGTTAAAACCTACGGAAAGCTTGTTTGCCATAACATGGTATAGGGCTGCCATACACAAAATCTCTACCGGCACCTCAACATCAGGAACCGAGAAAGTGGTACGGGTATGGAACGTATCATAGTAGTGCCAGGCCCTGATACCGTCAAGGAGGCTTTCTTCAAAACCCAGACAAGAGCTGGGATTGTCCAGAAAAAGCTGGCTGTACCCAAATTGTCGGGCAAACCTACTGGGCAGGTAAGGCTCCAGGAAGACAGCATTACGGTTGCGGTATACCAAGTGGGCGGAGCGGATGTTACACAACCACAGAAGCATCTGGCCGTCTAGAAGTTGAGGAGGCCCAATACCGTCAAGATGTACGTCCGCTATTTCCTTAGCAGTGAAACGAGGGACGGATATGAAAAAGTCGTACCTATCTGCTCTTGCCAACGCCATCCGACAGGCGCACATGGTCTTGTACTCCCAAGGCTCGTTGCGATAATGGAAGATAAAAGTGTCATCAGCAAGCACACCATCTTCGGAACCCGGCCTCATCAAAGGCGAACAGTGCATCAGCAGCCACCCCATCAGATAATAATAGGGCAGCTCAGTCCGTTCAAAGTCTTTTGTCACGTCGCGGGCAATGGCTTTGGACGTAAAAGTACGGAGGCCACAGTGTATGCTGCACACCATGGCCGGGGGAAGAGCTAGTTTGACTCCAAAAACTAGCTTCACAGCAGGGAGGATAAAATTACGGCTGATCCTCTCAATAGAACCAGCTCCTCCCGAGACTACGCAATTCCGCTGCCATACCATCAAGAATCCTGCCAGGAGCGCCTTCTCTGACAGCTCTTGGGTATCCTGATAAAAATAACCAAGAGAGTCGGTTTGACTCCCAAATCTGTCACTGGTGGTGGCCACCCTCTTGACCGACGACATCAAGGCCTGAACCGCCTCCCGGGATTGAGGACTTCGGGAAGTAACCCGGCCTGAGGCACCCGTTGAGAAGAGATATCCTACCCAGGCCTTAGTGCGGGGAGCATTCCCTTCCGAGTTGCTATCCTTCTTGGCTATTTGCTGGCACGTGCTATAGTGGCACAATATCTCCAAATAAATAGCCACGAAGCCCGGATACCGTTCCTCCAGCTCCTCAAAATCCTCATTCGTAGGAGTGTACACCTCAAAAGCTTCATCCCCCCAAGGAAGCTTGGAAACCACGTACATCTCATGGAGTGCAAGCCCCATTTCCCCTACAGGTGTATAGAAAGTTCCCGTACGGCTGTTGTACATCTCCAGCAGAGCCATAAATAATTTCTTGTTTACAGGCAAGCCGTGGCTGGTGCCCCGAATAGCGTGATAAAGACTAATCTCACGTAGAAGAGTCTCATACTTTCACGAGATCCACATAGACAGATTGATCCATGGAGGAATAGGGTGTATCCAACTCAGGAGCGCCAACCGGCCAACTGGATAGGAGCCTTTCCGAGCAAGCTGGTTCAGGAAAGTGTCGGCTGCAGAGAACGTGAAGTTGGGACCCTGCACATTCAAGAAAGTGCCCAGGGCCAATCCCATTACATAGCGGCTGGCATGCACCTTGCCCGTATACACTGACTTCATGCTGTTGTTGTAATGGATGTCGCCCACAAATATCCCATTCCGGGTAGGGGTCAAAGACTTTTCCATCTTCCTGTCCAGCAGGAGCATATTAAACCAAGATAGTGGGAAGTGACGCTCCATTTGAGGGATACGGATCGCCATCCCATTAGAAATAAAGCTCTAATTCTCTGACACGTCCAGAACTTGACTGTTCTTCACAGTCAAGGCGTCTCCGAAGAAGAACGCAGGCTTCAGGTATTCCCCTTCCAATTTCCCTAAATTCATTATGGTACAGAGGAAGTAGAAGGGTTGGTTCTTGAGGGCATTCAACCTCGTCAGAGGCTCGTCACTAGAAAATTGGTCTGCCACATACCGAACTATCTGGTCGTATCTATAGCCCATAGCGGCTTGGGCACGACCCAACAGAGGTTCCTCCGCAACATTAACTGGAAAATTCACTGAAAAGAGGACAAAAGAAATAAGTTAGAAAGATGGACAAGGGGAACTAATTGGTGTTTTCGAAGCTTATGCGGCTCCAATTCAATGGAGTCTCATGCGGTCTAACTCAGAAAATACTTATGTGGCTCCATCCAGCGAAGAGGTCGGATGAGTTTATGCGACTCAGGCGACGAACAAATTCGTGTGAGCCCATACGGCCTAGCGCAGCTTATGCGGCCCCGTTGGCGAAGTGCTTATGCGGCCACAGTAACAATTCTCATATGGCTCAAACATGAGACGTACATGCGTCACACAAGAAGATGAAGGCTCGCGCATAAAGCATGCAACGTAGCCACAACAGTTAGGGTTTCAAGCTCACACAGTGTCCTTACCAGCAATAGTGGGGTGGACGTCGGGGTGAACTGCGGGCACGTCGGCTGGCGGAGGAGCTGCCATATTATCATTCGTCGCCGCAGTCGAAGTAGAAGCAGTTTTCTTGTCCTTCGCCGCTGCAGTCGACGAGGACGCCACCTTTTTACCCTTTGCCGCAACAGTCTTCTTGGGAGCCATCGGTGATCGAAGAAGAGGATGACAGTTAGGGTGGGAAAGACTTGAATTGAAAGAGAGAGTAAAGAAGTCTCTTCGTCCCAAACACGCTTCTATTTATAGGCGGAGCCCGTAGACCGACGCATCGATCCATGTGCAGCGTAACCGACTCTTCGGTTATCAAAGCGATCCGACTATTCAAGGCTAAACTCTTGGGATCCTATCCCAAAAAGCAGGTTTAAATCTGACAGCAAATCAAAGGCAATCAATATAAAAATTTGCACATGTGGCAAGGGGCCTATGCGGCCAAGCAGCCTATACGGCTGGAAAGCCCATGCGGCTCAGATGGCCATGCGACTGAGGAGGCTATGCGGCTGAGACATCCATGCGGTCAGAACATCCTATGCGGCCCGAAGAGTTTTTACATGGCCATGCTTCTTATTCAAAGTATTTTAATTTTACAAATTAAAAACTTTGAAGGGGGTCTTGTAGAAGCATGGAAATGAATAAAGAAATGCCTATGCGGCTCCGACAGAAGGATCCCCATGCGGCTCAGGAGTCCATGCGGCTCAAGGTTCCATGCGGCTCAGAAAAGAAGCTACGTGGCCTTCAACAGTTCTTCTTTACATTTAGCTGCATTTAATGCCCTGACGGCCGCTCTGACAAATAACAACTATGACAGCTCTGACATAAGGACGTAATAATGACTCTGACATGGTGGCGTGATCCTAGGAAAGAGGAAAAAATCTCCTTATAGCTGACAAATTCCACCAAGTCTCGAGGCCACTCCATGCGGCTGTCCATCCTCATGCGGCTGCCCATCTGCATGTGGCTGCCTATCTGCATGCGGCTGCCCATCTGCATGCGGCTGCCCATCTGCATACGGCTGCCTATCTACATGCGACTGCCCATCTCCATGCGGCTGTCCATCTGCATGCGGCTGCCTATCCCTATGTGGCTGCCCATCCCCATGCGGTTGCCCATCCCCTGCGGCTGCCTATCCCTTGCGGCTGCCCATCCTTATGCGGCTGCCGATCCTCATGCGGCTGCATGCTTCATACGGCCGAAAGGACCACCCATATGCTGCTCTGCCAAGACGGTCCAGTTGAGACACGTGGCGCTCTTCGCGACAATTGAGACACGTGGTATCTTATCTTCCCTGGAACTATGGGTGCTAACAAATCCCAACAAAATCAGATTTGTTACGATCATCATAATTGCTCAGATCAAATCAAATCAAGCAAATTGGACACGTGGCAGGCTATCACAAATCATGAATATTCATGGCAATCAACATTTATTGCCCACAGAGATTTGATGCAATCATATTAATTGCTCAAATTTATTATATTCAAGATGAATGGCCCAGATTAAGTGATCCTTAACCGTCGACTTCTGAAAGAGGCAATCATTTGTAAACCCTAATAAGCATACCCCATTCCTATAAATAGCAAGGTGCCATTTCCTTGCAAGAAGCAGAGAAGGAGAGAGAGAGAGCAGAGCAGAAGAAAAAAAAAGAGAGAGCACTACAGAGATCTAGCAACCAAAGGCGCAAGAGAGTCTCCCCGCACGTCCAAGAGCATTTCTTCACCAGAGCCAAGGCTACGTCCGATCGTCCAAGGAGTAAGGCAGAGCTGCCGTCGCTTTCTCGAGCCTCTACCGTCACCCCCCATAATCAAAACTAAACAATCGTACTTAGATTGCTGTACCTAGGTTTTCGTCCCTAGGCTTTCTTTGCACGAGCGAGTTTGTGTTGTGAAGTAAAAGTCCAGTCCTCCTATATAAATTGTTCTGTACTTTCACAATCAATGGCAAATAGGGTGAATATATTTTATAACAAAAAATGATCAATTAAAAATTTAAACTCTCTTCACCAACTAAATAATCAGAGTAAAAGAAATGCAGAAATAAAGAGTAGAGAGCAAGCACAACACAACAAGATTTTTAACCTGGTTTCCCTCGTGGAGGACTAGTCCAGGACTGAGAACTCTAGCTCAGGATTGAAATCTACTATTTGTGAAATAGGGTTACAACCACGTGCCTTTTCACAGAAGAGCACGCCAAACTTCTTTCAATGATCGCTTTGGCGAAACTTGGACTTTTCCAAGTGACTTACAACTTTTTGTACTTCAAACTTTTTGTTGGATCGTACCGAACAACTTGGACGGTTGGGAAGTTTGAATGCTAAGTGGATAGGAAGGTCTTTAATATATAGGCTATGTAAGAGAAGAAGAGAAGATTGGATGGTTTCAAATGAGAGAAACCAAGGCCTATTTATAGGGTTTGGGGTAGGCAGAATTCGGCCAGAATTTTGTATGTAGAATTCAACTTTTTGGCCGTTGGACAACTAGCAATGATCAAGACCTAAAAAGTAGCATCCTGTAATTTAGGGGGCAGTGTTCGGCCCAAACTCTGTGTGGAGGCAGAGTTCAGCCCGAACTCTGTCTCCTATGGACATAATGTTCTTTGTGGGCTTTTGGATGAATGGGTTGATTGGGATTTGGGCTAAGTAAACCTATAAAGCTACGTCTAGCCCAAAGTTGCTCAGTATGACCCAACGGACATCATCCTATACTCAAAAAACAATAAAAAATACAGACTCCAGTATACAAAGAATAATAAATTAATCTTCAAGCAGCTTTGATCTTGAACCAATGAGCTGAGTAGATTGATTTTGAGCTCGATGTGTCACATTGGACTATGACAAATATTGTTTTGTTAATTTTTAAGATTAGGTTGACTGTGATCCTGTTTGGGTCAACAATACCAATTGTAGGAACGAAGTCGTAAAGCAGAATACTCTAGAGGGGGGGTGAATAGAGTAGACGGCAGAATATTGCTAATTAAAAACTTGTTAGCAGTTAGATCATAGAAATAATATCAATAATCACAAAATAATAACTTTAAAGAAAAGAGATCAGAAGGCAAACGCAAATACAGCGATGTATACTGGTTTCTCTCTTGTGAGGACTAGTCCAGTCGAAAGAACTCTAGCTTCCAGTTGAATCCAATATTGGAAAATCCCGCAAGTTTTCATACGAAGTCCTTGCAACTTCTACAGACACAAGCTTTGATATGAAGAACTCGTCTAACATCAATTTTAAAGAGTATTTCTTCAATCAAGCCTCTGATTACAATTTTTCTGAAATCTTCTAGACCGTAGCGTACCGGCAAATTGACTAGAGAATTGTAACTGGCTTGGGATTTGAAAATTAAAGCTTTTTAGAACTCTTTGGAAGAAATGTAAGCTTTAGAAGAGAAGAGATGAATGTGAATGAGTAATTTGAAATGATCAGAATTCTTATCTATTTATATTTTTTCCAAAGAAAGAACTCTGGCAGAATTCGGATAGAATTCGGACAGAACTCTATGTAAAAATCCGCAACTGAAGGGAGACCAAGTTTTTCAAACGTTCGAAAATCAAACGGTCACTAACCGAACTCTGGCCGAAATTCGACCGAGTTCTGTTAGTGTTGCTCAGCGTTTTAAAAAAATGATTTTTGGGCTTTTTAAAATCCTTCGGAAGCGTTTGTAAATAAGAGATTTTTTTTAAAAACATAGGTCATTTTTTAAAACGATTTTGGATAGCCTATTTGCCAGTACGACTCGGTGTACAATGTATTCCTAGACTCAATAGAAGTAAAAAATTACATTGTATAAGAAAATACAGTCTCGAGTTGCAAACATTGCTTCGGTCTTAAACTTGAGTAGATATCCGATCTTAGTCAGTGTCCAAGTGTCCTAAACGTCTTTGAGTAAACATTTGAGTAGCTCCGTATATCGAGACAAAGTTTGATCAATTATTAAAATCAGGTTTGACCATGACCAATGGGCTAACACTCTTGGCAACTCATCTTTCATTTTGCATAAGTGATAAAGAGAAAGAAATTGTGTTGAGGTACAGATATTGTATTACGAGGGAGCTTTCTCTCAAATATAGTATATTTATCAATTATCAAAATGGAAGATATTGTTGGCACATTGATTTTGATACTTGCCTATACTGTTTTATACTTATCTACTTCTTAGGTTCAAAAGTAAAGCCTCAACCAAATAAAGGATTCCTGCATCCATTAAGCTATCACTTGGACTCATTCAAAGGATCACAATTAAGGAACGCAGAAGCTCATTAAAGGATCACAATCAAGAAATTAAGAATTTTCACAAGTCAAATATCCAGCTTCTCAAGAGACTGTAATACATAGAAAACCAGTATAAATACTTTCATATGGATGACCAATTAAAAACTTAAAAGAGTAATCATGATAAAGGCGGATCATCTGCAGCAAGTATTTGTGAGTCCAAACGGATGATCCGACGCATCACCGCGGATCACAGTTGGATGATCCATTTTGGAATAACAAATATTTATGAGTCCAAATGGATGATTCGATGGATCACTGCGGATCACCGTCGGATGATCCGTTTCGAAACAGCAATTTTTTGTTGGTCCTAACAGATCATCCGTCAGATTGCAAAAATTCGTCGGACTATCCATTTTTGAACAACAAGTATTTGTAGGTCCAAATGGATGATCCGACTGATCACCACGGATCACCGTCGGATGATCCGTTCTTGCTGAGGTGGCTATTTGAATTTCAAATCCAACGATCCTCATTAATGATCATTTAATGCATTTAATGCATCTAACGGCTAGTTTTCTACCTGTAACTCCTTTTCCCGGAAATCTATGAAATATTTTTATTATTTATTTGATTTAAATGGTGATTTTTTTGAATTTTTATAAATAATTATTTAGTTAATTATTACGGTAGACGACTTTAGCCGTGGTTATGTTTTGAAGTACCAGACGAATAGGAATCATAGCACGAATAATGCAGTAGCGTGCCTTGACTAGTGTATTAGCTATGCTAGAGAAGGCCGAGCCATAGGTTTGTTCTAACTAAGAAACCCAGGCCAAGTTGTGACTTAACCCCTATAGATGGTTTAATTATTTATTAATTTATTTTATTGACTTGTAGAAGACCCGGTTGTACCAAGCTGGTCCGAACTGGACCCGATCCAAATCCAGACCCTTGTAGTCATGTAGTATGTTCAAGAGGTACATGTAGATGTGTGTTATATCCACATATATTTTGTACATAATTTTTTTCAAGGGAATAACAATATTTGTTATACATATAATATTATTTTATCGATATTTATGTGACATTTTCATAATAATTGCAAGGTTTCCCATGGACCAATTTATGTGAGGGTATGATGTGTTCACCCCTAATATATACCTTTTGTTAGTTATGTTAGTTGGTATTTATAATTAATATTACTATTATTTTTATTAAATAAATAACGATTGTTATTTGTTAAATCTTTGTCAAATATTATATATATATATATATATATATATATATATATATATATATATATATATATATATATATATATATATATATATATAGATATATATATATATATATATATAAAATATATAGATGTATATATATATATATAGATGTTAAATCTAGTATATATATATATATATATATATATATATATATATATATATATATATATATATATATATATATATATATATATATTTATTTATTTATTTATATATATATATATATATATATATATATATATATATATATATATATATATATATATATATATATATGCATATACAAATAGATGTTAACAAGATATTATTTGGTTGCTAGAAATAGTTATTGTTTTAGAGATGTGTATATATAGATGTATATATATATATACATGTATAATTAGTTATATATATATAAATAACAAATAGGAAAACGAAATAGAAAATAAAAGGGAGATCCCATCACAGCCCAACCCGATCCCAATTATATTCGTAGAATATATATAGATATAGAGAGAGCGAGAGGGAAGGAGATAACAAACCCACCCCAAACCCTAAACCAACACCCTATCCCCGAACCTCCACCACGTCGCCCAGTCCCTGGCGAGTCTCCCCAGCCCTGGCGTCGCCGTACACGACCGCAGGCCGGCCACGGCAACGCTGGCACACGCGCATAGGCGCGAACAGCCACAGCAGTATCGGCAGCAAACAAGCAAAATCGAGGTGAGTTTTCTCGCACCACATTCAATTATTTTCCGATCTACAAGTTCTAACGCATAGACAACCTATAGGTCTTTAAAACCTATTAATTAGTTCGAACTAAATTGAACCAAAATCGCATTAAAAATTAACCTAAAATAGACGAAAAACTGTCTCGAACGAGACAGAAATTCGATCCCAGGGACCTCATTTGGAAGGCATATATCTTCCAATCTAGATCGATTCTTCAAAATCTAGTTAATCATATTTGAAGACAACCTATAGGACATCAAAATGCTGTTTACGGATTTTATTTCATACATTATGCATCAAGATAAACCTCTTTGAAAATTGAGAAAAACAGTTTAAAGAAAATAGAATTTCTATAGAATTCATCCATACGACGCGCGTCCCGCCAAACCGGGCGATGTGGATGCGAACCGAAAGCATCGAAAGGTACGTAATGGCTTCGTGGACGTGTGGGCTTTGACGAAATTCAAATTGCTTGCGTGTGTGCGACAAATTTGATGCGTATCTGTCAAAATTCACCGTATCGACCTTTTCAAATTTCTCTAATTACTTTGTCCACGTTCGTCAAATCGAGACGAGACTTGCGCCAGCAGGACCGTATCATTTTTTTGGTCCTGTATGCCAAGTTTGGTCCGATTCTGAAACAGTTGATCGGATCGCCGTTTTGCGGGCCTACGATCTGATTCAACGGGTAATTTTATGCACGGCCTGCTGGAATCCAACTTTAGACATACGGTTGGGTTCGTATCACTCAAACGAATTTATAGACATATAGTTTGACAATTTTAGAGACGATTGACTCTGGCACATTTTTTGGTGCAAAGCGGGTCCAACGACGGACATCGTTTTGGCTCGAAATTACCGTTTTGCTCCTGTGTCCAGAATTGGACTTAAAGACAGGCAATCCTAGCTAATTTGACTATTCTGAGAATGTTGGTAATGTCTATTTCATCTTTTGGAGACAGTTGTGAGATTTGGACTTATTGGCTTACCAGTTGACAGTTTATAGTTGGTTCTTCGTGCTACCACCAGGCAAGTATATCTTGTCTCCCTCTACAGTTTATTTATATGCATATTCTTATTATTATCTAGTTTTACTAGTTGATTATTTACATGTGATTTGTATATCATGCATGCTAGTATAGATATAGTCCTTGTTCTTAGTTAGCTTGTAGTTCATATTGGATCTGTTCTCCCGTGTATCTTGACTAGGTCATATCGTGTCGTCACCTGAACTTTGACTGACTCGTATCATGTTATAGGATGAGTAAGTCATAGCTGAACTGTTGTACCTTATTTTGGAATTCCCACCTGTGAGTCCACACTAGGGGCCAGGGTGATTTCTTGAAGCTAACCTGCGAGTCCACACTAGGGGCGAGGGTCAGTAGTCATTTGTCTGTACCTACGAGTCCACACTAGGGGCGAGGGTGATTCTTGAAGCTAACCTGTGAGTCCACACTAGGGGCAAGGGTTAGTAGTTGTTCAAACCTGCGAGTCCACGCTAGGGGCGTAGGTTTGAGTATTCGATTGGTTTCTTGTCATGAGTTCATGTTTTCTTCCAGCAGTTCATTTATGTGTAGTATTTCTTGTATCCGTGTTCGTAGTCACCTGTCGTATTCAGTCTTTCCTGCTTATTTCTTATGCATGATAAACTGTTAGATAGGCATATTTTATGTATCTTGTTACGTCCCCTAAGGACCTGATAATCTCTTCAGGTAGCTGATTGCATGGAGTTAGTTAGCGGATCATGATGGTAGTGATTACACCTGTAGGGATACAGGTATTTGCTTATGATATTTCTTTATTATCCTCTCGTGCTTTATATTTCATACGATGATATATTCTGCTTGTTAGCTTATTTTATAGACTCATATTATTCTTAGAGTCTAATCGGACAATATACTAATGGGCTACAGACCATGACCCATATTTGTTCATTCATGTTTCATATTCTTATTGTGGATTAAGATTTAGTGATGCCTTGCCATGTTTAGACTATTACATAGTCCAGATAGCATTTGCGTATTCGGGTTGGGCTGGAGTCCGCTCGATAAATAGCTGGCTTGTTCATGAGCTCTCGCCCGAAAAGCGGGTGTAGGTTGTGACAATAGCCGTTACTATTTGAGCGGATGATCCGTCGGACATCTGCGAACAACCGACTGATCATCCGTTCGGCTGTAGTAAATGCTCTATCTTTTTGGATTTGTATAAATAGACTTCAACCCTCTTCATAAATACTCATCCATTTGAGCCTTAACTTTCTAAACTACCAAAGAGCTCCACTATTACTCTACAAAGCTTTAATTTGTCATCTAATTAAAAGTGCTAGAGTATTCAAGAGTTGTAATCTTAGATCTTTAAAGTGTTCAAGAAGATCGAAACCTTTCTTTCTCTCAAGTTGAAGTTGACGAGCCTTCGGAGGAAAACTCATGTGTAAGAAGTTGGCGAGCTCTTCGGATCCAAACTCGTGTTAGAAGTTGACGAGTTCTTCGGATCCAAACTCGTGTTGTAACTATTTACTCAAATAGTGGATTGAAGTCGGAGAGAGTTCCGGGACTAGAGTGCCCCTTGGGAGGATACCAGGATACATCGAGTGTTTGATTCTCTCTTTCTTTATTATCCTTTAAATTACTTATTATTGTTGATAATCTTTTTGTTATCCTATTCAGCCCCCTCTAGGATTCTACTGTTCAGTGTTAGTATCTTTGTTTTTTCGGATTATGTACTTGCTTCATTCCTAACTGGATAACGTCAACAGATTTAGAAGAGGATTGTCCTGCACCCTATGGTTTCTATGAACGAGATATAAATGCCACAGATGATCAAACTTAGTAAGAGATAAGATTCCAGGAGTTGCTTGTTGTAGGTATAGTTGTTATTTTCTTAAAGTTTATTTTTTAGCGGGTTTGTTCCCGAGTTTGACTATTTTCTATGTAGTTGGATTTTCTTGGAGTATTGTGATTAATTAGTTACATACCTCTTTAGTTATTATATTGTTCTTCCTTTGTTATATTTCTTTCTATCATAGTTATATTGTTGCGGATGAGTTAGAAAAAAGTATATTCTCTTGATAATTGGATGATTATGGATATTGAGGTATAAATGGCATATTATTGCTGATGATGTGGTTGGGTTTGTCCACGTACGTGTATTCCAAAAGTGGGAGCGGATTGTGACAAAAGTAAAGTAACTTTAATATTACTCCATAATATTCCTATATGCAGGTTAGCACAAGGCAATCATTGGATGTAGTGAATGGTCCATGAAAATAATAAATATGATCAACATGGAATCTGACACTCATAACACATGAGCAAGAGAGGATGTCATTTGAGTTTTGAATTAGTCACGCTTAGGAAATTCCTTGGCTAAGTGAAATGATTATAGAAAGAGTTTCTATCTATTATATATAAGAGTTAACTATCGACCGAGATACATAGTTACTTGACATTTGTGGGCTTGACACTATTTTCATGTCTCTAGTCTAGTTGGAACATTGACTACTTAAAATACTATATTTCATGATAGCTAAGCAGGAAAAGGTTCTTAGTGGGTGCAACAACACCCTTATACCACATGACACACTGCTAAATATTAATCATGGTTTGTAACATTGAATCTTAAAAAGTTGTTCTAGATTCCATAAACCCTTCACATACGATTAGAAATTATCAAATGATGAATGTTTGACCACAAGTAGAATATGATGTTGTTGTTATTGTGGTTTTAAGTCTAATTGATCACACACAAAGAGTCAACCCAATCATGAACATTGGATTTTGTTTTGTTGGACCAAACGTTTATTCATGGGTTCGAGCTAGACTCAAATCAATAAATTATAATTGACTGGGTCAAGCTAGAATGTAAGCAATTAGATTGACTTAGTCAACTCCTTTACTTTGGTAAATTAATTAATTAATGATTTTGAGATTTAATTAGTTCGAATTAGATTAGGTTTGAATCGTAAATTAATTTGATAGATTTTATATGCATCAAATCTCTCCATGTATCCTACTTTGGATAAGATAGAAAAATCAAATATTACCATAATTAGGCCAATCTAAAGCCCCAACATTTCTCTATAAATAAGGAGTTGAGGGAAAATAAATCATAAGATAATATCATTAAGAAATTCATGGAGAAATCAGTAAAGAAGAGTTTGATTTGGATCAATATATATTTTTGGTAGAGATCATGTTAATGATCAAGAAGTACGCGACAAAAAAATATCATCATTTAGTGCGATGTGGGTTATCGAAAGATCCTCAAGAGTCATAAGATCTATGATGGAAGTTTTCAAAGAGTTCGATGTATGTTTGAGCAATCAAAGAATATTCGGTGCTATTGAAGAAGGTTTTCTTCATGGAAGTTCAGAGTTATGGGGTTGTCTGAATCAACAATAAAGGTCGAACATGTGCACAAATTGCTTCTTCTATGAGGTATTTCGATATCCTTGTCAGTTAGAACAGGATTTTAATTATATTTGTTGTTTATTATAGGTATTGCATGTGTTGCGATAATCGTTTAAGAGTTGAATGACAATTGCAACTTGATCACAATATGATTCAATTATCTTTGTGATGGGTCATCTTGAAGAGAATTTAGTTGATCTATCTCCTATGATATTCTTCGTCTCGGCTAGTAAATCCAAACTGTTAGACCCCCAAGGTATTGGGAGTTAGTGTATAATATTGGGATGGTCGCTACAATTTTTTTGAATTTCTTTACATGTACCGGTATTGTTTACTAACAGGTTAAACTGCACCAAGAGCAAGCCTATTTCTATAGGACCTGCTCAGGGACGTCGGAGGCGTGTTTGGTGCTCGTCATAGAAGAAAGCTCTTTTTTCATTTATTTGGTTATTCAACTATGCCATAGCAACAAATTATGGTGGGCTTGTGGAATACTTTCAGATGTGTTTAGAAGTATGACAAGCTTAGATGTTATACTTCTGAGGGCATATGGAGCTAGTATGATCAGTGATTGCAATAATTGTTATATATTGGAACCAAGCCATTCTTCTTTTGACAGGCACTATCAGGGTGATCGAGGAAGCTTGTGCTAATTTTATTTAGTGAGGAGGCATCATTGCTATAAGGTGGAGGGGTGACAATGGAGTTGGTAATTTAGTCCCACATTGGGTAGGAGGTGGCATCATGAGGTATAGATAATTGGTATTAATTTGGGCCTTATATTGGAATACCCTTTTAAGACATATGGGCTCAGTCCAATATCGTACCATAGGCCAACATTGGTTCATGTCACACTGTATTTCCAATAAGTGGTATCAGATCCCAAGATTAGGGGCTAAATTGGGCGGCTCTAATTGGTTTGAGATAGATGGTGCTCAACATTCATGCATATACATGGATATATAGGCTCTCTTCTCAAGGTGGATTTGGAGGCAACTACATGATTGGCTTCTAAGGTGGGTTTTACGGGCCCAAGGTGAAGTAAAACGCTATGGTTAGCAGAAAATGGTATAGATGAATGTGTCGATTTGGTTCTGGGTTGAACTGGTCGAGATGACAATATATTGCATCTCCTAGGTGCTCGATTGGTGGTAACGAGAAAAGATAGCAGGGGTGCTAAGGTTATTCAGTTGGTGGAAACGAACAAAGGTAGCATGGGTGCTAAGCTTGTTAGGTTAGCATAAACCAGCAAAAGTGGAGATTGTTGGATTGTATCTCATTTTCGGTTGAGCGCTCAAAGGGGGTGACAATATAGTTGGTAATTTAGTCTCACATCATGTAGGAGGTAGGATCATGAGGTGTAGATAATTGGACTTAGTTCAGGCCTTATGTGGAAATTTTCCTTTAAGACATATAGGCCCAGCCGAATATCACATCTCATGCGCCAACTCCAATTTTGGTCACACCGTATTCCCAACAATTGTTGAGTCCAGAATAGGATTTCTATTTTATTCCTATTTAGAAAATCCTATTATGACCTAGAATAGGATTTTCTTATCCTATATATATGGGTTGAGGGTGGAGACACAAATATATAGCACAAAGTTAAGATTCTGGGTCCTCATGAATAAGAGATCTAAGAGAAAGTCTGCACTTTTCTCTTAGGGCTTCGTCATACATGACAGAAGGAAGGAAGGAGATCTGATCGAGTAGTCATCAACTTCGGTTAGGGAGATTGCTACGGGTTGTGAGTAATTTTAGTATAATCTTTGTCATTTCTTCTTGAGTGTTGTGAGGGGGTTGAACCTATTAGGGCAATGGGTTCAACATTCGTTTTTATCAATCTGTAATTTTATCTTAGTTATATAGATCGGGATTTATCCATGTGACGTAGTCACCGCCTAATACTTATCTATGCTTGGTGTTCCTTAGACAGGGATTGGTTATTAAGTTGGGTTTGCCAAAGTTTTTGCGGTGGCAACATCTCATATATGGTATCGGAGTGCTTATAGGACGTGTCTAGTCCCAACAATTGCAACAATTGTTATGTATTGGAAGCAAGCCATTCTTCTTTCAACAGGTAATATCAAGCCGATCGATCGAGAATGCTTGTGCTAATTTTATTTAGCGAAGAAAATTAGCAAAGTGGAATCATTACTATGAGTTGGAGTGGTCGATGTCAAACTCAAGCCGAGGGTGGGGATAGACTACGATAGTTGGAAGACATACATTTTGTTGGATTTTTTTATACTCATGGAGGTATTGTTCCTCCTTACGAGCTAGAAATATAGTCCTACATTGGAAAATACTCCAAGTAGGTATATGAATATTATATCATTCTTGGTGTTGAGAGATACAAATGAGGTGGTAGTCCAAGTGGTGGGTGCCATATCTGTAGCCTCTCTTCCCGGAATTTTGAATATTTTATTTTATTTATTTGTTTTAAATAGTGATTTTAGATTATTATAAATAATTATTTAGTTAATTATTACGGTAGATGATTTTTTTAATCATGATTAAATTTGGAGTACAAGACGACTAGGAATCATGGCACGGAAAGTGCAGTAACGTGCCTTGACTAGTGTGTTAGTCATACCAAGGAAGTACAAGCCATATGAATGTCCTAACTAGGAAAACCAGGCCAAGTTGCGACTTAACCTGCACCGAAGTTTTATTTATTATTTAATTATATTATTGAAGTTTAGGTAGTCCGGTTGTACCGAACCTATCCAGATTGGGCCCAAGTCAAATCCAAGTCCACGTAGGCATGTAGTGGGACCAAATACGGCCTTGTAGACAGGTTTGGTAAATGCGAATATTTCGTATATATTTTTAGGAATTGGAAATTAATTTCTAAATATTTGTGATGGGTAGAATATAGGTGGTATTAATATTAAATAGCGTTTATATTATTGTACGAAATTCTGGAGCCAAATAAATGGCATATCTGACGAGTTCATCAATATATATATATATTATCGATTTAATTTCAGTGTTATTAGCGTTATTATCATTATTATATTATTGTGGTTATTATTAAATATTATTATTAATTGGTTATGTGTGTGTGTGAATACATATATGTATATATATAGATATATATGTGCGTATATAGATACTATTTTGTTATATGTTTGTGAATATATATATGTATATATATAGGAATATATATATGTATATATATATATATAAAATATATATAGAGTATATATGTATATATATATACGTGTGTGTATATAGGATATATACGTATGTATACACATATATATACGTGTGTATATATATATATGTGTATATATAAATATATATCGTAGATGTATACGTATATGTGTATATATATATAAAAAATAAAAATAAAAATATATATATATATATATTTGAATATATATATAGATATGTATATATATTAGGCTAAATGAAATAGAAAAGATAAAGGAAAAAGGAATAGAAAGAGGAATTCCTAGCCCAACTATAGCCCAGTCCGCCCACATGCTCACCCATGGACCAAGCCCAGCTCACACAAGCAGGCAAACCCGATCTCCCATCTCGGTTTCAAGCCGACCGGGTTATATATGCATATATGCATATATGCACATATACGCGAGAGACTAAGGAACGAAAGGGTCGATACCTATACCCTAAATGCCGCACGCCACCCCATCCCCGTGCGCGCCACCAGGATCACCGCGCGCCACCCTCGGCGCGCGCCGCAGGCCGCCGCCGGCCGCCGAACCAGCGCGCGCGTGCGGCAGGCCAGGGAGCAACAACAGCAGTCGCTGTCCAGCGAAGGCAACTTCGCAAGACTTTCTTTCGACGTATGGCGAATCTTCTTTCGAACAACTTCTTCTGGTACGATCTCAACCTAACTGACTTCAACTTCCTCTAATTAGTTTTAGGTTACACGAACCAGTTTGTCCGATAAATCGACATGAAGTCGACGAAAAAATCTGTCCAAAACAGGACAGAAACCCGTTCCAAATACCCAACTTGGCGGCGAATTTCCCGCCAAACCATCAACAGTTTTGAATTTGTGTTTGAAGAGACATATAGACGACTTATAGGAGATTATAACCCATCTTGTAGAATTTGAAATCATCAAATGACCGATCCGAAAATAGATTTCAAAGTTAGAGAAAAACCTGTTTTGAAAACTTGAAAAACTCTCCACACGACGTGCGTCCCGCCATTCCAGGCGATGTGGTCGCGAACCAAAGGCATCGAAAGCTGCGTAATGGCTTCATGGTCGTGTGGGCTTTGACGGAATTCAAATTGGTCGTGTGTGCGCGACGAATTTGATGCGTATCCGTCGAAATTCCCCGTATCGTGCACTTTGCAAATTTCCTAATTACTTTGTGCGCGCTCGTCAGATCGAGACGAAACTTACGCCAACAGGACCGTATCATTTTACTGGTCCTGTATGCCAAGTTTGGTCCGATTCTGAGACCATTGATAAAATTACCGTTTCGCGGGCCCCACGGTCCGACTCAACGGGTGATTTTGTGCACGGCACGTCGGAATCCAACTCTGGACATAGGGTTGGGTTCGTATCGAAAAACTGGATTCATAGACATATAGTTTGACGACTTTAGAGACCGTTGACTCTGACACGCTTTTCGGTGTAAAACGGGTCCAACAGCGGACATCGTTTTTGTCCAAAATTACCGTTTTGCCTCTGTGTCCAGAATTAGACTTAAGCACAGGCAATTCTAGCTATTTTGACTATTCTGAGAACATTGGTAATGTTTATTTCAGCTTCCGGGGACTGTTGTACGGGTTCTGACTATTGTGGCACAGTGAGTAGACAGATTGTCGGTTTCACCAGCAAAGGACCACAGGCGAGTACAGTTTATTGTCTGCATTTCGATATTGATTTTCACTATATTTCATTGGTTGGCCATTGGTTATGATTATTTTCTATTATAAATTGTTGAGTCGGAAATGAAAAGTACCAAAGATATGTGATCTGACCATTGCCCGTGTTAGACATTGTAGCCCGTGTTTATTTTCTGCAAGTAGTGTAGCCCGTGTTTATTTTCTGCAAGTAGTGTAGCGCGTGTTTATTTTCTGCAAGTAGTGTAGCCCGTGTTTATTTTCTGCAAGTAGTGTAGCCCGTGTTTATTTTCTGCAAGTAGTGTAGCCCGTGTTTATTTTCTGCAAGTAGTGTAGCCCGTGTTTATTTTCTACAAGTAGACATTGTAGCCCGTGTTTATTTTTCATGCAAGTAGGCCTCGTAGACCGTGCGATGTAGTACCCCAGACTGATCACATATCAAAGGTACTTCTAACAGTTGGAGAAAGTATTTTGTGTCTATTTATTGCTATTGGTTTTCCGTATTTACTGTTTATTTTCAAAACTCATGATTGATGTCTAACCTTTGTTTTATAGTCATTTTTTTTATTTGATATTGCATTCAGTGGATTGTGCTCGTTCCATTCCTGACTGGAAACCAACATTTTCAGGTTAGCCGTGGATTCACTTAGCTTGGGGAGTGACGGAAATACTTGCAGACAAAAGCCTAGAAACTAGCTAGATAGCAGAGTTGTAGTCATTCCATTTTTTTGTACAAGTTTATATTTTTCTGCAAATGTAAACCTTGTGATCATTGTAAGTTAAATTAATTTTGGTGAATGAGCATTATTTATGAATTGATCTTCATGGCCGTGACAGCGTTCTACCGTCGACACTGCGACGTAGGCTGGCTTGGACACGTCTCGTATCCGTCTTAAAAAAAATGGTGCGGGTCGTGACAAGTTTTTGTGGTGGCCCATGCAGATCGGTCTTCGCAAATCACGCGAACTCGTGATAGTACTTAAAGTTAGTTGTACTATTGCGAGCCTGCGGCAAGGAAATGCTCATTCACAAATAAAGATTAATTTAATTTAAGTGAATGACTAGGACTAGGAGTCCCTTATGCAAACTTACCGATGGGTAGTCTAGGCCATGCAATTTAGGATGAGGGTTATAAATTTTGATACCTTGTCAGACCCCCATAGTTACACTATTACCTCTTGATAGGACGATATGATCCAATGTGGATAGATTATTCACTTGGTGAGGCAGAGTTTCCTAGAGTAATGATCTAACCTTGATGAATTGTTCAATTCATTCTCTTTGCCCCTTAGATATCACCCCCATATCCTAGCCGAATTATCCATATAATTACTAGTTGCCCTAAGAATCGTTATTTTATAAAGTTCTAATTTTTGTTATCCATATACTGACCTCGAGTTAGTTTCGATTCAAGTTTGTCCATCAGAGGCTTGAATACACATGGAAGAGTTAGAATGTATGTATTTCTTTTGTCCTCAGTTATTTCTCCCTGTTCAATCCTTTATTTTAAGGGTTGTGACTGATAGGACAAATGTTTACGCTTTATTTTATAGTCAACTTGTTTGAATCTATAGAAGCCCATGAAGATTTACAGATATAGTTAAAAGAATACTAGTTAACTCATAATGGCAGGACAGCAGCTCACTGCCGCCATTTATTTGAATTTTAGCGACTATGGATTCACTACAGCCAGCAGCGCACTAGCGAGATACGACCCATAGAGTTGGATTTTGTTTAAAAAATATAGGTTATAGAATGTTATTAAGACTATGGCTAGTGGTCCTCTTTGACCATAGTCACACTGGTGTCAATATAAAGTAAAGTATCTGATAGCATGTCACATCTGAATCACGAAACCAAGGGTTTACCACGGCCCGATTTTACGGGCAAGGCGTAGTCCTCGGTGAAATGATTTCAGACGTGATTACAAGTTAAGGATACTATAGAGGATAGGACAATGCCCTGTGTGTTCCATAAGATCCGAAGCCAATATTGGTGGAGGTTTGTAAGTTGGATAGCACGTCTCCCGATTTAGCATTTCGTGGTCCTTGTGACCTATTGACGAGGATATCGACTGACACTAATAGGTTTACCTAGAATATGGAATTTAGAATGTCCATAACCCATTAGTCGACCAAGTCCTTGTGGATCAGAAGATAGTAGGAAGACTGTATAAGCAAGAACACCAGGTGAAGTTTGATTCCCTCAAAACTCGTACTACTTGTGCCTTCTTTCAAAAATCTTGTATACCTGTAATTTGACTATTTTGACCAATATTGCTATCACAGCCTAGTTTTGCAAGCTCACTCTGTTCTCGAGCTTGATTCAAGGCATATGTTTAGTGGGGACGCCTGCTAACTTATTGTCTAATCAGAATCAGTGTATTATGGTCTGATCAACCATGATGCATTTGGTTCGCTCTTCGTTAATTACACTACGTGGATGGAGATATATAGGTATCTAGGATCTCATCCACGACTGCTTTGACAATTCCTCTTGAAATATACGTTCGCCTTTGGATCACGTGATTGTATTCAGTAACATCTTTCTTGAACTCTTTATTGTTTTGTCTTTCACTAATTTGGAAAGGCAAGCTCGTAATTGGTAGAGAGATACCGAGTATCCCCATGGCTATGATAAGGGTAGGCACAAGTGTAGCTACCATTGGCCAGTCATGTGATTGAGTTACTCTTCTCCCATCGACCCTCAAACTACTGTTGAGACTTTCGAGCCATTGAATTTTAGAACGATTAGGGTTCTACCCTTAGTCAAAATTGCCAACCCAGAAGACTATCTATTCTCAAGAAACCAAACGTCGGGAGTCTCTAATCATTTACCGTGACTATGGTAGACTCTCATTTCGAGATTGGTTTCCAACAAGTATTATCCTAGTTGTGTAAATTTTATTATTAAGACCTAACTAGTGTTGGAACACCACAGTCAGTAGCTTAGACAATACCATAGTTTAAATACCCTGTCACACTATGACCTACCAGTTGTCAACAGCAATACCTGAGCACTACAACCCTTGTGACCATAGTCTGGCAGGTTTGACACCAATAGAATTTCTTGACTCAATTCTTAGAAATCTTTTCTTATGTTGTGCCTTGGAGTTGGTTACCCCATCGGAAACTCTCGTATACTGCGGACGAGTAGGTCATTCTATTTTATTGACCATGTGCCGTTGTACACGCTCGTTTTCTATTTATTGAGAAATGATCCTTGACTTGACTATATCTACCGTATCCCGATACGTCGTGTCTTATTCCCTATTAACAAAGAGTCGAGGTACAGTATTCAGACTTTGGGAACCCTCTAACCTCAATATTCCTAAAATCATGTCTTAGCTTCTAAGGTGGGTAGACTGTAAGCTTTCTAAAAACTTTTAGGATATACCAGGATTACCGAGTGATTAGAATAATTTCCATTAGAATGATAACTAGTGCCCTATGTTGTCCCACTTTCCATTTAGATCATTTTGTGCCCCCGGTCGTGCCATTGGTATTCAGAGCACGAGACCGGCTGTTATCTTCCAACAAATTGCATATGCAAGATCTAGACGAGTCCACCTTCATCTAGGTATATTATGTTCCACTCAAACCCGTCCCCTTGTACTCTATTTTTGTGCTATGACTTTCAGGTTATAAGGACTAGCTATAACTCTTACCATAGTACCTACCTGGTATATTTTCCGAATACCATTAGAGCCTCAAACTCGACTCAATTCCTGCGACCCCACATATGGTTGTGATATACTCGAAGCCCACTTCGCCCATACCACTAGTACGTCACCCAATTGAGAACTCATGTGCTACGTAAACACGAAAGTCACTAAAGGTGCATTTTTGGGCTTGAGGGACCTAGCTAACCAATTTGACGGGCAACTAGCTCAACCCTTGGATAGAAACCTATTATAGGATACCCTAACCTAGTAAAAAATAGTTTATCGTTAGGACCTTGTTTAGTCCATATAGAGTGAAATCCAGGGTTCATCCAACTAATGATTGGTGTCCAATCGGAGAACCCATTAAGACCCAGTTAAACCCATCCATGCATACCACCATAGTTGACTATAAATCGGACTATTTGGGATAGGTCCCTATACCGATTATGTAGCCTCCAACTCGTAGAATGTGAAGTCATTCGTAAACCTTATCCCGTCTACCTAGGAGTCGCGATACGATCTTGTATTGCATTTATATCCCTTGTTTGTGTTTAAATAGCCACGGGAAAGATCATAATTTTGATTTTTCAATTTCTATTCTATTTTGGAATCTTGTTTAGAACTTCAAGAACAAAATTTTTGTATTGCATGGATTGCAGGCTCTCTAAGAAATGAAGGGTTCTTTGACTTAGCAATGACTGGACTAGAGTAGCCTACTCTAGCAAATAAGTCAATGGTTCGTAGGCTTTCATCGTATCTGCTTCATTGGATACCCTCTACCGTTCGTAAAACTCATAATTGCCTTCGATTATTCATATTTATCTCCCCGTCCTTCCTATTTCAGAGCGACGCATGATCATGCCTATTAGAATTTACCAATATTTTTAACTACCTGTGTAAGTTGTTGTTGGTTAAACTTTGGACTGCTCGAGAGATAGGAGAGGTTTACAGGTGCCATATAAAGTAGATATCTATGGGTAAAAATTTATTTTAGTAATTAGTTGGAAGATTATAAAGTTTAGCGGCATGAAAGTGGAGGGAGTAGTGTGACCAAAGGTGGGTAGAAGTCTTCGCAGTTTCAAAATTGCAAGATGGCTAGGAGGATGATATAAACTGTTTTTGAGGAATTAAATTGAGGAGATTAAAGTAATGGTAGACTTTGATTTTAAGGAATAGTTGTTGAATAGAATTTCGAGGAGGAAATTATTTTAAGGTGGGTAGATTTGTAGCCTCCCTTCCCAGAATTTTGAATATTTTATTTTATTTATTTGTTTTAAATAGTGATTTTAGATTATTATAAATAATTATTTAGTTAATTATTACGGTAGATGATTTTTTTAATCATGATTAAATTTGGAGTACAAGACGACTAGGAATCATGGCACAGAAAGTGCAGTAACGTGCCTTGACAAGTGTATTAGTCATACCAAGGAAGTACAAGCCATACGAATGTCCTAACTAGGAAAACTAGGCCAAGTTGCGACTTAACCCGTACCGAAGTTTTATTTATTATTTAATTATATTATTGAAGTTTAGGGAGTCCGGTTGTACCGAACCTATCCAGATTGGGCCCAAGTCAAATCCAAGTCTATGTAGGCGTGTAGTGGGACCAAATACGGCCTTGTAGACAGGTTTGGTAAATGCGAATATTTCGTATATATTTTTAGGAATTGGAAATTAATTTCTAAATATTTGTGATGGGTAGAATATAGGTGGTTAATATTAAATAGCGTTTATATTATTGTACGAAATTCTGGAGCCAAATAAATGGCATATCTGACGAGTTCATCAATATATATACATATATATATATATATATATATATATATATATATATATATATATATATATATATATATATATATATATTATCGATTTAATTTCAGTGTTATTAGGGTTATTATCATTATTATATTATTGTGGTTATTATTAAATATTATTATTAATTGGTTATGTGTGTGTGAATATATATATGTATTTATATAGATATATATGTGCGTATATAGATACTATTTTGTTATATGTTTGTGAATATATATATGTATATATAGAAATTTATATATGTATATATATATAATATATATATATATATATATATATATATATATATATATATATATATATATATAATATATATAGAGTATATATGTATGTATATATACGTGGTGTATATAGGATATATACGTATGTATACACATATATATACGTGTGTATATATATATGTGTATATATAAATATATATCGTAGATGTATACGTATATGTGTATATATATATTTGAATAATATATAGATATGTATATTATTAGGCTAAATGAAATAGAAAAGAAAAAGGAAAAAGAAATAGAAAGAGGAATTTCCAGCCCAACTATAGGCCCAGTCCACCCACATGCTCACCCATGGACCAAGCCCAGCTCACACAAGCAGGCAAACCCGATCTCCCCTCTCGGTTTCAAGCCGACCGGGTTATATATATGCATATATGCATATACATATCGCGAGAGACAAGGGAACGAGACGGTCGATACCTAAACCCTAAACGCCGCGCGCCACCACATCCCTGCGTGTGCCACCCCATCCCCGCGCCGGTCGCCGAACCAGCGCGCGCGCGGCAGGCCAGGGAGCAACAGCAGCAGTCGTTGTCCGGCGAAGGCAACTTCACAAGACTTTCTCTCGACGTATGGCGAATCTTCTTTCGAACTACTTCTTCTGGTACGATCTCAACCTAACCGACTTTAACTTCCTCTAATTAGTTTTAGGTTACAAGAACCAGTTTGTCCGATAAATCGACGTGAAGTCGACAGAAAAATCTGTCCAAAATAGGACAGAAACCCGTTCCAAATACCCAACTTGGCAACGAATTTCCTGCCAAACCATCAACAGTTTTGAATTTGTGTTTGAAGAGACTTATAGACGACTTATAGGAGATTATAATCCATCTTGTAGAATTTGAAATCATCAAATGACCAATCCGAAAATAGATTTCGAAGTTAGAGAAAAACCTGTTTTGAAAACTTGAAAAACTCTCCACACGACGTGCGTCCCGCCATTCCAGGCGACGTGGTCGCGAACCAAAGGCATCGAAAGCTGCGTAATAGCTTTGTGGTCGTGTGGGCTTTGACGGAATTCAAATTGGTCGCGTGTGCACGACGAATTTGATACGTATCCGTCGAAATTCCCCGTATCGTGCACTTTACAAATTTCCCAATTACTTTGTGCACGCTCGTCAGATCGAGACGAAACTTGTGCCAACAGGACCGTATCATTTTTCTGGTCCTGTATGCCAAGTTTGGTCCGATTCTGAGACCATTAATAAAATCACCGTTTTGCGGGCCCCACGGTCCGACTCAACGGGTAATTTTGTGCATGGCACGCCGGAATCCAACTCTGGACATACGGTTGGGTTCGTATCAAAAAATTGGATCCGTAGACATGTAGTTTGATGACTTTAGAGACCATTGACTCTGCATGCTTTTCGGTGCAAAACGGGTCCAAAGGCGGACATCATTTTTGCCCAAAATTATCGTTTTGCCCCTGTATCCAGAATTGGACTTAAGGACAGGCAATTCTAGCTATTTTGACTATTCTGAGAACATTGGTAATGTTTATTTCAGCTTCCGGGGACTGTTGTACGGGTTTTGACTATTGTTGGTGGCCACATACTTGGCTATCTCCGGTTCCTCTTCGGCTACCTCCTGTGTGAATGAAGACTGAGAGGACGACCTAGGGAGCTTGATCGTCAGCGGTTCAGCTGATGGTGCCGAGCGTGGAGTTGTTGGCAGACTAGCAACCCCCAGTTTGGTACTCGATATGGGCGAGGAGTGGCTGGTTCGCTAGAAGTGTCGGACCTCGCATCGGGGTGACGACCCTTCTTGGGAAGGCGTATCGTCAGTGGCTTGTCGGAGGGATTGAGCTTCTCCGTTTGGGGCTGGTCGACTCTTGGCAGTCTGATTATCAGTGGCCCCGTTGTGGATCTTGGCACTTGGCCAGACCTTGGCAGCCGAATTATCATCTGCTCTTCTTGTGCCGAGAGGCTGATTGCGTCCTTATGCAGAGTGGCAGTAAGGGGTACAGACCTGTCCGGTTTACGAGCTTGGAGGTGGATCGTCAGAGGCTCTTCTGATCCTGTGGCTGCCTCGGTACTAGCTTGTACAACTCCTTCACCAAGATGCTTCTTCAATTTTTTGTACAGGCAGGAGTCTGAGTAGTAAGATTCGACCCTTTTGAAGGGATCGATATCAGCAAATTCTGTCCTCACGAAGCCATGTTTGTCGACATATTTGAAGCACTGGTGCAGCATGGAAGGCACGATCATATAATCGTGTATCCATGGCGCCCCAAGAGGATGTTATAAGAAGTGTCTGCATCTATGACGTAGCAGGTGACTTCGGATTGGAGGTCGCCAATTTGACACTTCAAACGAATCTTCCCAATAGGGTAGCTCCTGCCCGAATTGAAACCGTTGATGGCGGTGCTTGTAGGCGTCAGGCGGTGCATTGGGATACGGAGGTGATGTAGCAGACCCTTCGGGATAATACTTATGGAAGATCCAGGATCAATGTGCATCCGATCCACCTTTACGTCACCGATGTATCCAGTATAGTATAGCAGGCGATCGTGCAGATTAGTTTTGATGAGCATGTCCTGCGGAGTGAAGACGATGTTTGGCATTGCGCCAGTATAGGCACTATCCTGGAGATCCACAGGCGAGTCCTCCCCGGTGAGGTTGGATTGAGCCAGATAGGCATCGGCATTTTGGAGTGCTTCGCTCAATGCAATACGAACGTCCTTGGAGAGCCTTAGGAGTTCGTACAGTGACAACTTGGCCGGTATGTTAGCCAATTGTGCTAAGATGTCAAAGTTGTAGGGCCTCTCCAGCCCTTGAGCTGTCTCTTTTCGGAGGGATTTGTTGAAGCCAGTCTCCCTCGGCCTAGGCTTGTCGGTCGTCGAAGGCTGAGCCGGTCCCGGAGCATCAGTTGTAGTGGGTTGATGATTTTTAGCTGGATTGTCCCCCACAGGTTGGGATTGCGCCCCAGACGTGACGACGGCTGTAGCTTCCTCGATGTCTGTCGAGATTGTGTGGCAGGTCCTGACTTTTCTATTTTTCTTCTTGTAGGTAGAAGATGGTGTGGGCCGAGTCACTTCTGATACCAAGTTAGGATGGATCCACATGACCTCCCTTCGTGATGTGGTGAGGGGTACTAGACCAGCAGCCTGATTTCGGGGAGGTGGAAGATTAGTAATCGCCATTATCGCCAGAGGGATGGGGACCACCCCGTCTTGAGTTTCCATCGGAGGAAAGCTGCCAAATTGTACCGACACCATATTGGCTGCCACCGTTACCTCTTCGAAATCGTTGGCCAAAGCGTTCGAATCGATGAGGTTTTGGATGTACCGTTTCAGCTGGTAGCAGTCGTGTGTAGCATGGTGGACGTAGCGATGATAATGGCAGTACTTTGGGTTCTCCATCTCTGTCGACCGTGGTTCCCGTCTTGGTAGAGGAAGCTGAATTCTATCCTCTTGTATGAGCATGTCTAAGATGGGCTTGACGTGACCGTCTTCGAAGGAGTAAGTGATCTGCGGCCATTGTTTGTCTGCCGGCTTTGGCTCAGGTTTCTGTGCCGTATCGGCAACCATAGCCTGCATTCCCTTGCTGTCCCGATTGTTGGAGGGGCTACCCCCATTATCGTTGTTGGGACGCTTGCTCTTGTTTTCTCCTTCCGAGATGTGCAATCCCAGTTGGCGAGCCTTCTTCAGTCGTTCTTCGGCGCTTGTGGCACTGATGATGAACGTCTTCCAATCCTTGAATTGTCTTTCGCCCATCCAGAGACTGCTTGTTGTGAGGAGTCTCTTTTGGCAAATTTCAATCAAGGAGGAATCTGGATTTCCAGAAGGCAACTTCATGGCGGTTTGGCGGAACCGTTCGATGTAGTTCCTTGTGCGCTCTTTCTCCCCTTGGACGTCGTCTATGAGGGTGGACATGGTGATGTCCTGCCCTACTTCGTAGAATCTCTTCAAGAACATGCACTTGAAGCCGGCGAAGGATTGGATGCAGTTGTCCGCCAGGTTGCGATACCAGTCGAAGGTGACTCCTTCCAATGCCCTGAAATAATTGTGTGAGAATAGCATCGTCATGGGGCAGATGGTCGGTGGTGACCTCGAAGTAAGTGATGTACCGACTTGCCGAGGTCTTGCCATCATAAGGATTGATATTGAACGGCTTATATCTTGGTGGGAATGGAACATCCCTCCATGCAGCAGGGTATGGTTGCCGTATTCTGAGGTCTTGAGAGTTTTCTTGAGCGTGGAACATGGCTCGGAGCTCCTGGACCTCTCTTCTCGCTTCGCGTGCTTCGTCCACGGCGGTGGGGGGCCGTTGTTTCCGGAGGATTGTTGCCCGGGTTTGGTGCCGCCGAATTTAAGTCAGCATTGACCGCGGGACCCGCGCTTGTTTGGCCAGGCATCCCTTCTTGCAGAGTTAGAAGGGCCGCTTTAATCTCGTCTACGGATTTGACCAAAGCAAGCAATATGGCTTCGAGACTGTCGATGCGCTGGTGATCACTGGAACCACCTTGGTTGCTGTCTGTCATGAATACCGTCTTCACATGAGGAGAGATAGACGGAGCGGTGGAGGAAGCGCCCTCCGAATCGTACCCCCGTAGCGAGAAATTATCGGGGTATGTGGGTATATTCCCTTCTGATTCAGACTCGGAAGGAACAGTACCCGCAATCTCCGAGTTTGCCTCGCCTTGGAAGTTGTGGATGTCGTCGGGGACGTCGAGGTTTGCTGCATCCGATGGGAGAGTTGTCTCCCCCGGCTCGTCTTCTTGGTATATTGGGTTGTTGTGGGGGCTCGGAGGGGTGCTACCCCCAGCCCCAGCAACCCCCTGCGTTATGGACGACGAATCTCCCACTGTAGCAGATTTCGTCTTAGAGCGAGTACCTTAGAAAACTCCGGTGGTGGGTACCCGCTTAGACGACAGTCTTTTAGTCGCAGTGGTTGAGATCTTTGGGCTGGGAACATTCGTCTTCTTTCCCCTTCCATCAGTGGAGACTTTCCGAGCAGAGTTGCAGGAGACGACGGGTAGTGCCTCGTCTTCTGATGATGGCTGTTACAGTCTTTGAAAGATAGACTGCCGGTCTTCTTACATCGTCGTGCTATTGCAGCAGTAGTTGACGATGACTTCGGTACAGTAACGTCCATGGGAGGACTCTTTGTACCCCGATGCATCTTCTCTTTCCTTACGTTTGTGGAGGATGGCCTCACGCAAGTCACTTGCTTTGCTGGCTCGGGAATTCCAAGCACGCGAGTATGTAGGCCTCCCGCCTGCTTGCCTTCGTTCGTTATTAGGAGATGCTTGATGGCTATCCCGCCCATTGGCCGCAGGGGGCATGGTACGAGTAGCCTTATAGAACTTTCCATTAGAGGCCCGCGTGACAATCAACGGGACGCTCCATTAGTCAGAGGTTGGGGCAGCTGACTGGGCTTGGTGAGCCCGAGTTGTCCTAGACTTCTTCCTTTTAGCACTTACGGGTGCGTAATAGGAAGAGTCCAAGTTGGATACCACAGAGTCTGGCTTATCATCCAGAGAACCATCAGGGTCAGGACCGCATGAGAGACGGTCGAAGACCGATCGAGAGAAGCATGGAACAGATGCTATGCGGCTAGGATTGGATGCCGTGCAGGCTATCTGCATGCGGCTGTCTTTAGCTGACGGATGAGTTGTTCTTGTGCGACTAGGAGTCACAACTGTGCAGGCTGGCCGCATACGGTTGGCAATTGTGGCCGCATGGGTTTTCTGCAAGCGATTGACTTCAGTAGCCGCATAAGTTTCATCCATACGGTTGGCAACTGTAGCCGTATAAGCTATGCGGCTGACAGATGTGGCCGCGTGAGTTTTCTTCCTGCGGCTGGCGGATGTAACCGCATAGGCTTTCTCCATGCGGCTAGAACCCTTATGCGGCTCGGATCGCATAGAGTTCCTCTTTGCCCCTGCAAGTCCAGCATCATAATGCTTTCTTCTGCCGGACTTGGGGACAGCAGAGTCGTCTATGATCTGAAGTGGGGCCACAGGAGAGTCTTTTCCGCCGTTTTGAGCGACAGAGGGTATCTTTGCAAGAGCTTCAGTAGGAAAGAATGATCGGGGTCTTCACTTCTTGCGGGCCTTCTTTGTGCGGGCTCGCTTCTGGACCGGGCCAGGGCTCTTGTCGGAGAGCATTTCTTCAAACGCCTGTTGGTCGAACCGGGCGACCATCTTCTGTTGCGTGGAGCCAAGCTTGGCTGCATCCGATTGCGTCACCAACTCCTCAGCCGTGGAGAAGTTTGTCCCCAGCAGAGTCGCCATCGTGTTTGTTATGAAATATAAAAGAGCAGAACAGTTTTATGGGGGGACTGGACTTTTACTTCACGTTACAAACTCGCTTGTACAAAGAAAGCCTAGGAACGAAAACCTAGGTACAGCAATCTAAGTATAATTGTTTATTTTTGATTCTGGGGGGTGACGATAGATGCTCGGGAAAGCGACGACAGCTCTACCTTACTCCTTGGACGATCGGACGTAGCCTTGGCTCCTGTGACGAGATGGTTGGCGTTGATGAAGAAATGCTCTTCTTGCTCTCCTCGTATTGCTCTTCTGGCTTCTCTCTCTCTGGATTGATCTCTGTAGATTTTTCTCTCTGATTATTCGGACAGCGTCTCTCTGTATGTGCCTATATCTCTCTGTCAGTCTCTTCTATTTATAATAGTGGGGGGCATTATTAGGGTTTGCAATGATTGCCTATTCTAAAGTGGCGGCGGCCTGGTAAAATGATCAATCTGGACCATTAATCTTGAGCGTGAAGGATCTGGGCCATTAATGAGGATTATGCCAAATCATGTCAGTCATTAATATTGATTACAATAAATCCTCATCATGATGATTTGCTGATATCCGCAAATCTAAATGAATCAATTTAATTCATTCTCTTGCCACGTGTCCCAAATCATTGGGATCTGACCCAAAATTTGATTATCTTTAGGACACGGGTCCTGTCATCATTGTTGAGCCGCATGAGGAGCGTTCATATTTGGGCCGCATGAAGGTCGTCATGAACGAGCCGTATGAAAGATTTCATGATCGAGCCGCATGAATAGTCTCTATACTCGAACCGCATGAAGGTTGTCATGACCGAGCCACATAAATATGTTACCGACATGGGGGTCTTCATGGTGGTGCTGTATGAGAGTCTTCATGGCCGAGCCGCATGGATTTCTTTCATGGCCGAGCCGCATGGGGGACCTTCATGTTTGAACAGCATAGGTTTCTCTGCACTGGCCGCATGAACTCGTCTAGTCTGGCCGCATAAACTTGCCTCGAAGCTGTGAAGATTTTTTCCAGTTCCCTAGGAAGATAGTGCTTTTGTGTCAGCCATTATGACTACTTTACGTCAGGGCTGTCAGCTGTCAGCTGTCAGCCGTCAGAGCATTAATTGTCAGCCGTCAGAGCATTAATTGCGTTTGAATGACGCTGGGTACAGCCGTTCTAAAAAGACACGTGGCTTCCCTCTGCTGGCCGCATGGAGTCCACTCTGTGTTTGAGCCATATGGGACTCTTGAGCCGCATGTGGCCCCTTGGCCTTATGGATCATTTTTCTCTTTTTTTCATGCTTCTACAATGAGTTATGTACCCTGTGGTACCGCTGAACTCACATCTCGACGATAAATTTCCAAGATGATGAGTTATGTATCCTGTGGTACCGCTGAACTCACATCCCGACGACAAATTTCCAAGATGATGAGTTATGTGCCCTGTGGTACCACTGAACTCACATCCTGACTACAAATCTTCCAAAGTAATGAGTCACGTACCCTGTGGTACCACTGAACTCACATCCCGACTACAAATCCTCCAGATTGTCGAGTTACATACCCACAGGTATTACTGAACTTACATTCTGATCCCAAATCTCCAAATTGTTGGGTTATGTACCCCTTGGTACCACTGAACTCACACTCTGGTCGTTACAGACAAATCTATATCGCCTCTCTTAGGTAGTAATCATGTATGATTATACCTCTGAACTTTCCTCCTAAAAGAGCTCCCTCCTTATGATCCAATACCCGTACTTTCAGTGCACAAAAAGGGGTAACAGATCTACAGATTTTTCGAAACAACCACGTCGATGTTACCTCTGAGTTGTTTTCCTTCCATCAAAAAGAAACCGCCCTCACATAGAACATCCACGTCCTCATTACCTCTGAATTGTTCTATGTACCCATCATGGAGCCCACTCCTGCCATGTCCTCATTACGTCTGAGTGGAAAGGCTCCATCGAAGAAACCCTCATATTTACCATGTTCTCATTACCTCTGAGTAAGTATGTTGGTTCCCTCCCAACTTATTATCCGAATCCAGAACCAGGGTACGCCAAGGATAATAGGTCCACAAAAAGTCTCTCATTGGGGCAACTACTACAAGCAAAGAATAGAGCGAATGTATTCTGGTCATTCAAAATCGGTTACATTCACATGACTATATCTCATGAGCAAGCCAGAAAAGTTCTCTATCATTTCATTCAGACAAAAGAAAGAAGATTACATTGATGTCCAAAGAAAGCAAAACACAAACTGCAGCTAATGACAGACAGAAATATCAAGACAAAAGACGGACATTTATGAGAGCCCACGAATCCTAGTTACGGGGGCGCATATACCAATCCCTCAACCATTTTGCATATAAAGGATCTACTTGAGCAAAATCCTCGTCCAGAGTATGAAGGTCAGAACTCCCAGTACTACCGCCGTCAGACTGGGGCTCTTCCTTTACAGTAATGGGCGCCAGCTCTCCTTTCTGTTCTTCCGTTGTTGGTATTACCTCCTCCTTAACAAACGATGACTCTTATTTGAGAGGAGACAACAGCTTTTCCTTCACAATGATCTCAGCCTTCGGTAGGGATGCTGCAAGAATAAAAAGTAAAAAGAAACAAAGTTAGATGGTCAGAGCCTTATGTGGCCCAATCCAGACGAGCTTATGCGATCCTGTTTAATGGGGGCTTCATGCGGTTCGATTAAGAGAGACTTATGCGGCTCTGTGCGACGGGTCATTATACGAAGTGCTTATGCGGCCACTAGACAACTCCCATGCGGCTCGGACATGGGGTATACACCCATGCGGCTCGGACATAGGACGTACATGCGGCCCATACAATTTGAACAGTTCGACAAAAATGAGGAACGCATTAAAGGCTTGTGCATAAAGCATGCAACAGAGCCGTCTTTGTTTCAAAGTATACGATCCGCCCAAACCCTTACCAGCAATGGCGGGGTGAACGTCGGGGTGGACTTCAGGCGCATTGGCTGATGAAGAAGCCACTCCCTTACCCTTCGCCGTGGCTGTAGAAGACTTGGGGGCCATTGTTGACTGATGAGCGGAGAAGGAAGACGAAGACAGCAACTTAGGACAAAAAAAGAGTTGAAGACAGAAGAAAGTAAAGAAGTCTCTTTATCCAAGAACGCTCCTATTTATAGGCAGAAGGAGGGGGGAACGCTTCGATCCGCGTGCTACAAAACTGACTCTTCAGTCATCGAGGCAAATCCGGACCGACCCTTAGGATCCTGCCCGAAAAGGCGGCTTTAAATCCAAAGCAAATCAAGGGCAATAAATGAGATGCATACATGGCAGGGAGACATGGCAGAGAGCCTATGCGATCAGACAGTCCATGCGACTAAGAAGTCTATGCGGCCAGAAATGACCTATGCGGCTAGGAAGTGCCATGTGGCTAAGATGTCCATGCGGCCAGAACATCCTATGTGGCTAGGACGTCCATGCGGCTAAGAATACCCTATGTGGCCAGAATAGTTTATATATAGCCATGCTTCTTATTCAAAGTATTTCAATTTTTCAAACTGAAAACTTTGAAGGGGGTCCTGTAGAAGCATAAAAAAGGACGAGAAATGCCCATGCGGCTCCAAACAGAAGGAGCCTCATGCGGCTCAGGAATCCTTCAGAACGTTATGCGGCTCGAAACTCCCCAACAGCTCCATGCGGCTCAGGCAAAGACACATGGCCATACGCTGTCCGCTTCTACAGCTGGCCATAAAGCAGCCACCCAATTAATTGCTCTGATGACAGCTCTAACGCAATGAATGACAGCTCTGACACAATGAATGACAGCTCTGACATAAAGTTGAAATAATGATGGCGTGCTCCTTGGGAAAAAAAGAAAATCTTTTATAACTGACAGGATCTGTCGAGTCCCAAGCACCCCTATGCGGCCGCCCTCTTCATGCGGCTGCTACCCCCATGCGGTTGCTCGCTTCATACAGCTACTTCCTTCATACGGCTACCCGCTTCATGCGGCTGCTTCCTTTATGCGGCTACCCGCTGCATGCGGCTGCTTCCTTCATGCGGCTGCCACCTTCATGCGGCTGCCTCCTTCATGCGGCTGCTTCCTTCATGCGGTTGCCACCTTCATGCGGCTGCCTCCTTTGCAGCTACCTCCTTCACGAGGCTGCCACCCTCATGCGGCTACTACCTTCATGCGGCTAGGATTATGGGGGCCACCCATATACGGTTCACTCAGAGACCGCACACAACAGAAAGACACGTGGCGGTCCTCATGACAGTTGAGACACGTGGCGGTCTTATCTCCTTAGAGTTATGGCTGCTCGTAAATCATAACAACCAGATTTAGTACAATCACCATTATTACTCAAATCAAATCAGATTTGTTGTAATTAAGCAAATTGGACACGTGGCAAGAGATCCGAGTTTATCACAAAGATTCATGGCAATCAGCATTAATTGCCCATACGGATTTGGCGCAATCAAGAATTAACTGCCCAGATGTGATACAATCATGATCAAAGTGTCTGCCATGAAATATAAAAGAACAGAACAATTATCGGAGAACCGGACTTTTACTTCACGTTACAGACTCGCTTGTACAAAGAAAGCCTAGGGACGAAAACCTAGGTACAGCGGTCTAAGTAATTGTTTATTTTTGATTCTGGGGGGTGACGATAGAGGCTCGGGAAAGCGACGGTCGCTCTGCCTTACTCCTTGGACGATCGGTATGCAGCCTTGGCTCGTGGAAGATCTGCTTGGCATGGATGAAGAAGTGCTTTCTTGCTCTCCTCGTATGGCTCTCCTGGCTTCTCTCTCTCTGTGGTTATCGAAAAGAGGGGAACTCTCTCTGTATATCTGTCTTTTTTTTTTATTTTGTTGCCGGGGGTTCTGCAAAGAAATGATGCTGGCTATTTATAAGAGTGGGGTATGACCATTAGGGTTTGCTAATGATCATTCGTTTGGAATGTCGGTGCTCCTTCAATCTATCTGAACCCTTGATCCTGATTACAATGAATCTAGCCCATTAATGCGGATAGCACCGAATCTTGTGAGCAGTTAATGTTAACTGCTTTAAATCTTCATGATTGATTTACCAATGTTCGATTGCTCGCCACGTGTCCCATTGGCTTGATGATAAATGATATGCCTTGATCTCAGTAATTATAATGATGATGTCAAATATATTTGTTGAGATTCGGTTAAATCCTTGATTGATCCGATGCCACATGTTTCAATTGTGGGTCCTGCCAGAGCCGCATGGGATAGACAAGACTTGAACCACAGGGAGATAATCTTCGTGAGCCGCATAAGACAACGCTTTATTGAGCCGCAGGGGATGAACTCTCAATGAACTGCATATGTCTAATCTCTACGAGCCGCATAAGCTATCGTTGTATTGAGCCGCAGGGACTGGGTTCTCAGCGGGCCGCATATGGCTGATTTTGCTGGTCATATAGGATGACTTCTCAGTGAGCCGCATGAAGCTGTTCTCCATTTAAGCCGCATGAGACTTGCCACGTGGCAACCTAGGACTTCTGACGGATCGGGTCAGAGATTTTCTTCTTTTCCCGAAGAGTCTGTCATTATGGCAGAGCCATTATGATACTTTATGCCAGAGCCGTCACAGTCGGCAAGTCATGTCAGAGCATTAAATGAGGCTACTACTCAAATGGCCAGCTGTAGGGAAGGATCAAGGGGACACGTGGCACCGATCGAGCCGCATATTCCTGCTGAACCGCATACACTCCGAGCCGCATGAGACTGAGAGTCCTCTTTGAACCGCATAAGGCAGCTCCTGTATGAGCCGCATGGGCTTCTTCCCCGGAGCCGCATGGACCATTATTCTGATATTTTCACGCTTCTACAGGACCCCCTTCAAAGTTTTCAATTTGCAAAATTAAAACACATTGAATAAGAAGCATGGCCCCGTTCATGCCGCATAAGTGTCTCAGTCGCATAAACTCATCTGGCCGCATAGGCTCTTTGCCACGTGTCCTGACTACGTGTGCAAATCTTTATTAAATAATCTTGATTCGTTTTGATTTAATGCCGTCTTTTGGGGGAGGATCCCAAGGGTCGGTTTTGCCTTGACCGAAGTTTTTGCCTTTATCTTTTGAAGCAGTGCATAATCCGAGGCATAATCCGAGACGTTTGTTCGTTTCATGGGTCTCTTTCGCCTATAAATAAGAGTCTTTTAGTCTCTGGGGGTTTCTTTACCTTTTCTCTTTGCGCTCGAATTCCCTGTTGCCGTCTTTGCTCTTCGTCTTTTCCTTCAACGATCGATAATGGCTCCCAAGAAGGCTGCTGCGTCGAAGGCCGCAAAGGGTAAGGCGGTTGCTTCTACGATGACTGCAGCGACGAATGTGGTCACTCCTCCCCGGCTGCTGTGCGTTCTATTCATCCCGACGTTCACCCGCCTATCGCTGGTAAGGGTCGTCTGAAAACCCTAACTGTTGCCATGGCTATGCTGCATACTTTATGCACAAGCCGTATGTATGGGGCTTATCGATGTGCCCGCATGAGCCCTTCGCCCCATGGGGCCGCATGAGTTGTTATACTCGATCTGAGCCGCATATATGTTTTCGATTTGGGCCGTATAAGCGTTGCTCACTTTTTGAACTACATAAACTCGCTTGCTTACATCCGCATCCGCTCGCATGAGTCTGGCTTCGTCGGCGTGCTTAACCTGAACCGTATGGGTCTATAAGCTCGTCTGAATTTGAGTTGTATGGACTCGGCTAACTCGGAGCAGCATGAGGCTATGATGCACCGAACCGCATGGACGTATCTAATGCTGAGCCGCATGAGGCTGTGACGACCCGAGCCGCATAGACTCAGATGACCTTTCCAATGCTTCTATTTTTGACTATCTTCTAACCTCGTTTCTTTCATCTTTCTCCAGTGAATCTGCCCATAAATCTGCTGGGGAGCTTATAGTGGGTTCGAATCAATTCGCCCTGGGCGTGCGTCTTGACGACTTAATTAGGCATGTGTTGAATCAATTCCCTACTGATGAGCCTTCGGAGAGGTTGAAGGCCATTGAGAATCAGACCCTCCATTACCTCCGTTCCATGATGAATACTGGGAAGCTGGATAGAAAATACCTAAAGCCTTTGTTCCTTTTTGGTGATGCTTTAATCATCAAGAATCCCCGAGTTTTAGAGATTTCGAGAACTGGGATTTTTCTTTGGATGGGGTGGCAATCCATATTCCTCTCATGGAACGTCATTATCCTTTGTCATGGTTCAATATGGTGTTGCTGGACAGGAAGATGGTGTGTAACTTAACCCCCACTCAATCAGGGATGTTGATGGCAACATCCATTATAATCCGAATATGCGGTCAGCGTACGCGGGTAAGGATTCCGTCCTCCGGTACATGATGGGTCTGGCCCCGGGCTCTTTCATGAATGTATACGGTCCCAACTTCATACTTACTCAAGCTGATACTTTCTGAATCGGCTTGTTCATAAGAAGTCTTATCCCGTTGGTAGGCTGGCACTGCCGAACTGGATAAACCCCACCTCTATTTGGGCCCAGCTGACTACTTGGGTTTTGCAGACCTACGGAGCATTCTTGCGGAGGTGGGACTTTACCAGGCCATTCGGGGCACTTGTCATGGGCTTCCTATCAATAAGCCACTGTTTGTAGCGCTTTTGGAGATGTATAGCCAGCGAACGGGGACGTTCTTTGCACCAGGAGGGGAGTTGGGGCTTGCTCTTCATGAAATGTATACTGTCTCCAAACTTCCTTGGGGGAATGAGCCTTTCGAGGTGTATACTCCATCGAATGAGGAGTTCGAGGACTTGGACAGACAACTCCCAGGTTCCGTTGCGGTGTATCGGGAGTTGTTGTGCCATCGTAGTGCTTGTCATCAAATGGCTATAAAATCGACGGATAGCTCCGAGGGGACCGCTCCCCACCCCACATCCTGGATTAATTATCTTTTTAGAGTTGATCCTTCTGGCGAAGTTACTCTTCGAGCCCCTCGAACACATGGAGAGTTAAGGGATCTATGTCAAGTGTTAAGAAGTCGCGATTCAAGAGCGACATATTTAGGAGTCAAGCTGACTCTCTTAGCTATTTTCACTACGGACCATACAACTGTCGGAGAAGGCGCTTCTGGCTGGATTTTTAATGATATGGCTACGGAACTGCGTAGTCTCGGGAGCAGCGGGTTCTATCGAGAGGATTGGTCGTCATTTCATCCTCCCTGCCGTTAAACTAGTATTCGGAGTTAGATTGGCCCTCCTTCCTGCTATGGTGTGCAGCATACACCATGGTCTTCGAACATTCTCGTCCAAGGTTATTGCTCGCAAGAAGACTTTAGATTTTGAGCGCGTAGAACTGCCTTTCCACTATTTGATGGGGTGGTTGGCGATGCATTACAGGTCTTTGATGGGTCCCGGGATAGCGGAAGATGCTACAGATGAAGACGCTTTCCTTTTCAAATGCCATCGCCGGTCTTGGGAATACAACACTATGCCAGCTTGTCGGAGGGCGCTGGCGAGGGTGGATGGGTGTGACTTTTTTGTGTGTTCCTCCCTTTTCTGATGAGGAAGTGCGGAAGGTACATCTTGACGGTACCGGGCCTTCTCATTTTCTATCTCCGGATATGCTTGCTTGGTTGCGCAATATCCGCCCCGCGCATCTGGTTTATCGCAACCGGGATAATGTGTACTTGGAGCCTTACCTACCTAGTAGGTTTTCCCGCCAATTTGGCTATAGCCAGTTGTTCCTTGATTGTCCCAACCCTTGTTTAGGTTTTGAAGGCAGCGTTCTTGACGGTGTCCGAGCGTGGAATTATTATGACGCTTATCATACTCGGGCCAGCTTCTCGGTTCCCGATGCTAAGGCACCGAGGGAAATTTTGTACGTGGCTGCTTTGTATCACGTTATGGTGAACAAGCCTCCTGTTAATTTTGATCCGAGTACCAGTTTCATCGTAGGTACCGGTTTAGAGGAGAAGCCCAAGGGGGCTAAGGCTAGAAAGCAACGGGCGCTCCAGATTCCTCTCCCTGAATCAGAACCTTCCGAGTCGGCTGAGGAGGAGGATGATAGCGAAGACTCCCTTTCTGGTGGGGGTGAAGAAGTAGCGGATCAACCGCTTCCCACCCCCGATGAATCGGCGGAAGACCCGTTGCCTTCTTCACAAGAGGAAGTAGTGAGGGAAGAACAGCCTCCAGCTGTGTCTGGTTCCTCACGTAAACGAGTCAGGCGCGAGTCTTCTGACAGCAGAGCGACCTTTTCCGTGAAGAGAGCTGCCATTAAGTCTCGTGGATTACTTATTACCGAGAGGGGTGAAGGTACCGATGCTGTTCTGGAGGTAAGACTATGTCGGAGTTATCTCTTTGTTGTAGTTTTCTTTCCTCTCGGGGATATGACTTGATCATTTTTCTTTGTAGGCGTCTGACGAACCAGGCTCTCCTGAACCATCTACTGCCCCAGTAGTTGATCCGGCCCTTGCTGCTTTGATTAGCGACATGTGTGCCGCGGTTCTCTCTGCGGGGGCTCTCTCAGCGGCGGCTGAGGGCTCCCAAGCTGCTGAGGCCCCAGCCCGGAGTGACGAAAATTTCCTTGGGCCCGTCTCCGAGATTGATGAACTTCAGCAAGACGATGCCGTTCTCGGTGTATCCCTTCCCGAGGATGTAAGGGCGGATGAGTCTGTTATGTCTGCCTCGGAGGCCGTTGGTGAAGAGGTTGCGGTGGCTGTAGGCGAACCTCAGCCTCCACACTCCTCCACTGGCAAGATAAGCCACATATTGACTAGCGAGGGGGCTTACTTGCTCTATCAACATATCCTTCGGGTCAAATCGATTCATGGTTGTCTTGGCCCTACAGGTCCTGACCCTTTACTTCCCGCCGCGGATGTTCTTGGGGAAGGCTTGACCTGCCACGATTTGGGCGAAAGGAGCGTTTCCTCTCCTTCGTCATCTCATGTTGAGGGGCATCCTACCAGCTCCGGGCAGATGGGGTTGGAGTTGGTGCTGGCCCCGGCCTCGTCTTCAGCTGCTTATGCGGCTCCGGAGATTGACTTTTCGGCCTTGTCGAGCATTCAAATTCTGCGGGCCGCTGAAGAGGAGTTGGCTGATGTTCAAGCGTCCTTCCGTGCGGAGTTGGTTTCTCTTGTGGCAGGAGCGACAGATTCTGTCGCGTCTTCTTCCGCGCTGCCTGCTACCCTCCCATTGACACCGACTTCTTCGGAGGCTCTGAACGAGGTGACGCAGGATGTGGTTGACAGCTTCTATCGTCACTTAGGGAGGGGTGTAGATGCTGCCAAAGAACGGGGGATCCCTTTTTCTCTGTCTCTGCGGGGCGCTCGGGGTCAAATCGACACTCTGAAGGGTCTTCCTGGCGGGGTGGGGTTAGCTGCACTCCTGGAGCCTAAGTTGACAGAGGCTGACCAGCTGGTGACCCAACTGCTGGCAATACGGCAGGCTGGCTTGCCTGCTGTGATTGAACGGGAGCGGGGCTTCCTCGTTGCTGTTCGGGACAGGATCAAGCTTGCTCGGGATACTGCCGGGCCAGCTGTGCGGGAGGACCTGGACAAGTTCTATGTCTCGTATGACCGACTGGGTCGTCTAAGTCAGGCTTGTAGGGCCCGGGAAGAATCTGCCTCTCGTGGAATAGCTGATACGAAGGAGCGGATTCTCGCACTCCAGAAGGAGTTGGCCTTCTTAGAGTCAGAGCGGGAGGTTGCTCATGCAGAACAGGAGTCGATTGCTCGGGAGGCCGAGAAGATTTCCCGATCTTCTGTCAACCTGGAGAGGGCCTTCAAGAAGTTCGAGGACAACTGGCAAGCCCATGCTCATCTGGAGGACGCGGCGGTGCTGAGCCAGGAGGCGGAGCGTCGAGGAAAACAGAGGCTTGAGCGGTCGGTTGTCTTGATAAAGGACCGTCTCATGGTGTTATGCGCCCCTGAGCAGTGATCCTCCCTCTGTCTTCTTTTGCTTCCCCCTTTTTTTTTCCTTTTTATATTTTTTTTTGTAAGGGATGTGATCCCCACTGATGTAGCCCTTTGAATTTTGAATAAATGAGCATATTTCAACTCATCTTCTCTTTCTTGCACTTGCGGTGTTCATGGAACCGGACTTGCTAGGGGATTATTTGTGGACCTGTTACCCTAGGTGTACCTTGGTTTCAGGTACGGATAACAAGTTTGGTCAGGATGTTTGGAGCAGCCATGGCAAAGTGGTCATGGGTGTTCTTGGTGTTGGGGAAAGGAATGCCGTAGAGCAGCTGGGCTCCCGGGGCATGGTAAGATGGTGGATTTATGCTAAGAAGCTTAGCAAGGGATATTTGTGGACCCGTTATCCTTGGCGTACCCTGGTTCAGGATACGGATAACGGGATGAAAGGAAACCAATCATATTTGCTCAGAGGTGAGGAGTACATGGCAAACATGAGGGTTTTACCGTAGAATCTTTCTGCTCAGAGGTAATGAGAACATGGCAGGGGAGATTTCACGAAAGCTATTTGTAGTAAATAGCAGATATTTGTGGTCAACAGAGGACATTTGTGGTCAACAGAGGACATTTGTGGACCTATTATCCTTGTCGTACTCCGGTTGTGGGTACAGATAATAGGTTGAAAGCTGATCGGCATACTTGCTCAGAGGTAATGTGGACTTGGCAAAGTATGACGATTTCTTCGACGGAGCCTTCCCACTCAGAGGTAATGAGGACATGGCAGGAGTGGGCTCAATGAAGAATGGGTACATAGAACGACTCAGATGTAGGAAAACGTGGAAGTTCTATGCGAGGGGGCGGTTTGTTTTTGGTGGAAGTGAAAACGACTCAGAGGTAATGAGGACATGGTCGTTTCGGAATTTGGTGGATCGATTACCCTTTTTGTGCACTGGGAGTGCGGGTAGTGGATCATGAGGGAGGATCTCTTCCAGGAAGAAAGTTCAGAGGTATAATCATACGTGACTTACTATCTGAAAGAGTGACCGGAATGTAAGTTCAGAGGCACCAGCGGGTACATAACTTGGTAATTTAGAATATTGAGGAAGTGAGAGTTTAGCGGCACCAGCGGGTATATGACTCGATAATCTGAAGGGAATGTGGGGGTGAGTTCAGGGGCACCAGCCGGTACATGACTCGATAATCTGAGATGTTGTGGGTGTGGATTCAGTGGTACCAGCGGGTACATGACTCAAAGATCTTGTAGCGAATGTCGTTTAGACATAATATTTCTTCAGGAACTTGCCGTTGACGGGTAGCATGAGCAAGTCTCTGTTTTGCTTCGCGAGGCGGTAAGCACCGTTGGAGAATACCGTCTCAATGATAAATGGGCCCTCCCACTTTGGCTGGAATTTGCCGGCGGTCTTGTGAGTCATGACCATTGGCCTCCGGACTGCCAAGACGAGATTGCCTACCTGGAATGTTCTGATTTTGACCTTCTTGTTGAAGGCTCCTGAGATGCGTGCTTGGTACAGCTCGATCCTTTGCTGAGCTAGGAGGCGCTTTTCATCTAAGGCCTCTAACTCTCGCAGGCGACGTTGGTAGTTGTCGTCTGTCGTTAATTGATGTGTGAGGACGACACGTAGTGAGGGGATCTGAGTCTCCAAGGAGAGGACTGCCTCACTCCCGTATACCAGGGAGAATGGTGTATTTCCGGTGGCTGTTCGGACTGTGGTGCGATAAGCCCATAAGCATTCGCCGAGCTTCTCGTTCCAGTCGCGTTTGTTGGAGGAGACAAACTTCTTGAGGAGTTTGATGATTGTTTTGTTGAATGCCTCTGCTAGCCCATTTGCGGCCGGGTTGTATGGTGTCGAAGCGACATTCTGAATACGGTGCTTATCGCAAAACCGATAGAATGCGTGGCTTGCAAACTGCGGACCGTTGTCATGGATGATCCTTCGGGGC